>VWZW01001243.1:172030-246892 GCA_013397115.1 Edolisoma coerulescens
ACCCCAGGCACCCCCAAAGCCTGTCATGGCAGCTCTGCCCCCTCAGCCTAGTGGGAAGGCAGCGTCACCAGGGGTCACGCATGTCACTCCCCCTGTGACTGCGCCCTTGCCCCTTGCAATAAAGAAACAACCAAGTGTCACTTCTCCCCAGGTGCCTCCTCTGCCCCCAGCCCCTCCTGGTCCCACTCCCCCTGCAACCTTCCCAAAGCAGCAGAGTTTCTCAGTAAAGCCTCCTCCATCCCCTCAGTCCCCAGTGCCATCGGTGGTGAAGCAGATAGTCAGCCAGTTCCCACCTCCTCCCACGCCACCTGCCACTGAGCCCCAGCCTCTGAAACCCCTTCCACTGAGTGTGGCTCCACAGTCACCTCCAGCAGTGAAGGCAAAGCCCAAATGGCAGCCTGCTGCTGCTCCCTCACCAGATTTCCCCCCTCCTCCACCAGAGAGCAGTTTAGTGTTTCCTCCTCCACCTCCTTCCCCAGCTTCCTCTGCAGGTTCTCCCCCTCCTGACAAATCAGGGTCTCCAGTCAAAAAGGCCGGCAAGACATCAAGCCCTGGAGGGAAGAAACCGCCTCCAACACCTCAGCGCAACTCCAGCATCAAGTCCACAAGCTCCACTGAGTACCATGAGTCCAAGAGGCCTTCAGTGGACCGCCTTGTCAGCAAATTTGCACACTCATCAGAGCCGTCAGGATCTCCTTCCAAGGAGTCATCACCTCCTCCAGCCCCTCCAAAGCCAGGAAAGCTCAACCTTTCTGGTGTCAGCCTGCCCATTGTCCTTCCACAAGGTGGGATCCCAGCCAAGGCTTCTGCTCCAAGTGTGTCTGGAAAGGAACCTGTGGTTGAATTCCCTTCACCACCATCTGATTCAGACTTCCCACCACCACCACCTGAAATAGATCTTCCTCCCCCTCCAGTAGAAATTCCGTCTGTGTTTTCAGGAAGCACCTCCCCAAAAGTTGCTGTTGTAAATCCCCAGCCACAGGCGTGGTCAAAACCATCTGTGAAAAAAGCCCCGCCACCCACACGTCCCAAGCGGAACGACAGCACCCGACTGACACAGGCGGAGGTCGCAGAGCCCCCAGGGTCAGCTGGCCCACAAGTGCCCACGTCACCCAAGTCCAGCCTTAGCGTTCAGCCGGGATTCCTGGCAGACCTCAACCGGACGCTGCAGCGGAAATCCATCACCCGGCACGGCTCCCTCTCCTCCGCGCGGATCTCCAGAACGGAGCCCACCGCCACCATGGACGACATGGCCCTGCCTCCACCCCCGCCAGAGCTGCTGGCTGACCAGCAGAAGACCAGCAGCTTTGGGGGCAGTCACATATCTGGCTATGCAACGTTACGGAGGGGGCCGCCCCCCGCGCCCCCCAAAAGGGATCAGAACACCAAGCTGTCACGGGACTGGTAGTCACTCTCCAGGGGCCAGTGCTCTCCATGACTTGTGGGCTGCTCTGTGATCGGCTGGCCTGTGATCTTGCGCACTTGGAGAGAATGTGGGGATGTGGATGATAGCCCCATCAAAAGAGGTGATCTCAAACTGCAGCAAAGGCTAAATGTAAAGACATTCCCCTTTCATGGCTAGGTTAAAAAAGTTGGGGGCTTAGGGGTGTGCTGATACTTTATTGGGAAAAGTAGAGAGGTGTTGGCTTCATTCTTTCAGTTTCTTTTACCCTTCTTATGGATTGGACCAAACCCCCATTTTCTTACTTTTTCTGCATTTAGGGGAGGGGGAGGGAGATAATTTTTTTGTAGTGTCTGTCCACGTGAGACATGTTTGTGCATGTATTATAAGTGTAGGTATATAATATATTGTGATATATTTCGTCGCAACTATAGAAGATAACCAGAATGTTTTTGTAGAACCGTATTTATTGTTTCAGTCAGTATATTATCTGGAATCGGACTCTAACTGGTCAAATCTTACCATAAAGATGGAGATGTAGGGGGCACTTTAAAGAAAGGAAATAAAAAACCCAAACCCACAAACTTCTCAGCAGTTTGTGGTGGGTAAATTCTGCAGAGCTGAGGTGTTCGGCTGGTAACTGTACATTGTCCATTGATTGAGAAGTACAGATGCAACATACCAAAACATTCTGGTCATAATACTACTGAAAATGAGTATGTTCAGAGGAAAGAAATAGATTTTATATATAGTGGGCTGGAGTGAAATATATTTATACTATAAAGAGCCTCCCCCTCCTTTCAAATAGTTTAAAAATACACACTGATACAAATTATTTCAAACTTATTTGTCCATGCAGTTAAGTAGGATAAATATATATTATTCCAAACCATTATGCATTCTAACTGATAGTAGGCTCAATCATTTGTTTCTATGGCTCAAGATGAATATATTTGTGTTAACCCCTTCTGAAAGCTGCCAGGACTCCTGCAATTGAAAATCCTGCCAACCCCCAAGGCTGACCTACGCCGATCCATGAGCTGTGCGTGTAATTCTTACCCTGAATGAACAGGTAGGTTTCTGTAGAAAGCGTTACGTGCTCACGCGGGCATGCACAGTGTCCAGTCTCACCTGGTCTGTGCCTGGTAAGAGGAAGTGTCTTCACAAAAACAAGCATCTGGAAATGTGTAAAGAAAGTATTGTTTGTAATTGATTCGAAATTGTCAGGAAACTTTCCCTTCTGGACAGAGAGAAGGGAGTGGCAATTTCAGGACCAGCAGAGTAGGAATTCTCTCTCAAAATTTTCTTTGACCTGCCAGAGACTGTGACCAGTGCATTAACCTGTTTATTACAAAGTTGCACTTCTAGCAGTCGAGGAAGAAGACTGGAAATAAAACAACCTTAAGAGGCAATAACATTTGCTAGGGATTTCATCTAAGGGCCCATATGAGTAGAAAATAGACTATTGATTTGCTTGGTTTTTGTTAGTCACCAACTTACAATCGGTCACCAGATCAAGTATGACAGTCCTTTCTCTTCAGCAGCTACTTCAGTAGCTTGATTGTACAGTCTTACCCACGTATTCAGACCTTGTTATAAGGTAGTGCAAGTGTAAGTGGTCTTATGTGTCATTGCACATTCATTGTAGGGTGATGGGATACAGCCTTTGTAAAACAACTAAAACACTTGGACTGTACCTACCCCATCTTCAGCTGTTACAGCTTCCCTTGTCACCACGGGGATACTGTCAATAGGCTCATAGGGCAAATAATTTCACTGTTTGCTTACTTTTTCTCCAAAAGCAAACTTTAAATGCTTTCCTTTCCCCAAAGAATGAAACAAAGACAGCAGCTTGACCTGGCAGTATCTTCACATGCATAAAACCAATATAAACTAATCTCTCATTACAGTAATTCCGGCTGATAGATTTAAGAAATATTGTGACAGTGTCCCCCATTCCTTTTTTTTATAAAGTTTTTTTTTAAAAATCCAAATAATGAAATAAATGTTTTTGTGAATATTTTATGAATAAGAAAAAAGTTTTGCTAATTTGAGGCAGAAAATAACACATCTATAACTATATAGTTTTAAATAAGTGCATCATGAAAAGAGAAAAATTAGTGGTGCTGTCTCTGCTGACCTGTTTCATATGATTTTTTTAAAATCTGTTTCAGCACCTCTGGAAATTGTTTTAATATTTCAGACTAGATTTTTTGAGCAATAAGAGTATATACCATTGTGTGCATTTTTAAAGCACTGCTATGGAAAGGCACTTTTTTGTATCTTTCAAATTGTTCACCAAGTTTTGTTTCTACTATTTTTGTGCTTACAAAGTGTCCTTAAAAGCATTTGCATTGTTGATTTTAAGCATGCTCAGTGTAGCTGGTGAATAATGTCACAGGAGGGTTGTTAAGCTACACTGCAGTTCATGGGTGCTGTAATTCTCAACGTTGTTCCTCGTGCTGCTGTGTCCTGTGCGCAGCTCCTGGGGCTCAGACACACCAGTGGGCAAAAGGTGCTCACTACAGCCCTAACTGCTGGGCCCTTGGCCACTAAGGGGAAGTGAGCACGTTCTCCTGCTCCGTGGCAAGGTCCATCTGGGCTGATGCAGCATGTGCTCCCAGGTGAGAGCAGTCAGGGAATTCTGCTTGCCCCACCTGCTTTCCTTTGCCTCAAGACAGCCTCACTGGTGCGTGTCAGTTCCAGCCCTTCTACTTTAGTTCATTCAGTGCGGGTACCTCTGAGCTTTGGACTCGGCACATCAATATTTTGAGTGCAATTTCTTCAGAGGCATTTGAGCTCTGTTCTCATTTTCCTGTGCCCACATTCATGTCCCCAGTATCTCTCCCTAGGCAATGAATCCATGCTTACTACTGCAGGCTGCAACAGCTTCCTGGGAGACAGCTGTGTAACTCCTAAGTCTGCAGCAAAAAGAATGAATGTCAGCAGAAGTGGCACCCTGTATGTCTTCTAGTTACAGTTTCTAAGGCAGTAGCAATCCAGTGAGTGGCTGCAGCTTGCTCATGCAGCTGAGCATGGAAATTTGGCTACAGTGTGGGTCAGACAACCTGGTTGCCTTTTCAGCTTATCAGATACCCCCCATTGTAACTTGCTTTTCCAGCATATTTACTGGTTTTGTGACAGTAAATATTTACACCTTATTTTGCAAGTAAGTTATTTTCCCCCATGTGCAGTCATCTCATAATTGCACCATTATATTTATTAAATCAGAAAAATAAGGGGCTGGATTTCAGACGTGTAGGAAGAGGCTGCCTGCTACAAACATGGGAGTAATCCTTTTGGCACTGTTAAAATGGGCACATGAAGGTTGAGTGTTCATACTCCAGACACCAAAGTACTTTGATCCCAAAATACTCGGAGTGTACAGCTGGAGTTGCATTATGTGAGGAAGTGCATGGGCTGGGCACTTGTTAAGGTGGTTGTCAGGGACGCCCTGCTGCTGCAAGGGCAGCTGAGCAAGCACAGCTGTGTTTGTTAATCTGTTCCACATTTGGTCTTCATTTCCCCTCTGCCATGCAGTGTAGCATCCATCTCTGAGTAGCAGGGCCCTGTTCAGCCAGGTTTCTGTGCCTGCAGCCCAGGTGTAGAAAGCAGGGAGCTATTCTCAGACACTTACATCACAATTCAGGTGTTGGGGAGTTGCTTTGAACGGGAAAACTAGACTCTTCTAGCAGCACTAAGCTTAGATGAGAAATTCTTTTTAAAACCAAAAAAACCACAGGTTCTAAACAAACCATAGGTAACATGTTGCAGGTGGCTGTGCTAGGGGTCCTGTTTCGTCTTTTAACACCTGTAGCTGGGAGAGGATGTTAGGCACAAGTGTCTAAATAATTCTGTTATTTTCTGTGGAAGAGGAAGTTTCCTGCTTCACCCTGCACAGTGGTTTCCTCCTGAGGCAGACCACCACTGACTGCTCTGACTTGGTGATGACCTCAAAGCCAAAGAGCTCCTCTCCTGAGCTTACTCTGCAGTTGCCTGCAGGGCAACAGTGAGTGACACATCAGGGAAACAAAGTGCAGGTACCTGGATCGTGTGGTTTCAGGTCTGATGGGAGAGGAAGCGGTTTTTTCAACAAGTGCATTTTAACATTTACTGTTCTGGGCTTGCACATTTAAAAGTTTTCTAATTCCTTCTTTCTGTGCCCTTAGGCAACCAGATAATCATATCAGCTCAGAGATAAAGTGTGGCCAGTCTTCCTCTCAGTTAAAATTTTTTTTTCCACAGTTAAAGGAACCAAAAGTGCCATTTCAACAGCAGAAGGGCAAAAGAGAAATTTTCTGCTTTTTACAGAAAACAGCATAGAACCAAATTCTTTTGCTACAGTGGTACAATCGCAGGTAAATTTGTTTCTTATTCAAAATGAGATTTTAAATGGGTCTTAATACGAGTCTTACTTCAACTAGTGTCATGTTAAAATCAGTTGCACTCCAGAAAAGCAGTATAAATTCCTGGCAGAAGGTAGTGAGGATGCAGCCAGAACACGGGAGTTTGGTTGGTTGCTGGGTTTTTTTTCCTTTCAGCATTGTTAAGGTGTAGATTACATACTCACACAGTGCTCCTCAGCTGCAGGTGAGTCTTACTACTTTGGGGTCTATTTGTGGCGCCTGGTGTTGAGCTTTGCATTCATTCCCTTGCACCATTGAGGCAGACTCCAAACCAGAGAGGATTTAACACTACAAGGGATAGTTACTCTTGGATGTTTTTTGCCATGTGCTGGTGGGGTTTTAAGCTTTATTTTGGAATTCTGAGTTTGTCTAAGTTGAGTAATTTTCCTTTCTGAATTTTCTTTCCTTCTATTAAAAAATGCCCACAAAGACTGACCAAACCAGGGTTTTGTTGCAGGGGGCAGCACTCACTGTGACACAGGCTTGGTCTAGTTTTGAAAAGTTTAAGACACTAAACTGCAAATGAGATGACAAACACATGCTTATCCCGCACAGTGTAAATTACTTTAATTGCTACTAACCAACCACAGGGAAAATAGTGACTTGGGTAATGATCATTTGGTGCTCGGAGGCACTCGGTGAGCTCTTTGCTCAGCAGATGGATCTTGGGTGAAGGGGAGTTAGAGAAGGTGGAAGACCAGGAGGAATAGGAACTAGTGCTGTATGCACAATCCCCTGTGGCAGGGACTTAGAGAAATTAGAAGGACCTTCAGTAACAGATCATGGACACTACCCCCCCCCCTTATTTAAATGCTTGAAGGTAACTTGTATTTTAGGAGATTTTGGAATTCAACCGTTTGCTACAGTGGAAAATAATTTCCTCCCAGCTTTCCCAAGATACCAAAGATGCATTCAGAGCTAAATTCCAGGTATGCAGATGTGTGTACACCAGTCTCTTGTTGCCAGGGGTCTGATACTGCTGAGCTCTAGCACATGTCTGGTGAGAGAACAGGGTGCCACTGTTAGATGTCTTGTGTCCCTTGCCTTTAACCAACACTGGGAACTGGGTACATCCTTGCAAAGGACAGTTTAGCAAACAAAGCTGTGCCCATGGCACCCTGCTGCTGATTTGGTGCACCACAATAGCGCTTGTACTTCTAAAAGAAAAAACTAAATGTTTTGTCACAAGTTGTAGTTGGAAATCTTAGGCCTCGTAGTGGACTGCAGTGGACCAGAAATGAACTGGAGCAGCAGTCTGGTTTATGGCTTACACTAATTGTTACCAGTCACTGGGAATATTCTGTATAATACTGGAGATGCAAGTATAAGAAGTGTCATTGCAATGATGATTTGTCTGTGCAGCAAACTTGTGCTGAGTGCTGTAAATACATTCATGTTTACTGCTTTAAAAAGAAAATTGCACATTTTATCTTTCAGTGGGATTGCCTCCCCTCTTCTTCCCTTTCCAAAAAGAATAAAAAATAAGATCAAAGCTCTTTTAGACCGATAGCTTCAGGTTGGGGGGAGCTTTGCCATATTATAAATATATATAAATATATGTATAAATATACTTTTTTAAGCATGAGAGAGGACAAAAGAAATACTACATTATAGAGTACCCAATATAGATCATTATACAATGGAATATGCACAATTCAATAAAGATGTAGTTAAATTTAATACTCTGTTTTAATCCTCTGTCTTGCAATTTTCCTTTTTCATGAGCTCAGAACCCACACTGTGTTTTCAGGTCATCAGTGGTTCCCCTCTGTAGGGATCAGGTAGCTGATGGCCTACAGCTTACCATTTCTGTGCTCACTGCCAATAAAACCACTTTTATTCCTTTGCACAGTTCTTTCTGGTGGGGCAGAGCTGGCTGTACCAGCCACGTGCTGCACACCACTTACAGGCCTAAAGAGGACCCCGGGTGAAGGCTCACCTTTTCCATCTGCTCCTTCCTCAGGCTTGCAGAGTCCTGTCCAGCTCTGCTCATTCAGAACAGCTGCTGGCTGGTAAGTGCTGCTGTGGCCCCTCTCTGGGGGCAGCAGGGAACACGGCTCTGTTCCCCTGCCCTGGGAAATGCTCTCAGCCTCGCCCTGCGGCCCTCAGCAGCAGAGATTTGAGAATTACATTAGCGACTGCAGGAAAGGGGCAGTCCCACAGAGGCTGAGGAGCTGCTGAAGGCAGCAGGCTGGATGCCAAGGTTTGTACCTTTGCTGCGGGAAGTGCTGTGCTCAGAGATCCTCAGGGCCAGGGCTCCTGCACGCACAAGCCATGATCCCTGGCCCTAGTGCATTGAAAGGGCTGTAGCCAAAGACAAGGCATGTGACACGGCTCACAGAACACAGGGGGTGTGCTTCGTTCTTTTTATTTAGGGCTCATAACAAGAGGGTTTAGTACACAGCAACAGTTAATTCCAAGTACAATTAAAAAAATTTAAAAATTGGGTTTTGCACTCACTGGAAGGTGGTTCAAATGGCACACACACTAAAACGTTACTGGCGGCATACAGCTCCCCAGAGTCCTGCGGGCTTGGTCATTTACAGTGGGCTCTGCATCCATCCACTGCATCAGCAGTGCCAAAAGCAAAAGCACAGCGTGCTGCTCCAACTGCAAACCAAGGGGGGGTATCTGCTTTCAGAAAAAAGTGCATGGACAAAAGCCATGTTAGACACTGACATCTCCAGAGAATTCATAGAAACTACTTGTCCATGCAAGTTGCAAAAGACACTTTTTCAAATGTGAAAAGAAGCACTTGTTCTTTACAAAAAAATCTTGGACATGTCAGCACTTACCGAGGCGCTGTAACGGAAACAAATTTGTACATAGCTCTCACTATTAGTCAATAGTGGTAGGATTCTTCGGAGGTGTAAAGAGAAACTGGAACAAACATACTGCACCCCTTTCAGCAGGGTCCCCATGTCAGTGTGTAGCAGGGTCCTGGGTGTAGGCTTACCTCTGGACAGCAGGCCACTGCTGCCATCACTGTCTTGTAATATGTTTTGTAGTAAGCACAGCTGCTAATAAAATTAGTATATTTAGAGTACCAAAAAAACCCCAAACCTCTTCCTGTATGGGCTGGAGATTGCACAAAACAGATTGGGGGGGGGGGTTCGAATGAAAGCAGCAGAACACCATGATCTGTGAATTATTCTTTCTATCAGCAGTTGTCAAAGCTTGGCTGCATCAAGCTTTCAGCACGTCCCCATGGACATGAGGTGGGGGTCCCACTATGCTTGAAGTTTTAACGTCAGAAGTAGGTAAACAGGACTATTACTACACATTGACTTCAGCTACTGTGGGGGAAAAACCCCAAAACAACCCACACATTGTTCCCTTCTGGTACTGTTCTGACTTCTGTGTAATAACCATTTTATCCACAAAATGCAGCAGTGCCAAATACTGGGAGAGGCCAGAAGCTGGGGAAGGTGAATACACCTGTAAGCACAGTAAATTCTTGTAACTGGCATCCCAGAAGCTGTAGCCCATCATCCTGCTGGTGCCCAGTTTCCACCACCACCACCTTCTCTTGAGGTTAGTGTTGTAAATACTTGCCTTAGTGAATGCAACAGTGCTGTACGTTTTCCACTGCCACGGTTGCCAGCATAGGTACTGAAGTCTCTGCATGGGGTTTGTAATGCCTGAAATGCTGCAGGGCTCGCTCAATCAGTGACTCTCTATACTCTGAATGCAACTACTGCTCCCAGTAAAGCCACAGCACCATGGTCTTTTCAACAGCATCCTCTAAGCAGCTTCCAAAAAGGGCCTGCAGCGAATACAGACATCACCCGTTTTACAGAATGTCCTGGTGCACCTCTGGGAGGAGAAGCTCTGTAAATGCTCCCAGTTTACCAAACCACATAAAGTTCCATCCTTTCCAGAAAGGAAAACGTGGAAGTTTTGCTTTATGCCTGGAGCCCACAGCCACAACTAATAAAAAAGCAAGCTCGTTTCCAGCAGCGAGGCGCATCCCCAGCATTTGCTAGGAAATGGTGGAAGCTGTGAGGAAGAGCACAGCTTTAAGTCACCATCAAGCACAGAGGGGAGACACCACAGAAGTACAAGAGTATCCGTGCAGTCCTCTTCCACCTCTAGTTAACAATGTGCACATCCACAGCAGGCAGGCAGCCCACACACCCTCTGCTGGAAAAGGCTCCTCAGTCCTGCTGCTGCCTCGCTTTCTTTTCATGATCAACTGAACTACCCCAGATAAAAGTGGCACTTTTCAGAAGCTGCATTACTGCCACTGTCAACTTTGGCTGTCACCAAGAATCCTCAGCAGCAAGAAAAGAAAATGCCCAGCAGCTGTGAAAGGAGAACAAACTGCTCTAGCAAGAACTAGCTGGGTCTAAGCCTTTCTGGCCCCCACAGGTCAGCCACACACCACAGGACCTGTGGGGACCTGTGGTTCATACCAGCAGCCATCTCCAGACACTCTCATGACATCCAACTCAGCCATGTGCAAGGACAAGCTGAATCCCAAGAACATGGTCAGCCTCCTGGTAATACACACCAAGCTCTGCCATCTCCCTCAGGGCCATGCCACACCTCTTGTCCTGCAGTGAGAGCAGTAGCTCTTCAGGTCCTCAGTGTCTGCCTGTGTCTCACCAGTCAGACCAGCAAGTGTTCCAGCATTGCTTCAGCTCTCTGGTGCCTACTCCAGGCAGTGCACATGGACACACCCTCAGGACACTCAGGCACAGAATTTGCTGGGTGCCTCTCCTGCCCCTCTTGACCCTCTGCTGAAACAGCTGAGGGGGAAGGGGAAAGAATGGGTGAGACACGTGCAACCTCAGCTACTTCTCTTCGGCTGGAATGAAGGCACCAAAATTAACCTGCTTCAGTACTGGATGTGGACAGACTCAGTCAGACCTCCTCTCATGCAGGCACATGACAGAGAGGCAGCTGTAGTTAATAGCTTTGGCCCTGGTGCCAAGAGGGAGGAGGAAACCTTTGATACATGGCAAACCAAGGCAAAATACACCGCTAGAGGATGCTGAACAATTTCTGTGCACAAATAAAACAGCTGGCTGGGCTAAGGCAGTTCTCACAAAGGGAGAAACATATACATTTTGGCCATTCAGCACTCTTTGGGCTATGCTGGAGTGTCTCCTTCCCCCATCTCTCATGCATACACACTCCCACTTCAACAGCCTGTGATGCAGAACACCATGAGCTGTGGCAGCAAAACTCAGCAGTGAAGAGATGTTGTGCACCTTATTTAAAATACTGGGGTGTTTCTCCCCCACCTCCCATTTGCCACCCCCTTTTAAAGTAAACCTGTAAATTAAAAAGGGGTGGGGAAGAGAAGGTTTTGGACAAGGAGAAGTACAAGGGACAAAACTGGAAACACAACCCTCACTGACTTTACTAGCATGCAATCTATGTAACATTAATATACAAAGCCTGTTTACCTTGGCCTGGTCTATGACCATTACATCACATCATCCCCAAACAAGCAACAGAATTAAAATCTGTACAAAATAAAAATATGCATAAAACTCAACAAATTTCTTTACATTAGTACTGCATAATAAAGCGTAAAACCAGCAGGAGGTGACCCAGAAATTCCATCCACAGCAGTTCTTGCAGGAAAAACAATTCCATGTACTATCAGCATGGACCAAACTAACCCCTGGCCCATCAGACCAAAGCCAGTTCTTCAAGGAGCTGTCACACATTCCACTTTCAAGGTTTTGCAGCCTCATCTTCTGTGCTGGGCTCTGGCAAGCGTTCAGCTCACACTGCTCTGCTCTCACAACACAGAAAACTTGCAAGACGAAAACCCAGCTGATTGAAGATTTAAGCATCACACGCAGTGGGAGTACACACTACCCCACCCACCTGCCAGAAGTGTTCAGGCACAAGCTGTTGCACAGACTGGGTTAAGACACGTTTCACTAAAGTCTGACCTGCCAGCTGCAGCTTGGGTACACAGGCAGAGGTTCAGTTCTCACTTAAGAACTCATTAAGCTGCCCTAATGATGCCTTTGAGCACTGTGGGCTCAGTTTTTGCCATAAACATATCCAAGGGAAGAGAAGCCAGGAAAGCTCTGATATTCCTGGAAAACACAGCTGCCCTGCAAGCACCAAAGGCTTGTGAATGCTGCTGTTCAATCACCTTCACTACAAGCACCACCTCCCTGTGCCAAAAGCTTAGACCTGCACTAGAAACACTCATTCCAGTGACTGGACAACCAGTGGTTCTGGACTTGCTCCCACAGAAATGATGGGCTGAGGGAACCGTATCACTGCTTCTCTTAGTCTTGCTGCAAGGAAACTTTTCAGAGAGTAAAAGGCTTAAAGGGTATCTGTTCTGGCAAACACTCATCCCAAACAAGAATTCTGTCAGCTTCCAGAAAGAAGACAACAGTGCCTTGGCTACGGGTGGATTAGCTAGGGAGAAAGTGACTTCTGGCTGCACTCCAGTTTCTTCAAAGTTGTCCTTCCTGCAGACTTCAATCAAACCAGTTTCTTGTGTGCTGTCACAGGAGTTCCACAAGCTCACAGCAGGTGGTCACATTCCTCCATGGCCTACAAACATGCCTCACCTATGTGTTTCTTCTTTCTTCCCCTCTGAGCAGCTGTGGCACCTCCCTGCCCAGGCTGGCACCAAACCTGCACCTACCTCCATGCTGGTATTGCACTAATTACCAAGCAAGGGGCTGGGTCAGTTACCTGTACTGGTCCCAATGCCACCACACAGCCAGCCCCACTCTCACGTGCACTGCTCTGTTTTACACACCGGCCTCTCCGGCTGCAGTGCTGTCTCGCCTTGGACAAGCTACTCTTGGTACCACCTAGAACTTGGCCAGGTGACAGTCTAAAGGTGCCCAGGCAGGTGCCCTTGCCCAGGAGGCTCTTAATACAGGATCAGCTCAATTTGCAGGCTTACAAGACTTAACAGGAAACATAATTAGTTAATGCATGATATTCATCCAAAGGTAACATTTAGATGTTCCTAAGGGCAGACTAGTACAACCATCACTTACAGTGATCTGCTGTGTACAATCACTGACTGAGCAGAAGTTTTAACTGAGACTAGATTAGAAAGCCAAGTATCATCACAAGGGGCTACAGAGCCTTCACTTGATATTACTCCACCCCAAGCCACCAGTACAGCTCAAAATATCTATTATAATAAAAATGGAAAGGGCTAGGGGAAGAGCTAGGACTACTACTAGTTACTGCTTGGATTTCCATGGGAAACCAGTACACACAACAGCCCTTTTTGCTTCCACTGAAGAGGTTTTGGCAACAGACATGAAGACGACAATTGCCGCTTGTCCTGCCTCTGCACAGGGCTCTCACAGTACATATGCAAATCTAGTCATCAAGTACAAAATAGCCAATTTACAATACCTGATTGGATTTTTAAGATTATATTATGCATAAAACTAAAGCTGGGGGCAAGTTTCTCTAGTGCAAGCAGGCATGAGTAGATTTGAACCTTAGGCCACACCCCCTAGAGTTAATCCTCAGACCCCAGGAGGACCTGTAAACTTTGTTTCGCCTTCACCATCAGTGGCATCTGTGAGTTCTGTTTGAACCGGCAGCAACCGTGGCAAGGAGCTCGCTGTGGAGAGGAGCACAGTTACATCAGTGCAGAACACAAAACAAGTATGTGGCATTCAGAAGATGAGAAATGGGGGTGGGGGTCCTCAGGGCTGCAGCCATCTGAATTGTCTAAACTGAAAGGTGAGTGAATGAAAGCCGGCTCTGTGTGCCCTGTGTCAGCCTACATGTGCAGAGCAGCTGCAGAAGTGTTTATGCTAAAGATGCATCCAGCTATCTGGAAGTCAGTTACAGGAATGTCTCTGTGAAGAAATCCCAGTGTTTGCTAGCACATGACTGTTCTTCCAGCTGCACAGGAGTGTAGTGTAGAAACAGGAGGGATGTCCACTGGCCAGTAACCTTCACCACAAGCATCCAGGACATCCCCAATGCCAGGCACTGCTTCCAATGGTAGTACCATGAGGGCGCACAGGATTCCTGAGACAGATCCCAAGACCTATCAGAAGTCAGAATTCGAGTGAAGTATGAGCTACTCAACAAGTTTGTTACATCTCAATGGGTCAGCTTAATTCAAAGTCAGATAGCTCAGGACAGCCTCTGCTGGCAGCTGAAGAGCCACTTGTTCAAACAACTCAAATCACTATTGTCTTATCATGAGGGGGAAAAGAAAAAAAAAAACAAAACCAAACCCAGAAGAGTGGTTGTTACAATTATCCTTCATTCAGTTATACTGGATGGGGCCCCAGAGGCTGGTGGAGATCTGGGAAGCCCTGACAGCTCCTGCAGCAGGAGATGCAGTGTTCTGTCCTCTGGTCTTCACTCCGAGTAATGCATGATCGACTCCACGTAGTTCCCCGGGAACAGCCCCGTCACTCCATTCATGACCCCCTCATACCAGCCGTCATCATTTTTCTTGATGACATAAATGATGGCACCTTCCTGAAATGAGAGCTCATCTTCCTTGTCCTTGGTGTAGTCATAGATTGCCACCACTAGGAAGAACAGAACATGACTGTTAGGAGAGGTAGGGGAGGAGGAGAAAAATCCAGTCACCACCCAAGCACTGCCTCACCTGTGTGTGTGCAGAATGACCTGTTGAGAGAAATAGTTTCTTCCACCCCCTTCTGTACAAGCTCATGCTTTGAAGCACATGAGCCAGGGCTCCTTTAACTCTTCTATTCTTACTATTTCCAGACCCACAAGAGGAAGTGTCCAACTGTATGATAAACTTTTAGTGTGGAATGATACAAGGAGGTGGCTGTGAATCCCCATGGCTATGAACACTCAGAACTATTCCTAGGTACGTGTGCTAAACCAGATCTCAGCACAGCTAAGAGCAGGAAAACATGAAAGACGGAGTGTAGCAAGAGCTCTCTTCAAGCCACAGTAAGAATGAGCCAATGCTAGTGTTCCAGACTTCCATCTACCTTAGCTACTTCCACATTTAAATCTAAAGGTGCATGTGCATCTCAATATCCAGCAGCCACTCCCAGGGCACACAAGCACCAAGGTGGGTGAATTCCTGTTAGGAGCCACAAAGAAGACAGGTGGAAACAAAATGTACATATACTGTATCAGGACATTTTTCTTACAGCTGCAGAGTATTTTAGTGATGGCACAAAAGTTGTTAGGAAAGGCAAAGGAACTGGACAAAGCACTTGGAAATATTACAGTCCTGAAATGCCAGAAAATAGACATCAAATTGATACATTTTTCCAAATTCAGTGCTATCATTATGTGTTTCATAGAGAAAGTTAGTTATGCCAGATCCTGAGTACTTTAACAAATAGCATCAATCACTGCTTTGAGCACTTGGCAATGAAACATGCAGTGCTGCCACTAAGGAAAATAAAAGTAGGTTGGACAGGGATCCTAAAATCTTGTACTGGGGATAAATGGAAAGATACTCTAAACTAAAGCAAGGATTAAAAATTAACAGCATGTGTTCATAAGCCTGCTGTCCAAGAGTCCTAGTAAACTTATCATTCTTTTCAAAAGAAAAGAGGTCATTTCCTTTTGAGGGAGTAAAGGAATCAACACAAATCAACACTAGGGAAACCTGGATTCAGAAGAGATTATAAAATATACAGATCAGTCCCAGTGGAAAATCAGAGTATTTACAGACTTTTTTTTTTTAATCATATGACTAGAGCATATTTAAAAAACACATGTTGTTAGCTCTACAATTGTGCCAGCAGTTGTTAAGTAACTTATTCTGTACAGTTTTAGACATATAATTCTAAGCAAGCCAAACACAAATGGAGAGACAAATACACTTTTAGCTTGAAAAACAAGTGTATGAACATGTGATGCATTCAATTCAAGTCCTTCAAAATTCCTTTCTAAGAGTTTTGAAATTTCTTCCTAGAGTCACTGCGCTATTTTTCTTCAGTCTCTTGATGATAATAAACAGCATCATCATCATCATCCAAGGATCATGGTAACTTTCAATTCCTTTCTTTCTCACTTTTGAGAGTACTCTAGTCCCTTTGGATACTGAATGGATTCAGTATTTCATGATCACAAGAAAGAAACTCTTCCTTAAGTTTGTGAAGAAAATTTGCTTCTTGTTAAGCCTCATAAAATTTACCAGAAGCCTGGTTTTGTTTTTACATCACCACTGCTTCCTCCAGCATGTTATTTGTGTACTGGCAACACTCCTCTATCTAAAAGGCTGTTTAATCCTTCTGTATGTAGTCCCACCAGTTCAAGCTGCGAGCTTGTCACATGCCCCAAGTTATGAGGGGTCCAGGCCAGTATTGCAAGAAAGGCTCCAGATGAGACAGGAAGCAGCAATACTGACTCAGGAGGTGGCATCCTTCCCTGTCAGCCTGAGCCAGGGCCTCTTTTAGTTTCTGTCTGAATATGTTTCAATGCAGTTTTGAAAAACAGAATTACTCATTTAGGTTGATATGCTTCCAGTCAGTGATCTTTGGTTCTTCAACAATTACACAGAGTTTGGCTGAACTCTCTCATATCCAACTCACCACAAATGTAGGCTAGGCTGATTAACCAGCTGCAATCTGTGAACACACACTTTCTCTAAGTAGTCTAAGTGCAATTTTTCCTTCTGGATACCCATTTCCATTCATCTGATTTGCAGAGCCAGGTCATTTTCTTATCTTTTCCTGTCACACACCCAGACAGAGCCCAATGGAAAACTGCAGTGCACATCCCGGGACATTGCAGGTCAGCTGCTGCTATTACAGTCACATGGCAGTGTCCTCAAGTTCAACATCCCCAGTAACTATACCCTACTTAAGAATTTCTCCATCTGTTCAAAATGGATCTGCTATTCACTTCCATCCTCAGCTGTAGGATAGAGCATATGTTAATGTTAAAGGTACCTCCCACACTGCTTGACCCCTCTAAAGAATGGGGTCATACTGAATCCCATTCCAATATACAGCAACCCTCAATATTTGGCATCTTCAGTGTCCCAGCTTCTGTTGCAAAGGTCATCTACCCCAACCCCATTAGAACTGCTCTCATATGAACTGAAATAGGAGAATGGTCATATCAAAAGTACAAGTACAATCCTAGGAATTGATACTCTACTTATGTGTTGGAACAGCTACTTACTGTCATCTGTTTTGTCCACTTTGAATCATGTGGCACAGAATACTATTTATAGGAACTTAAGGAGTTGCCACAGGATAAACTATTTTGCTGAATAAAGCATTATAATTCCCAGCAGTCTAAGTATACACATTCTTTGAGCGTAAAAGTCCTCTTTTAGTGTAAGGCTTCTCATTAACTCTTAAGCTTCAAAGCTTGCTACAAAAAACTTACAGCCAAGCACTTCTTTCCCAACTCCAGCAAAGAAGTCAAATCTGAAGACATGGGCTGAGTAGAACTATTCATGTAACTACAACAGAATCCACACCTATGTCAATATATCATTTTTTCTGGTATCCTAAAACTACTATTTAATAGTTCTTCATACATTGAAAGCACTTCAATTTTCTATTACTTTTAAGAGTGTTTCTAAAAACAGCCCAACCTTTTAGATGTTTTGGTCATCTAGTTTTAAAAATACAGATCAAAATTATGTTTTTGCATGGGTCTCTACATCAATAGAGACAATGTTTGGTTTCCTATACTTTTGTTCTCCACAGGAAACATTTTCTGACTGAAAGCCTGACTTTCTCCAGCTTATCTTTAAAGACTCCCCTTTACAGTTTTGCTATCCCATTTTCCTATCCCATGTGAGATGGAGCAGATCTGTGTGCCTATAGGCACCTAAAGAAACTATTTTAGTTCCCAAGCTCATAAAGTCCCACAGGAAAGCAGAACAGAGCTGTCATTCAAATATCATTATTTCCTCAAACAGAAAGTTGTTTTCCCAAGGCACACGCACACACACCCCCCCCCTTTGCATTAGCATGAGACACTATAAACACACATGAGGGTCCTCTTCTTTCTCTTTTGCTCCTGACTAAAATGCTGTAATACCAAATACTGGCTATGAAGGAGCCTAGGCAGGCTCCATGTCCAAAAGGAGGATGGCAGGAGCACATACAAAAAGTTGTTACAAATACAACCCTCCTGTCTCTTCTAGCTCTAAACCTACCCTTTTCTAAGTATGTCCTCGGTGCCCAAGGAGGGTCCTCCTCAGCATAGGGATCGCTGTACTCCACCACAGCTGCTTCCTCCTCCTCATAATCCTCTGGAGGTGGGGGTGGAGGTGGAGACTCATCAAACACTGGCTCGTCCACAGGCGGTGGGGGGGGAGGAGTGTCTGAAACTGAAAACAAGTAACAGGACAACCATGAACATGTCTCTATAACCATGGTAGCTGCTTGAAATAATACTCTCTATCCCAATTAGGTGCAGTGGGACCAACAGTTGTAACTTGTGAAAATACACTAGAGACAGGAAAATTCAGAGAAGGAAGGACCAGGTACGTCCAATATGATTATTTCTTTTTCCCACCCTTCACAATTTCAGACAAACTTGCAGAGGCAGTAGAGAAGGCAGAATTCTGGCTATATACAGGCAAATCTTTCATCAACTCAATCCAAAAGCCACATCCAGTAATAAAACATAGCACAAGGAAGCAGCAAACTTACTGTTTTCTTGAACTCTGGCCACAAATCCCATTAGTGGTAACTGTG
Organism: Edolisoma coerulescens; assembly: GCA_013397115.1. NCBI lineage: Eukaryota > Metazoa > Chordata > Aves > Passeriformes > Campephagidae > Edolisoma > Edolisoma coerulescens. Next base: position 190,471 of record VWZW01001243.1, read on the forward strand.
GAGTTACCTGTAGGATGGAGGGGGGAGGAGGAGCAAGGGATGCTGCCACAGAAATTAAAAAGAGAGAGGCATCCGGTTAGAAACACAACAAAGCGGCAAACAGGAAAGTAGACATCATCACCACTCAGACAGGACAGCAGGCTGCCAAGGAGACGAGATCAAAAGACTGACATTCAACGAAAAATGGCTCAGGTGGTTTAAGCATATTCCTAATCCTTTCTTCAAGGATTTTTCTCTATTTTTAAAATTTCCAACCCAGCTCTTTTCATAAAATTAAGTATCCATGTTGAATTTTCATAAAATTAAGAATCCGTTTTTCTGATTTGACTATGAGATTCCCTTAAGATGAAGTTTCTTACTACAGAATATAGCACTTTATGAACAGACCTAACTAACAAATATATCAAGAGGACTCTCTGCCTATAATCCTCCCCCTTTCAGATCTAATTGATATTTATAGAGGTGACTAACAGCATCCATGAATCCCTAGTAATGAAAGTGAATATAGCTCTTTTTTTCCAAGATGTAGGCCAAAAAACCCCATTGAATGAGGCAGCTATTTTAGACAAAACAGAAAAAGATGCCTTTTGAGAACTGTGCAGACCTGAAAGATGCAACACTTCTGATCTTATTGGTAGAACAGAGTACACTGTGCTGCTGCCAAACCACAGGGCCTATTCCAGATGTGCTGCCTGGTTTCCTCCCCACCTGACTTCACTGCACTGAACTCGGAACAGCCCTTTCACCGGTACCAGAAGAGCTCTCTTTGTACAGTAAGAGCTGCCTTTGTACAATTCACAGTTAAAGAAGATACTTTCAGCCAGTTGCAAATGCTGTAACACTGAACTGTGGTTTAAGCCTGAAATGCGAGTTTCAGTTATCTAGTTAAAAAAATCAGCTAACTAGTTTTATGTGGGTTTAGTACCACTGAATAATGCAGCAATATTCTTTAAGCAAGTTGCAAAATGATTTTTCAGACAGCACACTTCAGGAGAAGCACAAATAATAAATTTCTTGTTAGTATGTGGCATACAAAAAACATTTAATCACGTCCAAAGGGATTAAGGGGAAAAAAGGTCTATACTTCATGTACCAGTACATTTATTTAGCTACCAGACAGAACTAAATAAATTTCAGACTAATTCCAGAGGCAGTAAGAAAACTGGCAAGTATGACGTAGCATTTTTCAGAATTAATTCACATCATCATAGCAAGAGAAAAGAATTCTACAGCATTTATATCTTGTGTCTCAAAATTTCTTCTGTTTGCTTATTCCAGTAACACCTATCTTAAGTGCTTTGAATTTCTTCTGTCACTCACATTCACATTCCTTTCAGGACCACACACCAAAAATGAAAAGACTAACAGCAACCATCCTTCTTGTTGCAAAAATATCTTGTACCTCCATATAAAGTAAGTTTCATTATCTCACCATTTAACTGATATCTCTTGAGAAAAAACTGAAATACATTTCTGATTACAATTTCTTTTGACTCGAATGACGTGACCTCAGAGTATTTATTCCTTCAAGTGTAACCATGATTGCTGTGAAAAGATTTGGTCTTGCATTTTTTCAAAGCAGAAAAAGGGAACTTGAATTTAAAGTCCTACTGAAAAGCAGTAATATTCATCAATTCAGCATTCTTGTCCCTGTTTTTTCAATTATATATGCTATAAAAGTGTTTCATCTCAAAATGATTCCTCTATTCAACATCATATGGGTTCATACAATCCATTCCTATCATATGACAGTAGCTTCAGTTTCCTTGGTCTCTTCAGTGTACTTTGTTCATGTGCTATGTATATTTCTTTGAAAGAAATAACAAGGCTTTCCATGGAGAAAAATAAATCACTCTAGACAAGCATGCCAAGCAAATACAAAAAAATCCCCTGGTTTAGTTTGGGTTGTGTAGTTTAATCACAATGGTGATGCTAACACTAGCTGACATCATTCCTTGTGTATCTTAACCCCTCAGTTTTGCTTCAGCCTGTGCATTGTGCAAGGACTATTATAATACTGTCTCTATGTGCTGTATAATGACTCTAGTTTTGACCTTTAGGAGCCAATACAATAAATATTTTATCACTAATTATTTTGTTTATTAAATGCATCAGAAGAACTTTACTGTACCTCTTCTGTCTAAACACCATCTTAAATGTTCTCTCCCATCTTTCTTCCATACTGACCATGGATAGATTCAATACACAGTTCCTGTAAATTAATTCAGAAACTCTCAAGAGCATCTTCCACTAGGCTGCTTCAGACTGGTAAGAATTCAGCTGTACAAATGGCGTGGGGTGCAAGCACCATCTCAATACTTGCCCAGATTCTCCAACAGGGTTTTTAGCCTGTGCTGAGCTCTATACTGCTTAGATACTGATAAATAAAGTTGCAAGGTGAAAGCATTTGTTAGGTGGCTTGGCTGGCAAGAGTGGCTTTGGGACAGACACATGCTGAGGTCATTTAGAGTCTGCATTTCTTAATATTTTCTTTTCAGTTGTTAGAAAGGTCTCACCATGAAGTAGAAAAATTGTATTATCTTAAAGTGGCATTTAACAGAACAGGGCAATGCAAGTACCTTTCATCCTCCTGTCAAGTGAATAAACAAACAAGACTATGCCACCATTTTTAAAAATGGCAATGGAAAGAACAGTAATGTGTTACTGCCAAACAGCCTACAAACAACAAAAAGCCATAGCTGGCACCCTCCTCTCCCTCTTGTAAGGTCTCTCTTTCCCCTCTTGCTCATGTTTTCTCCCTCTCTTCAGGAATGCTGAGAAAAAATTGTGGCCTCTGTCCTGTCACAGCTAAACTTGCTCCTTACAGACACATCAGTGCCTCTATTCTTAGGGCCTTCATCAATTCTGCATGCTTGAGCATCCTCTCCTTTCAAGGTGAACTCCAAAAAAACTTTGGTTTAGTGTAACTGCAAAGCTAATACATTCTGTATTCTGCTAGGTATATAAAAAAAAGTCTCTTACTACAACTGCTTATTTATATTGCCTCAGATATGCCAGTATAACTGAAGTATTTTGTTTGTGATTTACAGTTCAAATGACTAATCACCATAATCATTATCCTCTTTCTGGGTACACAGACTGAACTGTGGTTATGCAATTTATTTAAAGCCTATTTGGCATCTTCTATGATTACCTATTAACAATGCAATGGCAGCTTGCAGGGAATTATCCCTTTGCTAAAACAAAAACGCACAGCAGTCATCAAAAACTCTCTGGATATACCAAAAATCCTCTTCATTGAAAAGGTAATCCTGAAAGGTTTCTTTCGTTGCTATTACCCTTTCCTTCTTGCCTATACCCTCCTTCAGCCTTCAATATGCACATAATGTGCTTAGAAAATACAACGTATTTCAGGCAACTGGGCTACAATTTAGCCCTATAACCTCCTCCACTTCCCTGTCCCCAGCACGGCCATGCATTTCCATCTCAAGCTCAGCACACACCTCTCTCTGCAGGGTAGCTCACAAACAGCAACAGCCAAACCTGATCACATCCCTTAAATGCAGATTGCACCATCTGACCTAATTCCAGGTTCAGAGCTCAACTTTAAAAAAACAAACAAAACAAACAAACCAACCAAAAAGCAGACAAACAAAAAAATCCCCCAAAACCAACCAACACACACAGCCCCCTGAAATTCCACCACGACAAAACACCAACATACTCTGGTGCTTGCAAGTCCACATTCAGTCTTGGTGGTATTAGAGCATTTCCTGACAAGAACCCTTCAGTGTGTCCCCTGCATCTTTGCATAGCTTTGTCAAAAGAGAAACTCTCCCCTACTCTGGTATTAAACCCTCCTGTCCCATCAGAAGCACAGGAAGGAGGACTCCTTAGGTAAAAGGCTACTGTGTTATGCTGACACACAGGACACTCACTCCCTGATAAGGTCTCCTCTTGCTTTTTAAGGCAGATCACCCATAAAATATCATTACTTGTGGGCTTAGCAGATGAGACAGCTCCCTCACATCCCAAACACCACTGGTGTCTCCAAGATGTCTAATGCTTATCCCTGTATAACAAGTACAATTGCTTCAACTGTACATTGCCCAGAAGGAAAAAGCACACGAGATAAAGACTCATTAATGAAGAATCAGTGTTCTGGTGCAAAATCAAATACCCATCCCACACCAAAGCAGTTCCATGACACACGGTGTGGTCAAGGACTAAAGCTTGTCTTATAGGGACTGTGACATCAAAAGTAAATTAGTTGGCAACAAAGCCAGTATTTTTTAAGCTTCTTGCCATAACGGAAGCTGAACACTCTGCACTCACACTGCAGCTTTGGCACAGCTACCAGCAACATACTGGAAGTGCAAGATCTGCAATGGAGACAGAACATAAAATTTCAGAGAGCTGAAGGTCACTGGGTTCACCACCACTGAGTTCAATGGAGCAGCCAAACTTTCTTACCTGGGTTCTGGTTGTAGAACGGGCCCCCGTTCATCTGGTTCTGAAGGCTCGTCTGTGATGTGATGGAAGGAGGCCGCCGATACGGCAAAGAGCCCCCGATGGTTGGGGGCGTGTGCCGAGCTGCAGGCCTGTTCATGCTGTAGAACTGAACTGGGTGACCTAGGGTGCAAAGAGAAATGCATTAGCAAAGAGAAGAATGGTGCCTGCCTTCTCCCTACCTGCATTCAATTCCAAAGGTTTGGAAACGTTTCTGGATCTTTATTTTAAGACAGTCTGCATCCTAGGAGGAGTCAGCCACTTCAGCTGCCAGACTGTCAGGACGCTGAATGTCTCAAGAGCAATATAAAACACAACTCTCCCAACTGCCTGCACTCAGCACTGCCTACAAAAGCCAGTATGAAAATATCACAGTGTCTAAGCTACAAATCTTCAAAATGAAAGAAAATAATACCTGGTTATCTATTTTAAATAATGTATTACAATAACTTCTTGTGAATTTAGTTATTTATAAACCGGCAAAAAACTCCCCAAAAACATCACAGTTCCGCAATTAAGGAACATACATGTAAAAAATAACTATAGGACATTTCCAGGATTCAAAGCTGTTACTTTCTGTAACTGAAAAACACAGTACTACCCATCTTAGTGCTACTTAGAAGATATTCAGAGAATCATCTGGGGAGAACAGAATGTTAGAAACTGCTTGAAGCATGGAATAAATGAAGTCAAACTCAAAGACCCTCTTTCAGGGAGCTGTCAATTAAAAAATCTCCTTAAAAACTTGCTCTGTATTTTCATTACTTCCTGTATTCAAAACATTGATCGTGAATCCCAGCAAGCAATAAATGAAGCAAGGTATGCTCTGTGCTCACATAAAATTCTCTGGATTTTATACTGTATATAACAGTAAGCTGAATTTATTATTCCCATATGGGTTACTATCCCCCACAAACTATTCTGCCTCCACCATTTGTCCTAGAAGTAAATTTGAGAGTTTGCAAGAAAACAAGGGAAGAAGGGATGATCACTGTGGCCGAACAGAGAAGTAAACAGAGAAACAGAACAAAAGAATGTACAAAGTTTAAAAAACTTGCATTGTTCTTCATTATGTTTTGCTTACTTCTCACAACTTCGTACTAGGTCAGTAAATAAAAATACAAGTTGCTTGCTCTGTTACTTGCTTGTAAGAGCAAATGCACGATCCAGAGATTCACATTCCCTCCGCTTTGTACCAATAATGTAGTGTACCATATTAAAAAAATGCACTTTTTACAAATGAGAAACAGCTAAGAAAGAATCCATTCTATAAAAGTTTTTTCCCATTTTTCCTGATGTGTCTTTCCAATGTGTGTCTCTCTCTGTTACTTAATGTACTTGCAGAAATTGGTGGTGATTGGAGAGAAGAGAGGAGAAAAGAAACAGGGCTAAGAGGTTTTTAAGGACCAAAAGCTAGGACTTTCTAAGTGGGGACCTATCCAATCTCTTCAAACACTTTATTTCAGAGAAGCCATACAAGCAACCTCACTAATAAAACAGGGAAACAAAAGATCTTAAAAATAGTAACGAACGTGAAATTTCTCTTATGAAATTGTGAATGTGAATTTACAGCCACTAAAATATTAATCTTTGCTTGATTTTGACTCGTTAAAAATACAGAAACAACATGGCCTAAGAACTGGGATGCTGACAGTGCATCAAAAATGGAAAACTGATTGAGACCCCATATGCCACAGCTCATCTTCATGAAAGTAGTTTAGACATCGGGATCATCTTCTGAGACCAAAATTCATCACACTGAAGAAAATTCTGGTCACAGTTAAAGATTCTAGTGTAAATATCTTCTAATTTTGTATGACCTACAGCCCCTTTAACTAAATGCAATTTCAAGAATGCTTCTGGAACCTGGTGTAATTCTTACTACGAGATGAACACTAATAAACACACAAACCAACTCACACCCCTGTGAGCAGCCTCCACTGTAATGTAAAGTAGCAAAGCAGGTAGCTACACGTGAATTTGGCTGTCTGAAGGAGATCTTTACAATGCAATCTCCTCATCAAACGGTGATACAGGACAGCGCTGAGGTTGGTAAGTGCTACACTCTGCAACTTCAGCACATGAGAAAATGAAACGTGTAGCACTAAAAAAGGAAGTTGCAATATACACCCTAAGTACCACATATTAAAACAAAATGCTTTAATACTAGTCTGCATAATAAAAACTTGTATTTTACCTAATACTGGACACAAAAACTCTGCCCTTTTCATCAGATCATTAAAGGGAGACTTGTCATTTGACAGCATTGAAGAAACTAGCCATATAAATGACACTTTGCTAGATGCACTTTTTTAAAATTGCATTTATGAAAGAGAGTAGTAAGACCCAGAACTATCAGTGCTGGTTCCCTCCAAACAAGGAAGGAAAACCTCATTATTCTATGAGGTTCTCAGTATCCAAAAAGAAGTAAAAGTATGATTTAATAAATTAGATAAATGTAAAAATAATAAAATTAAATGATTGATGTTAATAAAATCAGCACACCTTGAACTGTCTACTATAACCACGAGTTATAGTTGGGTATTAGCAGATATTTTCTAGTTATAATTAAATTTTTTTTAAAATTATAAATCACTGCTGCCAAAGTAATTTTGCAAAGCCTTGGATCATGATCACATCTGGGTTCACCTGCCCAGCAGCTGGAGCAGACACTCACCTGCAGAGGGTGTGGAAGAAACAGCAGGGGGAGTTGGAGAGGTGAAGCCATCAGCAAGGGGCTGAGCTCCTGCAGCAGCAGCAGCAGCATCTGGGGCAGCAGAGGAAGGGGCAGGAGGAGCAGGAGGAGTGGGAGCAGGAGCAGAGGTAGCAGGAAGGGGAGAAGTGCCAGCTGAGCCAGCAGGGGCTAAGTGAAGAGAGGAGGAAGAGGTGGAGTTAATAAGGAGGTATGTTAGCAAGGATTAGAGAAAGCCTCTGACTATTCAGTGTTAGCCATTTATTAGCTGCATAGTATTTCAGAATGCACGAGATGAGAAAACAATGGAGCTGTTAAAGAAAGGCTCATTCCTGTGTAGATGGTAAATGAGGGTTAAGCAAATACACTTCTTTCCAGGTCTGAAGGGAACACAACCCAAAACTTTTCAGTGAAAGCCATTACTTTTGAAAGATGTCTTTGCATTGTGTTATTTATGCTCCAATCTCTAGCATGGCTGTATTTAGCTTTTGTATGAATTAGGAAATACAAAGAGGAAACCAAAAAATTTCCAGCTCTTTATTTCAGAAGCATCAAGTATTTCACTGCAAGCGAACTACAGGCTCTTCTTCACTGAAAAGGTTGAGCAAAGGAAAAAGAAGTACTAGTAACTCTTCCTACTTCTGGAAAGTCTGGAGCCATTACACTGAGCAAGTATCTCTTGGTGACAACTCAGGCTTGCATTGATGTACTCAAGATTTACTCTGTGTCTGCCTCTCATTCAATCTAATTTTCTAAAAACATGCTTCTATGTATCTGCATAAACAGCCAATGAAAAAAACATTTATTTGCTTAAAAGGACAAGGGAGAAGTGTCCCTCAGCCCACTGAAAAAGGTGCTATGTCCTACCTTGTCACATGCAGGCAGCTAGGCAAAAAATTCTGATAAACAAATTAGTACATAAAAGGAACATTACAGCACATCAGACACTCTCAGAGAAGATACTACTTGATTCAAACTCATAACATCAATAGCAATGAACTCTGGGCTTCACTTGGAGTTTAGGAAACTGCAAATGCTCAAGGTTTACACTGAGGCAGAAGGAGGAACAGCAAGTTTCCATTTACCTGGATAGACACTAGGAGGAGATGGTGTGGGAACAGCAATGGGAACACCTACACTTCCACTTCCACTGTTCTCCCGACTGCTGCTCCTACTGCTCGGGTGGCTTCCTCCACTGCTCCCACTGCTGCTGTAAGAAACCAAGTAACCAGGGCATGAATATGCTGCTGTTCATGCTGAAACATAAAATCCCTCATAGAGCATCTTACGAAATCAGAGAAGTAACAGGGAACAAGAGGAAAGAAACAAGGATAATATAAACCTATATACAAAGCTGGATTTTCCTGAAACTCTCTACTTTGACTACAACACAGGAAGTTTTTCAGTAAGTTAGCCTTAGTGAACTTGCCCAAAAATGAAACACTTTTACTTGTTCAAAGCATGTCATTCCAGGGTTGTTAAGCCCCTGCAGAGCAAATAGAGACCTTTTTCCTGTAACTTTAAAACACATAGAGTGCTTAGACTGTGATTTGTATGCTTTCATATGAGACTACTAAAGTCTAGAAGTTGTAATATAGTAATATTCAGATATTTTATCTTTTAAGTCCACTTGTTTAGCCATCCTCAAATACTTACTATTTTTAAAAAGTAAAGATTTCAAGGAAAGTATGTAGATCTATCACATCATCAAACTTATTATCCTAGAGAAAAAGCTAGTCTTCTGCAGAGCCTTTGGTAATGCAGTTTAGATTTATTCTGTGTTTGAAGTTATCAATATCCCCAAAATACTATGCTACAATATCAGCTAGTCAATCTATAAACATCAAAGACTGTTCAAAAATGTCAAGTGTAAGCAGCTATGCAGCCCTTCAACATGTAGAAGGCAAGCTGTCTACAAAGTCTTCCCCCAGTGTGGTAATCACTTAGAAAAATAGTATCACAATCTACCTCCCTGAAAGACTTCACAGTCTTAGTAATTCATTAAGTACTCTAAGTGACAGCACTAAAACCAAAGGGAATAGGGGATTAAGCAAATAATCTTAACATGATTCACTATTCTGGTTTGATTAGTGCTCATTCTCATCGTGCCAACGACATCCCCAGTCCATACGATGGGAGGGAGCTTCACGGTATTGGGAGGTGCCACTGGATTTGTATCTAGCAGGGCATTTTCAGTGCCTGTGCCCACAGGCCAGCCCCACCCGCAGCAGGCCAGGCCGGTACCTGTAGGTGCGGTTGCGCTGGTTGACCGAGGCCGTTCTGACGGGGCTCTGCTGGGCCGGGGCCATGGTGCGCGTCGGGCTGGGCACGTAATCGTTGGGAACCACCGGGGGCCGCACCGGCTCCAGCGTGCGGTACGGGGAGTGCCGCCTGCGCCGCACAAGCACATGCCACAAGCAAGTCAGGATAACGCAGACAAAACCAGAGATTTCTCACTCGTTAAAAGACAGCTACATACTGATCAGTAATGTGAGCTTAAAAAATGTGGGTTTTCTTTAACTTTGCAGTACTTATTTTGTAGGATGAGGGGAAAAAACAGTTAAGGAGTTCTTCATGTACTTCAGTCATCCTATCAATAAACTGCATTGCATGTCCCATTCTTGTTTTAAAGGTAAGCCATTATCTTGCATTAAAAAAAATAAAGCATCACGGTCTTAGTGTATATACATAATCACACACCAGCAAACAGCATTCATCCCACTTACAACACATTTTCCTAAGGTCAAAGTCAGGTTCATAAACTTAGCAGGAAAGTACTTTTATCAAACACAGCACAAATAATTAATGAGCAGTGCCACATACTCATTTTTCAGTTGTTTAGCACAACCTGTGAAAGCCACAGCTAATGACATTTTACTCTAAAGCATGTAATTTTAAGTGTTCTGCATTGAGAAAAAGGTTGCTGTTGGAAAAGGCTGGTGATGCCCACTGTCTTCTGGCAGAAGCACACTAACATACAAGACATGATCAGTATAAGAAGATGCAGATATAACACCTCTTGACCTGTGTGAATAGTTTAAATGAAACCATAAAACCCCTCCCAGTACAGAAAAAGAAAGCATCTTTCCTCTTTTTCCTTCTGCTCACCCACTCAGTAACTGCACTTACCCAATAGTTCCTTTTCCTGACATCGGTGGACTTGGTGGCTTCTGGGTGGGTGGTGTTGTGCGAGGCAGCCCACCCATCTTCATATTCTGGGTGCTGACCTGCATGAAAGAACGGGGAGAAAAACGGCCTTCACTGAGCTCAGGGTCAAGGGGGAGAGACACTGAGATGCCTTTTGCAATTAACTCTAAGTAGGGGAAGGTTTAAACAAACAAAAAAAATAGAGGCCATGCATTTTATATGCAATTTCCACTCTGCTAGAAGTCAAGAGTTGCGCTCAAAGGACTCTTCATTACATAGAGTTTTTAGAAATTGTAAAAAAAAAGTGAATTTGCCTTCAGACTATCACATAAACATTAAATCTCTGACAATACAGACACTGTACCTAACTTGGCTGAACCTCCCAGTCACCTTTTGAGATAAAGGCAGTTATTTCACATGGCACTACTGAACAGTAAATTTGCAAAAATATTTTTGAATACTGTTTAAAAATACTAAGGCCTATCTAATAGGCCACAATTTAATGTGATTTATACAGATATGGAGAAGTCAAAGTAATCTATAAATATGATCCATTAACGTTTTAATGTTTTCACAGCATATAAAAACTTATAATTACTTTAAATTTTAGTTACATACATGTAAACATAGAGAGAAAGCTATTTTGAGAAAAACACAAATGTGTATTTTCCCCCCATTAAATCTGTACCAATTTCTTTTCTAAGAGTTTATAAATAAATGGACAGGGAGAAAAATATTCAGCAGTGATGTGATATAAATGCAGTTGTCCACTTCCCCTCTGTCAGGTAAAAATACTAATGAAGTAAATTTACATAAAATAATTTACCCTAACTTCTTCAAAAACTCATTTGCATTCCTGACTGATTGATCAATCTAGGAATTGTAAACGATTGTTACCAATGTGCATTTTGCTTCTCTGTAGTCTGCCAGCCAAGCAAAATTCCCTCAATGCACGCATCCTTACAGGAATCGTTACGTGGTCTGCTTACAAAACAGCTCGGATTCACGAACGCCTGAGCTATTGCTTAGGCACAGAGATACTCAGCAAACCTAAACAAGTGTGCTTACATCCCTCTCTCTGTTCTTCCTGTCATGCTCTACTTCACAGTGCTTCTTCTTTCCAAAACATAAGTCTTGGCTACTGCCCCCACCTCCCATAGAAAAAGGAAACAGTGATCAAGGCACTCAAGAGTATTCGCAAACATCATTGAAGGCAAATTACTCCTTCAAAATTTGACTGTAACAACTCACTTAAAACCTTGGCAATGTTTAGATTTGTGAATTGATAAATATTGACAACAGTATAAAGAATAATATATTCAGTATTCTAATCCACTGAAACTTGATTCTCTGGCTTTAAATAATCCCAGTGCTATCAGATTTTCAATCTGCAGGGAGGAAAAGAAAACCCAAGCATTGGAAGGAGTATTTTGTCAGATTCAAAAACACATGTTTGGATTTAGTTGTGCAAGAGTACTCTGTAATGTCAATTTAAGACAAAATTATTTTGCATGGCATTATAAAGTCCTTTAAGCCAACTCTAAGCAACAAGAAGTCTAAAGTTAATTCAAGTGAGGGATGAGGTAAGCACTGAACTACAACTACTTGAAGGGAAAAGGGAAAGTGTAAAATGAAATACATTTTATTCTATACACGGAACATTTAAGAAATAGCAAAATCTGAATTTTTTTTTAAAGTTGCAGCACCTCCTGTATTTCCTCTTTCATTAAACATGCCTGTTTCACCGACCTACCTGAGTTTTCAAAAAACCCCCCACAAACATACAAAATCCACCTTAATTAAATGCTCACTGAATTGTCACTTGCTGTATTTCAAACAGCCCACTCAGCCTCTGCTTTTGGATGCCTTTAGATGACAGACCAATCTGCATGCCCCTGAATAGTCTCTTTAGGGGTTTTAATTGGCTACACTATTGTTTCTGATGAGACGATGTAACCACTGGCTATCACTTTACAGTTAATATAAAATTCTGTATATTTAATACAAATAATCTTATTATTTTATACACAACGACTGCAAGAACAAAAATGAACTTCTAGGCATCCCCAGGGCTACAGATACATGAAAAGAAAGGATGGCTGAGGTGGAGGATGCTGGAACATCACACCAGGTACAGCCAGAAGTGGAGGTAACCCTCACCTCACTACCACAGAACTCCAGGGTCTGCCAGATACTTTCATTAACACTGCAGTATAATGCATCCTTGACAAAGGATGGGAAGAAAGCTTTAGAGAATGTGGCCAAACAAAAAATGATCCCTTTTAAGCCCAGGAACTTAGCAAAAAGAAACCATCCTCAAAAAAGAATAACCTGAAAGTGAAATGTTCAAAGAGCAAGTAATTAAAATTTACAGGGTTGTCTTCAAATCTGAGAGGACTGATGGCTTTAAGATCAGCTACTCTAAGTTAAACAATCCTGTGCAAGTAACTTCCCCTTTGACTTACTGCCAAATAATCACACATGAGAAATTAAAAATATACAATTATTTCAATAGTTCTGATCAAAATGGACAGATCCTTGGAAATAAAAGTATGGAAGATACTAAAAAAAAATCTAAAACAGCACAAGTTGCAACTACAGCTGAGATACAAACACTGTAATATATCCAGCTGTCTCCTTCAATGATAATTTCTGCTGGGGGGGGTGGGGAAGGAAGGCCATTAGTGCCCCCTCTCTTCCAAACTTTATTGCCTTTTCTGTTTTGCACATATGGTTGTAAATGCAGTTTCCATACACAAATCCTCACCCACACACATCCCTCTTACAAACACCTAAAATCTGAAGCAACCACCAGAACTCAAGGTCACATTTGCATTTGCTGTCAAGTTTAAAAAAATCGTTTTTCTGAAGTAAGCTGGTATTTCCCAGAAGTTGCATTGTTTCAGACATCATTTCCCCTGGTTCTGCACAGCTGGAGCTACCCAGATGCAGCTGATTTGATGAGAGGGTGAAGGCAGAGGCATGCATCTGTCTGATGGTGGTTTGTTTGACCGCAGGACCCCACAGGTCTGGGGCCAATTTCTAGTTTAAATCTTGCAAATCATTTTAAGAAAATGCATGGCAAAAGAGAGCCTGCAACTAGAAAGACAAAGGAGTATCTGTCTCTGCCTTTGCTCACAACTGCATGGTTAACCAGCCAACCACTGTGTTTAGAACAGGAAAAAAAAAAAAGAGAGGCAGTAATGATTTGGGCATAAAGCTCAGGAAAAAACCACAGCTGACTGATGTAAAAGCAGGAAGACAACCCCATGAAAAGACAAGTAGGGCACAGGGTCTGTTTAGAATGCACGCAGGGATTTTTCAAATAATTTTTTTTTTCCTCTTCCACAGAAGAAAAAAAAAAGTAAAAATGATTACCAATAGAAGCTGTGGAATACCAAATAATTCTAGCGAGATCTTGGCTAAGTTTTTTTTTTACTGGATACCTTGCAGAAGCTTTTTATAGATGAATTATCAAGAACATACACTACAGAAAAATATCTTCTACCTACGCTGTAACTTTGTCAGTACTGGAGCTGGAACTGGAAGTTTTTTTGAGGAAGAAACTACAGAAGCTACTTAAAAAGCAGATCGTTGGTAAGTAACACATCCTGGAAAATGCTCTGGGATCCAGCCCCACAGTAACAGCTGTAAAATGAACCGTAAAGAAATGGATCCCAGTGGACCATTCTATTTCAAAACGGTACATTAGTATTTCATACAATATTTTCTATTATTGAGCTACAGTTCTAGAAAGGTACCATCTGATGACTTCAAGACAAAATATGGCACTGACGAGAGCACTCAGAAAAACTATCCTTTTAAGTCTAATTTTTTTAATGATTAAGATTTATTAGGCCAATTTCTGATTTTGGCAACTAGTTTTTCATAGATTCCAGCAATTGAAACACCATCTTATGGTCCCACATTTGACCGAGTTTCCTTCATAGCTCCATTTTTATCAGCATTCAACATACTGAGTCTCTTTAGCACTCCACTGTATAAGGAATTTGTACTGAAAAAAAGTGGTTAAAACTGATAAATCCTGCCGTTTATTCAATTTAATTCTTGGGAATGTTTTCACGAGCAAAAAAAAAAAATCCACTGAACAGGAAGTGCAGAAATACGTAGTTGGTCAGATATGAGAGCTGCTCAAGAGACTGCAAAAACTATTTACACCAATGCCCTGTATTTATACAGATGTGAGGCACTTACCTGCAAGAAAGCAAGGTGGGCTTTTGGGGGGGTTGGGTTATTTTCAGTTGGTTGGTTGTTTTTTTCCCCCCAAAATCCTGAATACCAGATATTCAACACAATCAAACCTCAGGAGGAGCTACTTTCTAAAGCTGGACACAGCCAGAAATTTTTAAGTGATGCTTTACATTCACACTGTATTTTCTAGAACTTTCAGGATGTCAAAAGAATAATCTTTTGTCCAAAACCTAGTAAGAAAAATTGTCCCATCACTGATGTTTCATGGATTATATTCAGAAACTTCAGGCAGTTCCTCGACCTTCTTGAGCAATTTTATACCAAATTACAGGAAAAAACAACACAAGGCTGCATGAAAACTACCTTCCCATGCCTTGCTTCATCTTGTTAATGCTACAGAGATGATGAACAGAGTTTTGGCCCATCATCTGCCACCTCAAAGTCAATTCCTTTTCAGGCTGTGCTCAGCCACTCAAATACTTACTGTGCATGTCTAATCAAACCATTTGCTTGTCAGCTCATTAACCAGTTTATATGGAAGTGAAATGTATAAATTTCAGCCCTGTTTTAGCAAATGACCACAAGTATAAGCTTCAGCAAGTGAGCTTACTTGTTTTTATCACATCCACCTGTGTAAAGTAATTGAAGAACCAAGTCTGGTGAATACAAAAAGGCTTAAACAAAATCATTTTCAATTGATTTTCCTCTGACTTGTAACTGGAATTTTCTTCAAAATATGTTTAAAATTTAAGTTCCTCAGACACAAATCCAATGCTACAGTCAGTTTAATATTATAGCTGCTAGGTAAGGCTAAGGGTTTTTTGCAGTCATGAAAAAGAAATGCAGGCTAAACACTTCATATCCAATCACTTCTAAGTGAAGTAAAATAACCATTCACACAGAACTGGGGTTACTAACTGCTTTCTACTCTTCTTTCAGCCTGATGCACAGTGACTATAGTGAGACAAAAAATAACTCAGGTCTACTGAGAGATGCTGCATTGCTTTTTGCCTTTTTTGTTTTCTCTTTTAAACCCCCAACATTTTGGTAATGAGAAGTTGACTGACATGTTTGATTCCTCAAATCAAATTTCTAATTGGGTTCACTCTAGTAAATAAATGGTGTTATAACAAAAAAATGTTATTTTCATTCCAAACCTATCAACAGAAAAAAATATTTTATCTGAAAAGCTGAAGGGACTCTTATTGCCACTGCAGATAATGCACAGATACGTCAGTTCACACATAATCTACAATTATACAATTTTAAAACTTTTCTTAAGATAATCATTACTTGTTTATAAACTGCAACTGCAGAGAGCAACAAAGAAAATTGATTTTGCAAATTGTTATTTTAAGAACACTGAGAAAACCATCATCCAATATTAAGAGTGTCCAGAATAAGACATATTCAGCATCAAAAGCATCCATTTTATGTAAACAGAGTTAAAACCCAGGGAGGAGACGTATTTTGACATTCTCAAATTAAAAGCATGTAAACACTAGGTGAGTTGAAATACTGTACACCTCACACAGCTTTGTAAAAATAAATTTCAAATGACATGTGAGAATTCTCTCATAAACTAAAAATTTTCCATTGTTGTATCAGATATGCTACATACACTTAAATAACTGACTAAAAGTACCATCTGTCCAATTTCACAGGGACATCAAGGAGGTATCTATAGAAATACTTAGTTTTACAGGCAATCTCAGGAATTTGCAGGACTTTCTTTTAGCTTTTTCCAGTCATAGAAAATACTTAAAAATATTTCATGACAACTTGGAACTTCTTTTAATTAATATACTCATTCGACATATTAGCATTCAATGTTCTAAAATACATTTCCCTCACTACAACTGTGGCACCTCCTACTAAAAATCTTCCATTCTCTCCTTCCCCAAACCAGTTGCACTTCAGGAGGAGGAGGACATCATAATATTCAATAAAGGCTATAACCTATCTATTAATAAATGTACTATGAACTCCACCATAATATCATGCAACTTAATTTAACTGCTTGTCTGACTGATTTGATGCTTTTTATTGCTACTTCTGCAGCCACTTAGACTACTAACATTTAAAGAATTTGACATACTTCAGCCTGAGTTATTTGATGCACTGTTCATTTAATATTCAACCAAATAAATCACTTATCTTGTTTTTTAACAGTTATTAAGTATTTTACACAATTATCAGATTTCTGGAAGTTTCCATAGATGAGTGCCTCTGAGTATTTAAGCAGTGCTATCAGTTTCTGAAAAAATTAAGAATACTGCAACTTTAAAAAATAATATACAGATTTGAATTTGTTACACACCTTTGGAGCCCATTATCTGAGCAATCTCACACTGAAACATTAATCCCAATCAAACTGTAACTTATACCGTATATAGGATAAAAAGAATATTACACAGGGGGAGGCTCATATTCAGCTGCTATCTAGTCCACGTACATTTTTGTGTAGGCAAGGCTCGCACAACATCCCTCCCTCATAAATGATCTGCTAGATATGCTGAGGGCAGCTAAGATTTTACAAGGCTTTTAAAATTAACCGTGTTAACTTCTTTTCATATACACATCAATTTATATCACAAAATGCTTATCCACAATGAATTACTCAGCAGAAGTTCTGCAACACAGAAGGGAGAGCGGGTGTTGTTTTAAACAATCAGTAGCACTGATGTCAATCATCTCCCCGTGTGTAATAATCTCAGAAGAAGAATGGAAATCCAGCCCTGGGGTTTCTTACCTTAAATCTAAGCAACCACTTAATGCATAAATGGAGCAAATAAAAGAGGTAAGGAAAAAAAGCATTGAAAGGTTAGTTGGAACTTCAGGATATGAAGAGAAAGGAAAAAGAAAGAAAAAAGTTAAGCATTCAGCATTAACAAAATAATGTATCAGTAGATCATAGAAAGAGTGGTTAAAGCAGAATGTCATGAACAAAAGATCTTCAAGCTGAAACTTTTAATATACATTGACCACAAAGCCTTTAAACTATTACTTTAAAATTAACATTCAAATGTTTGTACACTGTTTGCTCAAGTTCTTACAGTGCTAACAAAAAGGTGGCTTCTTTCAAAATGTATCATGAGATCTAGATGGATTAACTTCAGAGATTCATTTATTTGAGCTGTCAAAGAGTAGCCTTATCAATGAGCCTGAGCTCATTCAAATTGTTTACATGCATTAGCATGTTTACAAGTAGCTGAAATGGAAGCTTCTAATATATTAAGCTAATACATGTTCTTTTCTAGAGAATGCTGTAAGTTAACTTGATGCCATGAGATATCTCTTGAACAAAGATCAAGAGCAAATCATTACGTCTTGTAAGAAGTACAGCACTCTCTATGGATATTGCACCACAGATCCATATTTTCTAAAGTATAAATTAAGACATTAACCAACAGCAAAATCTTACTTTTAAGCCTAGGTGCTAGCCTTTTGACACTAAGTCCCGCATCTTACTGGCACAATATCATGCATCTTCTTTCCCCATAATAATTTATTTTAAAATTACTTGTCTTTCCATTTGAATGAACTGTTTTCAGTTCAATTCATCTAAATGTATCATTAAATTTACTACACTTTCTGCAACACTGGACATTAAATATTCATGTAAATATTTAAATATTCAAATAAAAATTATTTAAATATTCTGATAAATAGCAGGGCATCCAGAGTGACTGATTTGTTTCACCCATTAAGGAGAGACCTTGCTCCTTTAAAAAGAAACATAATCTGACTTACTAGAAAATCTCCTGTCTTTGAGTTTAAAGTTCTGTGGATCAATTAACCAATACAGCCCCTGCCTCATACAGCTACACTGGAAACCAAGTCCCCCTGTACTGGCCAGAGTGGTCAGTTACACTGGAAGGTCCATCAGCAGAGACCTCAGCAGCACTGCCTGGTAACTACAATGCCTTAATACACACATCTCTGAAGGGATCACTTTTTTTTTCCCCATTCTCTTGATTAAAGAACTCTTTGGTGGGAACAATAGGTTGGAAGACTTTGTAACCTGGGAAACATTTGAAAAAAATTGAAAGCAAATCTCCGTTACACAAAAGGTTCTTTAGATTTTTGCAGCATTTTAGCTTCAGGGAGGGAAGATGAGGAGGGTCTGCTGGGATGATACAGAGGCATTTGAATTCTCTCACATCTATTAAGAAACCATACTATAGAGCAACCCTTCCTGAACATCGTCTCCACAATGCTTCAGATTTCTGAATGGAAGGAATAAGATGCTCAAGGGTCTATACTACTTCTCTCAGCATGGCATACTGAATTTTTTGGCCAAGGATCCTCCCTTTTATTCCTGTACTATTCTGTCCAGCTTGCCATCTTTCTCAGGGGTTGCAATGAATGTCTGCTGCATCAGCATTCTGTGCGTCCTGAAAATAGATAATTCTGGGTCCAAGTACTGGAGTAGAAGCCCTTTGGCAGAAAAAGGACAAAGAATGCAGACTGAGGAACCCTAATGCTAACTGGAACTTTAAGGCTGTTTATGCAACAACTCCTTCTGAATGCTCACTTGAAGGGAAAAGTAACACAACTCAAACAATAAAGAGCTATATATAGGCAAACTTAAAGCTTCTATGTATTTTTTTTTCCTCTCTGTTCTACAGCCAGAGATCTAATAAACTAATCTGTAGTTACTCAAGCAGAACAAAAAGAACAGGTTCATAAGCAGAACTGGCCACTTTTTCCCCATCAACAAGAGAGCTGCTCTTTCTTCTGTCCTAAACACAGCATTAACCTGATTGGAACACATTTACAATCTTCAGGATAGCATGGCTTCAAGTTCTCTGATTATTGTTTCACAAGTGCACAATACTTCTTCATTTTCTAAATAAACATAGTGCATTGTAAATAAAATTTAAGTCTATCACAAGCATAACAAATGGATGGAAACACACTCGAGTCATCATCCATTTGACGAACTATGTTCTTTCAGAACGTAATTCATTGCATCTTAGTATGACTGCTACATTGAGGTAAGTGGGATACCAATTATAATGATTTAGAGCCAGTGCTAAATAAGATTGTGCTGCAGAGCAATTAAAAACTATTCTTTAATGAGTTCTAAAATGATTTCCCTAAAACAAAAAGTGATTATTAAAATATTAGCAACAGCAATCCTACAGGTTAATATGCTCCATCCACATCCAGAAGGAGATCTGCTGACCTGCATAAACTCAAAATTGGTAGCAGATTTTAACACAAGACTGGTAATAATTTCCTAGTCAAAACTGTAGTTATTGAAGTTGGGTATGCTTTTTTGTTTGGCCCTTTTAAAATCTGTTCAGAGGTTGATTCTTTGGGTAAGAAATGGGGGGAAGGAGACTTTCTGTTAACAAACAGGATGTTGAAAAGACCTTAAGTAAAACTGCATGGGAAAGGTAATTAAACCAAACTGTTCAGAATTTGAATTTTAAAAGTTAGATTAAACAACCTATTGCCATTTAAATGGCCATCCATGCAGACAAATCAAATAGGACAACAGAGATAACCGAATCCAGTTACAAGTCAAGCAAAAGAAATTCTGGTGTACTTTGACTGGAAGAAGCATCTTACCTGCTACTCAGCAGGTTTACAGACTTGTTAGTTTGTCTTGTGAAAAATGACATCACTTTGTGTTATTTACCTTCCATTTCCTGGAACTTTACTACTGTCAGTGTTCTCATTTCCGTACTTGTTTTCCTGGCAGCACAAGTTAACAATGAGCTCACACTGGCTAAGACTGTGCTTACATTCAGGATGTGCTTTTAAAAATGCGTATCTAACCTCACACATGATATTACTGCTTCTGTATACATTGATCTAACAGCCACCAGTTGTGTCTCAATCTGATCTCTGCCCTGAAATTCCTTCTTTTTTCCTAATCTTAAAAGGAAAAACCAGCTGGCTTTAAAGTCGGCAGCAATATTCCCATCCCGAAACCCCATATGGCACAAAAGTTGTAGAGAGCTCACTTAACAAAGCACATCACTGGGTTTGTGTATAACTGACCCTGGCAGAAAGAAGAAAAGGGAGCCCATAATACTTCTCATGCAAACCCTTCCTTTTCATGAGCTTCAAAGTAAAGCAGTGGCAATTACAGCTGGATCACACTTTGTGGTGCTAATTCAGGCAGAAAAGTGATGGTCATCAGCCCTTCAGTCCCCACATATATCCCTGGCAACTGATCCAAACAGTAATAGCAGCATCACACAAGTTGATATTCAGAAGCATTTTAAAACGTGAGACTCACAGTCCCAATCAGAAATAAGAATCAGTGAGTTTGCAACATTTAGAAACACTGGGGCAAGAGAAGGGGAAGGGACAACTGGAAATCGGACAGGACTCCTCATGTTTATAGACACATTGTCCAGGCAAGGAGAAACTGGTATATTACCATGAAAAGCATCAGGTTATTTTGAAAATATACAAAGACAATGAATTTGCAGTTTGGCTGTTTTAACAATATCACCTACCTTTACTCCATGTCCAATATCATCTAGAATTGTATAATCAATAGGTTTCCTGATGTAGCGAACTGGTCGCTCCAAGTTAGCTGGTGCAATGATTTTGTGAGTTCTTGAGGTGTTTTTGTTTGTAGTCAAGATACCAATTTCTCTTCTAGCAACTTTCTCTTTGTGAATGTCCACCGTCTACAAAAGACGCAGTGTATTTACTAACAGTGGTATGCATTGGAATACAGAGTCAGTATTAAAAAAAAATTCAATCAGTTCTAACGTTTTGAAGATCTCTACACTGTACTAAACATATCACTACATACACTTGATTACATCATCTTTCTTCAATTTACTGCTGAATTTGCCACCTCTAAAGCCACGCTAATAGCTGGGGGTTCTTTGGGTTTTCTGTTACCCTCATTCTTTCAGTTTCACAAAATTCTTTCTCCTTTCCATTCTTAGTAGTTCACAGCAATTTACTGACACTGTTTTATAAGACTCCTTCACTTATCCTGTTTTATTTTACAACTGCTCTCTAAGCTTGTCTTTGACATAGGCTCCAACTAGATGAAGTGTAAGGATGCCTTCCCAAACCTTAATTTTAAGACCTGAAAAACAAACCATAAGCAGGTTTCCTTACACTGTAAATGTTTGCTAAACTAGGACTGGTAATCGTATGATAAAATTTCACTCAGACAAATCAGGGAAGTATTTTGGTCATTACAACTCACTCATCACAAAGCAATGATTAGATTTTAGAAGGTGTTCCTTACTAATTTATCCACAATAAAGCCAGAGGTTAAGCCCACTGCCTTCCCTTTCGATGCCTAGGGCAAATACTGGAATCCCTCCCTTTATATATTAAAATCAGTACCACAGGAAAATCTTTGGTCTAAGACAAAGTCCTGCTGAAAATTCACTGCCTAAAAACATGGACATGAATCTTGTTAGGTAACAAGAGTAAGAAAATGCTACCAAAAAGTCTACTTATCTCTTCCAGGAAAATATCATCTCTTAAATCATGGGGCATGTTGTTCCATGCCTTATTTAAAACAAAAATAATTGCTTGCTGGTAAAACAGCTTTCCTTAAAGGAAATCCGCTAAACTGTGAACAAACAGTTCACAGAAGTTTTAGCTTCAGGATAAAAAACAAAAGTAAGAAAACGGCCAGGTTTCTAAACTCTCATAGATTGCTTGTTACCACTTCAGCGATCATGAATGACATCAGACACACTTTTCACAGTTTTGAATCCTTCTTTGTAGCAACTGGGGAACAGGTACAAATGAGAACTCATTTTCATAACAAATGTTTTTGTCCATTTTATTTTTCTGTGGGCAGGCACTGGGGCAGTGGGGTTGGTTACACTGTTTTACCCTTCTGTTTGTCCTACTGATAGCAAAACAAGCTAATGGAACCTGTGCTACCTTGAACAATCATCACAACCTTTAAAATAGCAAAAAAAAATTTTAGAAACCCCAACCAACCCCCTAACTACTTCCAAGAAGTTGTTTCTTTGCATTATTTCCAGAGCAGGATTTCCACAGATACCTTGGGCATTATATGTGAGCTTACAATACGATCATCAAGATTGCCTACTATTTCCCAGCAACATATTTTCAAGATTTTGCAACTTTGCTAAAATTAAGCACTGACTACAGCTTTGTCATGTACCTTTCTGCCACCTCTAGTTCCACCTGCCTAGAACTGTAAGGTTTCCACTAAAGGTGCATAGCTATTTCTTAAAATAAAGCTACAGAAAAATAGATTTTTCAAGGTCAAAATGTATTGGCAAACCTCTCTTTGGAAAGCTCAAGTTTGTTGAGCAATGATTTGAAATTTAATAGGGGTAGTTAAACTATCTGGGACACCCCCACAAAAACCCACCAGATTTGGCCAACAGATAAATTCTGCAGAAATTCACAGTTCACACAAGTGTAACAGATACACATATATTTCTGCAACTACTTAACAACGAAACCATCCTCCAATCAACTTGCCAAAGTCCTTTCTGAAGCTCCCTGAGACGACCAGGATCATACACCAACCCCCAATACAATAGTGCAGATCAGATCTTCACAGCTCTTACAGTACTATATCTATGGTACAAGCACAAGTGCAAACACAGCACACAACATTTTCCAGGCCAGAGAACCTAAAGCACACCATTCTGCATCAGGGCAAGATGTAGGATTTTATCTTCCATCTCAGGCTTTTATCCCTTCTCTGTGCTAGACCTTTGCTTCTGCAGCATAGGGAGTAGGAGGACACGTTCTGGAGAAGATGGTCTACAGACTCCTCACCTCACTTGCTGAGGACTCAGAGGTACATACTGTCTCAAGAAGCTGAAGATACGTGATGGCAACAACTTGAGAGGACAATCTCATGTTTGATACCACTGATGAATTCAATCTCTACTGCAGACTTTATCCGTGGTCTAGACATGTCACTGGAGAACTGCAGAGACACAACTCTGACTCTAGTATGTTCTTTGTCTCACAGGACTCCAATACCATTTGCCAGAATGTTAAAAAACTTCAGCTGCAACAGCAGCTGCACTTCAGATGTACTGGAACATCAAAATCTTATGGGTCTGAATCTGGTCATTCAAAAACAGTTTCATGACTCGGATACTGCACTCAGAGCCTTAATTTCAATCCACAAATCAAAAAGAAAGTTATTACTGCAGGGTTGGCACGATCATTTCGCACTTTCTATTTCAAGTGCTAGAACTCTGCAACTTGGAATATGTTCTTTCAGTACTTTCTTATGTAATTATCTGCTAATACAATGCGAGTACAGATATTTAATGCTCATGTTACTGTAGCGATGGTATCCTGGCACTGTGCAAAGCCGTTTCTGTGAATGAAAAGAGTGGGTTTTTCAATAGGAGCCACGAGTACAATCACTTTCCTTAAGAACTATGGTGATCATGAGGTATGACTACAGTAACAAACAATGAAGTGCATAAAACCTAATTAAAACCTGAAGCTCATCTGGAGGGATTTCTCTTGCATTATGATTCAGAACATCTCTTTTAACTTGAATAGCTATGGAATGACTGAGTATAAAAACTGCACCTAATTCTGGTCCATACACCTAAAATGGTATTGAAAAGCATTTAGCTGGCAGTTTCCCAAACATTTCATTTTCTTGTTTAGTAGACTATGCAAGTTGTGACATCCTAATACACCTATAAAACAGCAGAAAGGAACACTGCAGTATTCCATTAGTAGAGGAAGTAACAAAGATTAACCTGCTACTGAAGAGAATGAAAACATTTATCCTCAACACACAGGTAATTATTACCTTCAGTACTAACATAAATCTCTATCAAGGCAGGAGAATGCTACCAAAATGTTTATTCAGCAGTTTAGAAAGTTCTAATGAGAAGCTTTTGGGGTTAGAGCTGGACTAACAAAATACCTGGCTTGAAAAGTCTATTAGGAAAAGTGGATGGGATACACTGTGCCCTTCTATAACTTAAAACCCTGTTTTCTAACAAGAAATTTTGGACTCCTGACAGCATTATTATGCTTTTAATTTTTTTTTCCACATAGATCCATTAGCTTTGGCAAAAGCTTTTAAATGACAGTTTGTTAGAAGTTAGGCTCATTACTATTGTCTTTCCATATGCTTTCCAAGATCCCTGCAATAGCCAAGGGACAGCTTAAGGGGAAAAAAAAGTATGAACCATTGCATTTTTTTCTATTAGGAATTTTCTAGCCATTTTGAAATTTCATACTGATTTCAAAAAAACCAGTCTCAAGCTCTGCAAATATTAAAACAAAAAAGCATGAAAATTTCTGGGAAAGTTAAAACTACTTCCAACTTCCCTTAAAAGTCACTGAATTAATGAGTTTTGAGAAATAGTCTCTTCTACCGGCAAACAAAATTTCTCAAAGTATTAAGTTAGCATTTAACTAACTTAAGTTAGTTTTGGCTGGGACGGAGTTAATTTTCTTCACAGTATGGGGCGATATTTTGGATTTGTGCTGTAAACAGAGCTGATAACTCCAGGATGTTTTAGTTACTGCAGAGCAGTGATTACAGAGTCAAGGCCTTTTCTGCTCCCCATCGCACCCAGCACTGGGTAGGCTGGGGTGCACCAGGAGTTGGGAAGGGACACAGGCGGGAGAGCTGGCCCCAGTGGCCCGCGGGACAGCGCTCCGTACGGCCTCACGGCCAGCAGCACCAGGCTGGGGGGCTGCTGCCTGGGGCCTGCCTGGGCACGGCTCAGCTGCTGCTGAGCAATTGTTTGCATTTGCTTCGTTTCTTCTTGGGTTTTATTTCCCTCTTTGTTGTTTGCATTTTCAGTCATCTGTATATTATTACCATCATTATCAAACTGTATTTATCTCAACCCACAAGTTTCCTCACTTTTACCCTTCTGATTTTCTACCCATAGCCTAGTGGGGGGGTGGGGGGGGGAGTGAGCAGCCATGTGGTGCTTAGCTGCCAGCTGGGGTTAAACCACACCACCAAGTTGGAAGTCTGAACTGTAGTGAAATTTCAGGGATAAGTCTCCAGAAGCCTACATTTCTTCCTCTTCTCAAAACATTCTACTTTAAATTTATCAATTAACTGTTGGTCTGTTAGTCTGGGCTTTTAAAATTCAGTTTCAAAAATCTTAGAATAAAATGTTGCTTAAATACAGTATTGCTGGACTTTTCTTTTTTATTAATCTTATTAATTTGATGCAACTCAAACTAATTGCAAATTACCTTGAAAACTGGAGTATTACTTTAGAATTAGCAACTGCATAATTTTGACATGTTAGAAATGTGACATTAATTGTCTCAAGTTGCATGTAATTTATACACAAAAAATGAGATCATAATGCTACAAAAATGCTGAAAAGCTACTGGTTCCATAAACAGGTAATATGCACTGTGCAACATTAACCTTGCATTACCATTTTTTAAAGTGTTTTGCTATTCTTGTACCTTGCAAGAATAAGACAACTGGAAAAGGTCACGAACCTTTACCGACGTTCCAGTGGAAAGTCCAAGTGACTCCCCGGCAGAGACCGAGCAGCTCACACACGTTGCTGCAGCCCAGCTAAGCAGCACCTGCTGCCTGCAGAGAATCCAAGCCTGCAGCCTATTCAATGCCTGTTCTCACAGCCAAGACCATGGCAGTCAATTCTGTAAGAGGAGGATGTAGCAGACCTCCCCACAACAGTGCCACTGGAGAAAATTCATCACTACCACTCATCTTTGTGATGAGTGCTTATTTATATAATTAGCAGCAGAGTTTTAAAAATGACCTTGCTAAGTAAGAGATTCTGTAACTAAACCTGAAAAAACATTTCTCATCATCCAAATATTAAAACCTGAAAATCTGCCAGATTAATTTAAAGAATTTGGATGTTAGTAACATTTCACAGTGGTTGCTAACTTGAAGGCTGCAAGATAACTTTTTTAACAAGTATAAATATTTGTACATATGATCTGTATTTAAGATTTAAATTCTCAGTCAAATATGAAACACTGTGTATCATCATTCTGGACAAGGTTCAAGAAGGCAAGTAAGAATAGATTCATCAGCTTTCAGACCAAACCAAAGTACTTCTAATTTTTAAACCAATAGGATTTAATCACTTGCATAAAAATAGTTTCAATAGTAACAATTTCCTTATTCACAACCTATATATAATTTGAAAAGGAACAAATGATTATCAGCTTCCTTTTCAGCTCTTTGATTAAGTTGGCATTTAGAAGGAAACACAGAATGGGATATAAACTGGCGTTCTACCAATGAACGGAGAACCAGAGCATTTTACCTTACAAAGTTAATCACACCTCTCCCAGTCTGAGCTACTTGTACAAAACAAGCACTTCGGAAAAAGTTTTGGTACCAAGCGCCAAATGATTCTGCTCCCTTCTTTGAAGAATATGTGGAATCCCAAATCAGAATTAAAAGCAGGATTACATCCAGATATCACAATTTGCATATAGTTTTCTAAACTTAAATACCAAGACCTACTGACCAAAGCATTAATGCAAAAATTAATTTACCATCTGTGGGCAGATGGTAATTACCAACCTCTTTTCTGTTCGATGTTACTGACTTCATTTCAAGTCAGGCTGACTGAAATCCTAATTTGGCAGTGGGGCACTACACCACAAAGCATTTTCAGTACTATTAGAAAGAGTCCACTAAACTTTACACCCAACATAAAGGCCAAGGAAGCTTTCTGCAGGTTAGGCTAATTTCAGGAGAAGTATAACTAAATTTCTTGAAAATAAATTATTTATTTACAGAGAAACTGTGTAAACTAATTTTTTTAAGAAAAATAGCCATGGAAATAAAGACAGATAACACAATAATCTACAACACTGGTATTATGGGAGGAAGCCATTTCCGAACACATTAATTGAACTTAATAAAGTTCCTTGGATCAACACTTCATGTATGCAATATCCAAAATTCAAATACCATCTGCTCCTCTGATATAATTTCTTCCATGAAGATTTGGAGAGCACCCTACATAGGGGTGATGCAGGCTCAAAAAACCCAAAACAAACCACACCAAAAAACCCCCCAAATTAGATTTTCAATTTTACAGCAGTATTTTAAAAAAAGACCATCACATATTTTTTTGGTTGTTCAAGCTCAGCCTATGAAATTTTGCAGATACATCTTCATTAGGTGTTGGGGTACTGCTAATTTAGTGCTCTCTTTTAAATAACTAGCTGTATTGTATAAAGGTCAAAGACGATCTAACCTAGCCCTCAATCTGCACCAATGTCACCTTCTCAGGAGGAAAAGAATTTTAAACACTATGGCCCTGTCCACAAAAGCTACTTTACAGAAGGTGTGGGACAAAACGAATTTACCACATTCATGAAATGCAAAATATACTGTCTTTTGCATCAGGCCCTCAAACAGCTGCAACACGTGAGCTGGCACTAGCCTGTGAAGAAGCACATACACACACACACAGCACATAGATATAGCACACAGACATACACAGAGTAATTCATGACATTTTTGGGGGGAAAAAAAAAAATTAATTTACTTGTCCATGTAATGATTAACAAGGAACATTTAGCAGAAGAACTCAAACTTCCAGCTTATTTTTGATGAGACAACTGAGGCAATCTAATAGCATAACACTATCAGAAGAGAAAATCCTCCCCACTCCTTTCTTTGTACATGTCCTGAAATTCCTCTGACCCAATCAGAGCCAAATCAGAGCCAATTCAGCCCACTAAGCCAGCATAAAATTATTCACTTTTCCTGGTTCAAACCTCTACTAGCTTAGTAACCCTTTCAGCATCAGCAAGTTAATAGATCAAATCCATCTACTTATTTCCTACCTTACACAGCCCCTACTCTCAAATGCTTTTCTAAATACCACAGCATTCTTTATTTTAATTTATATTATCACAGGGAGATCAAGAAACCCTAGCAGCCAAAATGCATTGGTCAACTAAGACACAAAATATTCAGTAAACAGACACAGAAAAACAGAAACTGCTGTATCATTGTTCCTAATTTCTCTTTTAATCCATCAGTGGCTGTTAAATCTCCACTTCATCTATCATTCATTCTCAGCCCATTCTGGCAGTCAGAATTCTCTCATCACTGAGGTGATTGAACCTGGGTTCCTGATTATAGTAGCTTAGTTTATTGCTGCTCAGAAAAACTGCAAACAATGGCAGGAGTTCTGCAGCCATACACAAATTGAAACATTAATTTTGGCTTTTGTTCCTGTCACTGCAAAGTACATTTTATTAAGAAAAGCCAGAAGCAAACTATTTTTGTCATCTATGCTGTTGTCATTAGAAGCCAGTATTACAGCAACAGAAAAAGTAGAAAGATGACAAGTACTGTTTTCCACCATCCATCTCATATTTTTTAACATAATATTCTCATTTTAGCATTAGCAATTTTTCTGTGCTGTTCAGTTATGCAGAATGACCCCCTCTCCAAACAATAAACTGGCTGGGAATGCATTTAATCTGCTTTGGTATGTAAAATGCTCACACTAACACTGTATAGAACCACCTGATGAGAACCAATCACAGAATGAATATGAGAAGAAACGCATCCTTCTGTTTTAAATTCTTCTCGTTCACAAGATGTCAGTTCAGAGCTTTACTTGCTATGTAATATCAAAGGCTAAAGAAAAAAGTCTCACTTGTGAAATATGGTTGATTGAAGATTCCATGCGTCGAAGCTGGGATGCCTGGATATCCAGCATTTGGAGAACATTGTTGGCCAAAGTGTTGATCAGATAGGCTACGCTTGCTAGTGACTGGGTTGTGTAGGCTTTGGTTTCTTCCAGGGCTCGCTGCTTATCTGCTGACTGAAAAACAGAAAGGAAAGGTTTATTAGTATAAAGTCTTTCACGCAAAGATTCTTGGAATTAACTCTTTTTGCCTGTCCTTATAGAAAAAGAATTATACAAGTCAAACTAATTCTAAATAAAAGTTACTATTTTTCCTCCCTTCCATTCATTCCACAAAAGATACTACCTTTGTATTTTAAGAGTTTCTATACTTTCTAAAAAGAACTAAGCTCCTTTTTTTCTTGAAATATACCCAGTTTTTCTTGAAAAAAGTCCAACTTCTTATTACGTATTTTAGAAATTAACTTGAAAAGCACTCTGAGACACCTATTATTTATTTCTCCTAGACATTATATGATTTAGAACTGTTTAGTTTTTCTAAACTTGGTACTTTGTAACTCCTAACAGCCTGCAAGGAGCTGCCAAATTCCATATTCCTCATCTCTCCCAATCATTTAGACCTCATTCTTATCACAAATGGTCATTCACAGTGAGTGAACTATAATTATTCCCTTAAGATGGTAGCTGAATAAAATGTGAATCATTTTTTAAAAGATTAAGTCCACGTTTTATTCTTAAACATACTTTGTACTTTTTCACATTGTCAATACTTTCTTTTATGAAAAAATAATATGAGCCATTTTTCTAGTAGTAGAGCACCTAAAAGTATTTAGGCTATCAACAGACAAGACATCCCTTAGAAGTTTAAAAACATACATATATTTCAAACAGCATTACAAATAATAAGCTGAGAATCTAATTGCTAGGGTTCTGTGTTTCTCCTTGAACAATAGTTAATATCACTAACATCTAATTCAGTACAAAGAATACAGATTAAAGCACTGGTAAAACCATACAACTAAGATGCTAAGAAACTTTCCATTTTCCAAGGCTTCAGCATACACTGAGCTTCACTTTTAGGTGATCTTTAGCCATCTCACAGGCTGATGGTGCTGCTTCTAAAGCAACGGTTGATAAATGTTCTCTACTCCCACCTGTCATTATAATACTGTATTTCATTATTTCCTTTGCTTTTTATATTATCCACATAGGCTGGGTATCAAGATTCAAGAAACGTGCTGTTATTAAGGAAGGAATATAAAGTCACTCCGTATCTTTCAGCAGAAGCTGAAACTACTGTCCATTTTATAACACAAACTTTGAGAAACACAGAAAGTAAGCGTATCTGTATTTCAGGAAAACAATTCTTACAGCTCAATGTTTCCCAAGACCTTGTAGCAAGATTCTTAAAAGAAGATTGCTAGCTTTCAAGGGAAAAAAAAATTCCACACATGTAAACACAGGCACAGGACTTCAATTAAATGCTCACATGAAAGATATTCAATACTTCTTCTTTCCTGGCAACCTTCAGTGTCCATAAGCAACACTGGTAACTTAGCTGGCCAGTTAGCAGGCTACACTGGTACCAGTTCCTCATCTGCTAGGAAGGAGGACAGCAGGAGCTGCTGTTCATCCAAGAGCTGCCTCAAGGGGCAGGACATGAGTGCTGCAGGAGGTGAGCGTCCCCACCGTGTTTCTCTGCCATGCAGGAGACAAAACTAGACCAACAGAAGAAGGAACTGAAAATTTTAGGAGGCAGCTTCTCAGTGTACAGTATGATGGTATCCTCCAACAGAGCACACTTATAAAAGCTGCCTTATATTCAGCTATAAAGAAGTTAGAAAAATGCTCTCATTCAAGAACTCATGACTTTCAACCAGCTGAGTAGTATGTCTTGTATATAAAAGGAGCTCAAAACTCAGCTTAATGGTTCCCAAATGAAGGAATAACAAGCTCTTTACCTTTATTCTCACACTGTTGGCTTGTAAATGCACTCTTTCTTCCCCTCTCCCTACTCATATCCCCAGCTCAGCCTGCACACTCCCCTACAGCAGGCACACTCCACAGCCATTCAAACCATTTCTCAATGGCAATAATAAAAATGACCAGAAGGTCTCTGCAGCTGCTGCCAATCTATTTATAGAAGCAGAAAATGCTGATTTCCATTAGTCCACTGTACATCCAGAGAAGCTGAGTATAATCCAGCAACCACAGTATTTTTTCATTAATAGACAGAGTGTTTGAGAACAAAAGGAAAACTGCCTGTAATTTTAAATACTATGAACCTCTGCTAGGGGTTTTCTGCTTAAAGAAGCACAAATATGAATCCGTGTTCAGAGCTAGTCCTTCCAGGGATGTAACCTAATCGCCAAATTCAAGTCACCCCCAGTTCAAACCAACAAGGAACTGACTTCTCAATGTTCAAATACATTAAAGATCTCATAAAACAATCCTATAAACTCCTTTGGAACTGTTATTAGCAAAAAACCCCATTTGATTGAGGTGTCTGATTTGTGTATTTAGCCGATAACTTATCAACTGGGATCTGCTCTACATGCCTTTTTACAGAGCCCGACATTCTTTGAGGCAAACTCCACTCACGTTTGGCACAGCAAAACTGAAGTTTGAACTTTCTTCCTGTGAAGGATCTGTTCAAATTAATATGACTATTTGAACCTACTGCTGTCAAGCCATCTCAAAAGAACAAAAAATAATTAATGACAGCATTTTAAAACAATCATGTTTACCCTGAAAACTTTCAAGAGATGAAAACTTGAATGACTCACAGAAATAGTAAAAATTCTAGAATAATTACAGAAAAATCTTAAGTTCCCCTGTGGAAATATAACAATAAATGTCAGTTAAAATTTAACTTGAAATGATAAGTTGTGTTTGGCATGAAATCCATCTTTTAATTTGATAAGTAGATTTCCAGAGATGGTATCTTATCATATGCTCCTATGTAACAAGATCCCTATTTACACTCCACACGGACACCAAATTATATTGCTTGCAAATGCTGCTGTGCTCACTGAGTATGTAACTATGTAAACAAAGGGATTTCTGCTAATAAGATAATGGTTTCACGTTATCAGTAAACAAAATTCAAACATAATCCTCAGCAGCCTAAGATCTGATACTCTGATCTTCCTAACACCAAAACACCAGCCAGTATGATTCATATCAGAATGTAAGGCAGACAAAAAGTTATTTCAATATCCATACCTACCAAAATTCTCTAGTGAAAGAAAAAAATATCAAAAGTGGTAAGACTCCCTACAGTAGTTTCAGTAACCTATGGAATATTGTTTCTGTATTCTGTAGAATATTCTGTAGAATACTGGAAACAAGAGAAACATGTTCTGCTATGTACATTATAACAAAAAGACTCGTTCCTGTAGATACTTAAGCATATTAACCAGAGTCCTTGAAGACCACCATTCCTCAGAAACATTGTGTTCAGCATGATCAAGCACTGGTAGCAAGTGTTTTCAGTGCCCTGACCTAAATTAAACGCCATGAAACAGAACTTTGAGTATCTATCCATTTCAGTTCTTAAATATCTTTAGCACTCACACACATAAAATTATACTTGTCTATGAAAACATACAGGCTCGTAACATCTATCCACACACAACTCTTCGGAAAGCAATGCTTTCAACTATCAGATCAGTTTGATCTGTATACTTTTATGGATAATAAATTTAAGAAATCAAAGCTACTGTTTGACAAACAGGACTTCTGCAACACTGCCAACATAGGGATCCTCTCATTCCTAGACCTAACATACCCTTTCCATTGTGAGGGCACTGTCTATTAGGGCCGCATGGCAGGCTGAGTACCTGACCTAGTTCATAAATAACTTCAGAAACAAATGGTTGTTTTAAACTCCAGCCACTTCCATTATCTTCCCCGACACGCAAAACTGCAAACACTATGCCTAGTAAAACTATGAAGAAGCCACAAAGGAAAAGCAAATCAACTCAGTGAATTATGGTCTGAGAAACTGTCATGGTATTATGGAGACTCAGGACAGTAGATGTCCCCAACGCCAAGTGTACTCTCCATCTGCTGTAATTAATTAGACCAGGAGGCAAGTGCCAAATGAAAATCATCTGATCCATAAACCAAATTATAAGTTTTGCCTCATCCAAACCACTGCATAGCCAGAGAAACACAAGGAAGGATACAATCAAGAATAAAGAAGGAAGAACTATCCAGAGATGTTGACCTTGCTAGAAAAGGAACAAGTGCTGCAACATCACTGCAGTTTTTCCAGCCCTCCACTACCTATAGGTTTTCTTCACCCAAACTGTGCAGTGTCCCACACTTCCCTTAATATTTTTCCATTAACTGTGTTAAGAATGCTGCTGTGCCTCCACCTCTTAAACTTGTAGCTTTGACTTCTCACACAACGTTAAAATACTTGAGTATCACAGCTGGATCATCTTCACAGCCTTAAATAGAAATGTTTAGATCGTGTCTTCTGTGCCCATGTTATGGAATTTCCAGGCAACAGCTTAGCATTTACTCTATTTATCATTTTTCTCCACACAATGCACACATCAGGTGGCCCATGTGAGTCACAAGGCAGAATCCTTTTCTCCTGCTCTCAGCAGTAAGAGCACCATTTTAACTCACCACAGAGAGCTCATCTGATGCTCCTGCCAGCCACCTATGGAGTGGGGATGGTGTCAGCTACTACTGGGAGATGCTCCCTCTGCTGCAGCAGGAAATGGTTCCCCATGCACCTGGACACAGCAGCAGCCTTGGCTCTGCCCGGCTCTCCCCGGGAGAGTGTTTTCCATTTGTGGGAAGTATCCAGTACTGAAACAGTTATTTTGTCTCCACCAGAAAACAAAACAAGCTATCAACTACATGGAAATGTTTCACAGGATGAATCCAGTCTGAGAGCTACAGCATAGACTCCTGTGACTATACAAACTGGGGCTT
This sequence comes from Edolisoma coerulescens, assembly GCA_013397115.1. Classification (NCBI taxonomy): domain Eukaryota; kingdom Metazoa; phylum Chordata; class Aves; order Passeriformes; family Campephagidae; genus Edolisoma; species Edolisoma coerulescens. Next base: position 224,545 of record VWZW01001243.1, read on the forward strand.
TTAGATAACACAAGATCAAAGTCATTCAAGTCGGCTACAAATGCACAGACTTCACAGGCAGTCAGAAAAGGCATGTATTACATACACAAGGCAATAGTGTGTGCTTGCTTTCAGACACTGAAGAATTATTAACAGTTTCCACTTCCACATGCCAGTCCGACAATGGACACTAAATCTAACAGCTCAGGAATGATCATAAATATTCACCTGAAAATACCTCTCATTTTTTATTAGATTGCATAAACCAAATTGCTAGCATTAGAAATGATGTGGAATTCAACCTGCAGTAAATGTAAAGATGACTACTTTTCATGCCAGGATGCAGAGCCCAGGCATCACTTTTTCTTCCCACTCTGAAAGTTCCATTTACACTGCACAATTACATTACCAGATTTGAATAAGAAATAGCCTGGACTGCTGACTATATAAAATATCCTTTCACTTTAGGAATTAAATGTCTCAATGTTTATTCTCCTGCCTGGGGAAACACAAACTTTTATATTTATACAGGCAATAACAAACCAGATTATAAAGAAGAAAAAAATATTGAATGGAGAGTATGAGGCAGGTGAGAAACTAAAACAGGCAGTGAGGTATCCAAAATGACAAAATTATTTGGTCATATGATTGGCAAAAGGAATTCTTACATGAATATAGTGCATAAAATGCAGGGCTAGAAAGAAACCAAGAATTTAGGGCACTCTCCCATCCAAAGAGCGATCAGCCAAATCCTAGTGATACGGTCTGTTACGCCACTGTTAAGAACTTGAATAATTTTGTATGGAAAAGCAGCTACTAATGGATAAAGAAATTCTACAAAACAACAAATGAGGGGAGGCAACATGAGCCCTACACTAAGATTTACAAAACGTCAATCCAACTAGATAAAACTGGATAAAAGAAGAAATGCTCCCAAATGTTCGAAATGCTACCAATGCTACCAAATTAGAATGAAAGACTTCAAAGATAGAAACATGTTAAAAAAGAAAAATACGTTTCTTTTTAATTGGAAAGAGCTAATAAAGGCAGGTCTGAAAGTGGTGCATGAAAGGAAGCAATAAAAAGAAGGAAGCATTACTGGCAGTTAGGCTGGTTATTGTAGCTAGGTTTCATTCCTGCTACAGTTCTAAAAAAAAAAAAAAAATTGTTATTTATCCACTAGTCCTCATCAACTTGGATGTTCAAAGTTTTGCAGTCGGGCTAACAAGACTCACACAAATTCTATTGGATGAGCCTAAAGTCTGGACCTGTAAGTTCAGAAAGAAACTGTACTTCTTATTGCAAAACATTGACACAAATTGTTGCCTTTAATATCAACACGACTACAATAAAAAATTCTTCCAAGATCAATACTTAATGTTGAATTGAAAGGGGGTGAAAAAATAGAGCTTTTCATTCCTGAGGCTACTGTCGTTCACATCTTTGAGTAAAAAGAGTTCTGAATGGAAAAAAACCTCAGTTCATACTCAAATCAACTCTTCAATGTGCAATGCATTTATGCAGTAATATTCAGACATCAAAGTGGGAGCTGAGGTTGAGGAGTTTGACACTGGCCTAACTGCACAAGAAAGTATATCCAGAATATACTAATCAATTCCCCAACACACAGAGCATCTCTTGCTATTGTTCAAAACAGTACTCCTTAGTGAAACAAACTCATATTTAATGTATGTGATGAAAAAGTAATAGTAAAATTTTAAAAATGAGACCAAAGATTAGTTTCCTTTAATCAATATAACAGTTGTTTCTTTTGATTACTGTTAACACAAAGCCAAGCTGGCATTTGTCTTACGACCAGCTAGCAAAACCCCTCAGGTTTCTGCTGAGGTTGCATCAGCTTCAAGAAGCCTCAAGAACAAATGCTGCATGCTAGAGTTCAACAAGCTTGCATTATTCAGTACAAAATGTGCCCGACTGTGATACTGACAAAGCACACTTCAGTATTCCTGTGAAAAATAGATTGAGCTCTTATATCATCCTTTTCATTTTAATTGTTGCTGAATTCCTTGAAGATACTGAAAGCCTCATACATAATTAAGTATTTTACACACTTTTATTCAACTGCACAGATGGCATTTGCTCAGCCCATCCAAGTGCTTTCTGAGGTCCTTCCGTGGACTACAAAAAATGATTGAGAAGAAAACTGAGCATCATTAGTCCAATAATTAAGTCAAAATCATGCCAAAAACTTACATAACTGTCAGTGAAAAATACAGTAGTTTTCTGTTTTAACAAACTGGCTCATTAAATACTTGCTAAAGAATATCCCTCACTCCTCTTTGACTACCGGAATTGCTCATTCCCAGGATGAAAAACATGTACCCACCAATTCCTAAGGAGCTGGTCTGTAACACAGAGGAGAAACAGGCACAAAAAAGCAGAAGCAATCACTGACATGTTAGAACAGAAGGAAATGAGTTCTCCCAGAGTTCTCCCAGAGTTTCAGAAAAAAACTAAGGGCCATAGAGCTCTAAGGCACTTATTCTGTGGCACCAGAAAAAACCCAAATTTCCCTTTTGGATGCAGAACAATCGATGTGTTCTACTAGTACACAGAACACAGGAAACTCAGTCTACCTGTTCTTTAATATAACCAAAACTGCACAGTACCTAGAGTTGGGAGTAGAATTTTTTTTGTTTCTGTCAACTGTAATAGCATCATCTCTACACTACTCATCTCCATGTGCAAACATCTTTCTCTATGTAACTGCTTATTCATGGTTATATAGGGAATATATATATAATTATTCCTGTAATTATTTTAGGAAGACAAAAGATTGGCTTCATCGCTTGATTACCCTACTCAAATGTATAAACCTTTCTTTTAAAATTAAGGAGAGCTCATAGTCATTGCCCACTTACATGTGCTCTGCACCCTGAACATTATAAATTAATCAAATGTTAGGCAACAAAAGCAAACAACATTTTGGATACAAATGGAAAACACTTCATCCCACATGCACACATACCTACCACAAACCCACTCATAAGTTCTCTGACAGCTTTCTATTATTCTGCATTCGAAAGAAAACATGAGCAGCAACATACACTGAGATCATGAACAGGGGAAGCAACAAGATTAATGAGACTGGTGATTTGGCCTACAAATTTGTAGAAATGGTAGCTCTAGAGTCTGGAGATAGAATATTTTTACTTCACAATAATTTTAGCATGACCTTATCTGAACAGCTAACTATAATTAAAGTAATCTGCTTGAAAACTCTTTGTCACATCTGTGAAGAAAGGAGCACAGCATGTTAAGTCTCCTAATGACACAACTCCTTTTTTATTAATGAACTGCTCTCAGAAGTGACAAGACATAGTGTAAGAATCAGCACTAAACTTCAGTTGTGGGTGGACCATCCAGGCACAGACAGAGGTTAGTCAGGCCCCAAAACCATCCCAGCTTATCAATATCTGTCAAACTGAAAGGTAAGTGCTTTCTGCACAACTGTATCCAAAGGCAACATCTACGTGAAAGCAATTAATTGCTGCTCAAACAAAGTGCATTTAAAATTTAAACACCTTTAAATGTGAACTTACTGAAGTAAACTCTTCTCATTATGACTGATAATGGGATAAGGACTATTCTCACAGCACCATGAATTCTGTATGTCCTACACCTAGTAAAACACACCATCTTTTGATCAGACATCACACAGTAATCAACAAAAGCTGTATAAGGAACAGTGGCATTTAGGCCAAACACAATCATTACAGAAGATACTGGGTTTAGAATTAAGAAAGCATCAAAACTATCACTAGATTTTATAATTCAAACAACATTCAAACAGCAAGTAATAAATGTGATATTTAAAGAAGTAATTTCCAAATGCAAGGTTAATTGCATTCATCTTATTACACTAATATTAATATAATATAAATAAAGTTATTCCCATTTTTAATAAATTATTTATCATTATAATTTATCTTTATTTATCTGCATACTAATAGCAAGCATGCTAGCTAAAGAATATACTCTTAGTATTCATACTCCAGAGTAAAGCCTTTGACATCAAGTTATTCTTTTTCCAAATTATTAAAAAACTGTAATGATTCACTAAATGTCACCAGAACTTCTTGATTACAAGTGTGACTGCCTAATTTTTAAGCTACCTGAAACTCAGTATCAGTAATCTGCTGCAGTCTCTACAAGGTCATTTGCATCAAATTGCAGTCTTTTGTTTTCACTGCCGTAAATTTATTTGATGTTTTCAGTTCTCAGCTGAGCCCCAAAATGTGGGTTTGATTAACAGCTAGGAAAGCTACCTTTCAAAGAAATACACACAGAACCTAACCTCCTAAAAGGAAAAGCCACTTTTTAAAATCCATACTGCAATCAAGGCCGCCAGGGAGGGTAAAACTAGCTCACTGGTTTGAAATCTATGATAACAGTATCAGTCTACTGTACCCAAGGGAAAAACAAAGCGAATGGGAGCTGTGGACAAGCACAGCTTCCCTGACAGCTAATCACTCGCACCACTGTTTTCATGCTGCCTGCATCACTGCAACAAATCTGTCATCTGTTTCCCTTAACCATCACCGGAATCAAACTTTGTATTTATTTCCATACGTTTACAAGCACAGCAGACCAGTTTTCACACACAAATGTCCTGTTCTCATCAGACCTTGCAAGTTCCTGTTCCTCGAGAGTAGAGCCAAAGTCCTGTTTATGCAAAAATAACAGGGCAAGATGTATTCACACAAACCTACTAGACAAGGTTATAAAAAACTTCAACACATCAGTAACACAGTTTAAAATGATGCATCACAAATTGTATCCCAAGAACAGCATGCTAGCAACCAAATGCATTTACATCTAAACTACAGTTAATATGTAGTTATATGAACAGTTATTTATCACTGCATCAGACTTCGCTCTTGCTCAAGAGGAAGCAGCAGTGAGGCAAACCTACTCCTCTAGTACTTTTAAGACTCCTGCTCATTCTGTGAAACCAGTGGAGGTTTCCCCTTACTCTGGTAGCTGTTCTGCAATAACACAGCCGAGAGAAGTGGGTCGTTTTCTAGTTCCTACGACAACATAATTATTGTTGGAGTACCAGATACAAGGGCAATTTTGGCTTTAATAGCAGCACAAAATCAACATATTTGTGGCCATAAGAGGCTTGGCCAATACAAATACACTGAATGAAGAACCTCAGAAACAGCAAAGATCCACAGGCTTAACTCTATTATCTCATGTATCTGCTGTTCTACAACTCTTCATTCACCAAGGATGCTTTAGTATGCAGAGGTTTCACTAAGTTTACAAGTCAAAATCATTGATGAACTCGAATTTAATTTTACAGCTACTTAATAAAAATAAAGGAAGCTGAAGCATTTGCAAAAATCATTTCGTATGCAAAGTGGCTTTCACAAATAAAAACTACAATCATATAGTAATTAAATTCTGCTGTACAAAAAATGCTATTTGCGCAAATTGTTTTCCCCATTATCAGTAACAGATGAACAGACTTCTATCTCTCTCTCTCTTGAAAACTGACAAAATCTACCATTTCTAAGAAAGCATGTCTACTTCAGCTTTAAAAAATATTATCTAGTCACATGGGTTTATGTAACAACTGAGCTATTTCCCAATTTTGCTAGTTTTTTCCTTCCACTATAAAATCCCTATTCAATTCATTACATAGCAGTGACTGAGGTCAACTAATGGCTTTGATTTAGAATCACAGGCAGAGTGATCTGTGGCAGCAGAAGCAGATTCTGCTTCCAAGTGTCCACGGCCAGACATCACAAGCTCATAGCAAAGAAAGCTAAGTAGGACACACAGCCATATCCTCCACCATCACAGCTTAGAACCTGATGTACCCCTGTAAGCAGTCAGATGCAGGACCCTCGGAATTGCCAGGGTGTGACTGCAGCATATCCGGGTAAGCTATACACCCTATTCGGCCAAAGGCTCCCGAGAGAGGGGCTGCCAGGTGGGGAGACAACACCCACACCAGTTACCGCAGCAACACGGAGCTCCGCGGCACCGTCCCGCTTCCTCAGGCACTCAGAAAGAGAGAGGTAGCTCAGGGAACACAAGCTGCTGGAAAGCCTTTCCTGCCTGTCCACGACAAATACAGGCCCGTTATCCTCAGAATTCTTCCCACATCATCAACCTAACTAACACAAGTCTTTCAACTGCTATTCACCTTCTCTACTTCCTCACATGAGCAAGCCCCAAAATTTTATCGCATTAGAAGTTATACTTTAAATTAACTGCCTTTGGTAACTATGACTAAAAAAAGCTTTAAGAGAAGTAAAGAGGCATAGCAACCAGGTAACATGAGTATGCCTTTCAAAGACAATAAATAGAGGGCTTAAACGAACTGGGGGCAGGAATTTGCATAGTCACTTATTCTTTTCTAGGAAATAAAGACACTTGGATTATACAGATTCCTTCACACTGATCAGTTAGCCCTAAAATTGAAATTATTCTTAGTTGGCACTTTTTAAAGCTGCTACCAATTCAGACATAATGAAAGAAATGAACTGTCTTCAGATCCATGCCCACAATCTGACAGAACAGAAAAAAAACCAAAAAATATTTTATTTTATATGAAAAACTACAGATCGAAATAAGGAATCTTCACACAACAGCTGCAATATACAATATTCCTCTAGGAGGCAAAAGAACCATTGGCAGCACACCCCAAAACCTAGAGATTTACGCTCAAATTAGCAGAGCCTGGAGAGCTGCAGTGGCAGTTCATCACTCTACAGCACAGAACTAAAGAATCAGAAGGGATTTCCCTCATTCCTCCGTAAAAAGTTGTCCAGTCTGTCCCTCTTTCTTTTTTGCATTAAAACAAACAGGACAGCTGCCCTTGCCTACTGCAGAACTACCTAAAGGCCCAGCTCTCTGACCCCTGCAATGCTACACAGGTGCCAGAGTCCCATCACCGCAAATGCGTGTTTGCACCCCCGTTACAGACACCGATGTGTTCTTGTCTGGCTCTGAAAAATCACAACAGTCCCCACAACTCACAGGCATTTTTCCTTGCTGCCACTGTAAAGGCTTGCCAGAAAGAGGGCAGAAGCAAGTAATGACAGGTCAATTTGTTCTTGATATCCATGCTCATCTTGCTGAAAGCCACCCTCTGTTGTATAACCCACCTGCTGAAGGTGGTGGTAGCACTCAATGATACCCAGTCATAACTGAACCCAGGATGGAGATTACCTACACAAACTATCATGATTAAAAAAAAGTGAAAGAAAGTTAGTGAAAGTTCACTCTGAAATCTGAAAATCAAAACCAGTGCCTTCTTATTAAGTAGATTTGTTCCCTATGTGCCCTGAGAGAAGCATCTGCTCATTTTTCTGGCAAAGAATGTTTTTACAACCTTTTGCTCCTGTTACCATAGCACTGGACAAAACACAATACTGGCAGAGTGAGAACAGGATTCTGGCCTCTTATGCAGAGATAGCCAATGCCAGAGCTCTGCTCAGCACTTAACTAGAGAACATTTTGGAAATATAAGAGTCATCTCCTTAAGTGAGGAGTCCCAATCTAATTCCCAAGGGTAAACTGCTAGAAATAAAGATTTTTCAGAACACTTCGCATTCATGTTTGTAAGAGAATTGTCAACGAATAAAAAATCGTAAGGTTACAGGAGGTTTTTCATTTCAACTAGACTCAGACTTTGCTGTGCTGCTACAATTGAAGAATCTCAGAAAATAAGCAGAAAAAAAGCCCTTTTCGGCAGGCACTCTAACTAGCAATTATTCTTTTTCCCAGTTTAACAAGCAGTTTTGGTCCATTTACTTTAAAATTACAAGTAAACCTTCTGTCAATTGCTATGTAGCTCAAGAACAGCAAGCCAAGTTGCTATATTCAACCTGCAGCATGTAACTTAACAGCACAGCATCAAGTGTTCTGTAATTTTTTCCAGTAAGATCTCTATTTTACACATACATTTTCTAAGCATGACCTACATTCACATTAAGAGCAGTACTTCTTACCCAAAGAGAGACTGTTTCATCCAAGTGGTAACTTAGTTTTTAAAGACAATGTAAGGCCATTTTACATGCATAAAAGGATGTGTATTTGATTTTTCATATCCACTACACTGCAACTCTAACACAGTAATCTCCACACAATTTAAATACTACTTCTTTCTGAAAATTACCAAGTTACTCTTTTAAGAATTAAAAAGTATCACACTAAGGTATAAAACCCAATATGCTTGATAACCAAATCCAACCTTGGCAAAGATTTTTTCCACATACAATAGCTCTAACATTCCCAGACTTGAAACAAAGTGATCATGATGCAGGTCACTGAGCCATTTCAGAATTTCTCTCTAACAATATGGAGAATTTTCTGTCTGGTAAAGAAAAGCCAGGACTTGAAACACATTAACTACCAGGAATAAGGGTCTTCTTGCTGAACTACAAAGGCCCATCATTCAGAACATCAATCAGGATGAGCTTGAAGAGACGGTATTTTTTTTTAAATTCCTTCAGAACAGTATAAGAATTTCATACAGTCAGTGTTTACAACTGCTGTCTTAAAACAAAGCACTGGCATTACCTAACAGCCAAAATAATGGAACTGGACCCCCTGACAGAAGCTCTGTAAATGCTACAAGGTTGTTTTGACTCTTTCACGCAAAGAAAGTAGATTATGCACCAAACACATTCTTTGAATCAAAAGCATTTAATAAACTTAAACGAACACAACAAACCCCATGAGAATGACTGCAGTACCAAATGAGTTTCTATTTCTAAAATGTTTGAATTCCTTTGTTCTAACATTTAGATGTCAGCTGAAGACAACACCTAACTATAACTCATGGGAAAAACACACAAAATTACATGTGAGGACATTTTGAAAAATAGAACTTCAGCAATATCCCAGTCAACACCCAGGAGAAACTCTCCATACAGGACCTTGTAGAGGAGCAGCTAAGGACACAGTTCTATCAGAACACCTTCAAAAAATAAATCAAGTTATTTGGGATCCAACAGAAGACAGAGCTCTGTAAACCTGGAAGCAATTCTAAAATGAAAAATAAGCACCACATACAATGGCACAAAAAATTCTACAAAGTCTGTCCTGAAAAAGGTGGTTGCTATAAAAGCTTCAGAAAAGGACAGATGAATGAATCAGACAAACACTCTCAAAGTAGTACAGAGCATCTGCAATGCTCCAAAATTAACAGCTGTCCACCTCTGCAAACATATTAATGATGTTCCAGACCTCAGCTTCTACTAAAGCACTTTTTTAACCACAAAAGCATCTGCAGGCACTATCTTATTTTACTAAAACAGGTGAAATAATAGTTTTTCTTTTCTCTGTTTGTCTAATGTGAGCCAGATTTTCACCAGGCCCTTTTATATTTGTTCAGATACTGATTTCAGCACTTACTGGTGCTGTTCTGACCAAGACCTTTATAAATATCCTTTAGACATTCCTATATCAAACAGGACACACTTTTAAGTGCAATCAAACACCTTCTTTTTTTCATATTTATAGAATTTTTAGTATTTTCAATATTTATAGATTGGTAGGCATTCATATTGGACAGAGAAGACACCATCTGTCACAGACATCTCAGCAGAAGATAAAAATGTACTGCTATTTTTCCCCTACAACAGCCATGTCCAGAGTAGCCCAGGAAAACTTAAGACCAGAATTTTCATGAAGTAAATTAATCCATTATTTTTCTCACCTAACAAAATTGCTAATAATGAACTTTTTCAAATGCAACAGTCTAAAAAGTCGATTTTTTCAAAAAATTTTCAAAGAAAAGTCATATACAGACTTTGGTTGTCACAAACAGGGGAAACCCTTCCTGCTATACAACCTAAATTTGGTGACAAATATTTCAGTAAGGAGTCATTTTAATCCCACAGTTAAGAATTATCATGTTGTTCCCCACACAGGCCAAATTTCATCATGTCCAACTACAGCAGCAGTACCAGACAGCTTTCCACATGCTGGAAACTGTCCCAATGGCAAGAGCTCTCCAGCACAGAGCACATCCCAAAGGCTGCCCGTGGTGCAGGCAGTGGTGCAGGCAGCCACTCCACCTGCACTGCCGGCGTGCCCTCGGCTTGCAAGCGCAGCCACAGCCCTGCACCGCAACGGAGCAGCTGCTCTCCTCGCTCAGCAACAGCAGCGCCGCCTCAAAACCGCAGAAATGAAAAGTTACACCATGAAAATCCAAAGTGGCACTGCAGACTTATGAAAGAACACAAGACTCCTCTCACAGCAGTTTTATGCTCCAACACAGGATATGAACAAGCCCCATGACTGTGTTTACTTTCACCATAATTATGACACAGAGTGAGTCTCAACCTTCGCTTATTCACCAAATTTTAATGTTATTGTTCTGACAATTTTGAGCAATTTGTTGTCACAAAAAAAGAAACATCAGACAAGTGAAACGGCAAAAATAACATTTCTATGTCATAAAGGGTTCTCTTGCCTTGCATTTTTCTTTTTAATGTGATTTCAATTTCAAGTTGTCTTAACAGATTGTTACAACTATATATTCAGCAAGTTCTACTACCATCTGAAAAAAGGGTTTTCTCTACACCTCCATGAATTGAAAGTGCTGCATGAATGACCTTTTCATTCGACAAGACCTGCCTAAGTAATATCACCTCTCTATCCACCTAGCTATGACAATAAATACAACTATCCTGGAGAGTTTCACAACATGAATCATAGGTTTAAGACAAAGAGGCACAGAGAAAGCACAAATTTTCAAACTCCTTTTCAGACAAGCAATTGTCTCCTTCTTTAAGGAGGATCCACCAACTGCATAACCTCTAATCCTCCACCTTCCTAGAGACAGGCAATTGGCTTTTTTTGTATCACTCATCATCTTCCAGTCATTTTACTGAACAGTTTGTCCCTAAAACTCAGGAAACACCACTCATATTCCTCCTACAATTAGTCAAAGAAACACATGCAAACAATTCTTGAAGGACTATGTTCAGAGCCCTAAGGGCATATGGAATCCAGACCAAAATAAACTCCTTCCACTGCTTGTACACAAAAGCTGTACTTACCCTGATTTGTAAAGTATGAGATCTAGAGATGACATCACATAAGAGCTGTGTTACTTAAAACCAACAGAATTAGGTATAAGAAGCCACCTGCTCAAGTTGGGATTCAGCCTGTGCAGGGCACTTACCTGTTTAGCACACATTAAAAAAATGCAGTTTGAGAAATGAATACAATATTTTCAAACAAAACAAAACAAAACTCTCACTAATCCTTGCATTTCAATCTCCACAGCTTAACATTTCTATCTCCAATATAACATAATTAGCAAAAACCATTTTCAAAATTTTGGCCTTTCAGAGCTGCCCTGGGAGTTTCATTGAGTACAGCATTTATTTTGCAGTAATGCCAAGACACCTGAAAATTAAGGTCAAATCAGTTCACCACAGGAAGACTATCATTTCACTCCTTTAAAAAAACCAAGAAAAGCATTTTGGGCTCCTTTACGAGAAGGGGAATTGAAGTCATATTTATAGAGTAACTGCAGTAGACCACCCAAACCAAACTTCAGATCTAAAACTGGTACTTTACCTCTAAAACAGCTTTCTTCCTCAAATGATAAAACACATCACACTGCTTATGGAAAAAGCCAGCTCCACAAAAACTCCTCTTGCTGCCCATATCATTACACAGCCTCAAGAGCGGCACAGAAAATGGAAAAAAATGTTGCTTGGTTTAGGGATTTTTTGTATAATTAATTTAAAACAGAAAAGAAGTAATTTCCTTCAGTATGTTTTTAATTTTAAAGGTACTGTGTCACACTGAAAATTTAACTTGAGATTATTTATTGAATATTACGAAGTTGAGCATGATGTTTAGAAAATAAGCTAAATGTAACAAAACTCAGTACTCTGAACCTTCACCAGTGGCAAATAACTCTCTAATTCTTCTCTGTGTCCTTAACAAAAGCTACAACTATAAAAGCATACGAAAATTTCAGGGAAAGTAAAACACATAAAAAGTAAAACACGGAAAACATTAACCTCTGCTCATCCTAAGAAAACAAGGCAAAATCCTCTTCTCTTTGTAGTACTTTTAAGCACAGCCTTTCCAGAGGACAAGTGGATTACTGGCACTGCATTCCCCACTTGTTCTTTAATGAAAAATTTATTTCATATATATATAAATGGTTAAATAAATTATACCTCTGCATTAATTATCCAACCGTTAATCAAATGAGACAATTCGTAAGAGCCTGTCTTGCATAATAAGTATAACTTATAATCCTTACTTAAATGAAGGGTCTTAATATGCTACAAACGCTTTTAACAGGCTCATCACAGTAAAAAGTTCTGTTTCCAAGGACCTGCATTTGGTGTACAGATGAGTATACAAATGAGAAAAACAAAAATTAGAGGCTTACCCCTCCCTCTTGCTCCAGTCATTAAAACTGGATTTCCCCTACTGTATTTATAGTACATACTGAATCACTGACTCCAATAAATGTAAAGACTGCCTCCATAATTAGAAAATACAAAATTTACATTTTAAGCAGATAATAAAATGGGAATAATTTACAATAGTTCTATTAAATCATTCCATCAAGTGGTTATAGAAGTATCCTCAATTTGGAGATGATTTAAATTAATTATTATCACCATCTGATAAATATAATAGCAATTCAGAGTCTACTGATAACTTTCTACCTTCTATTATCCAAATTAATTAATTTATACAGATGCACAGAGAGTCAAAGAATTACCTCCTTCTCAGGAATGGACTACTCTTATGACAGTGCACTCAGAATCTGACAGAAATGCTGCAAAACCAACATCCTCACTAATTTAGGCTGATTACACACTACTCTTTTATCCAGAGATTCTGCATGCTCAATCATTCTGCCCCTTCTGAGACAGAGTCACTTCATGGGCATCACATCTCTAAGGACACGAACACAAATAGGCCTAAATCTTTGAAGCTAATTTCTGAGATCACTCACAGATGAATAAAGTGAGAAAACAGAGAAGTGTATCAGCAAACACTGCACACTGATTTATCATAAATAACAAATAAACGTAATGTCACAGTTTCATTCTTCTCTACAACTCCTTTCACTCCTAGTTCACTAGTTATTAGTCATGGTGGAAAAATCCCATTAATTTTACTATCACCATTTCAGCATATGCATATATACTCCATCACATAAAAGCTTAGCTCTCTTTCCCACAAATGAAATTTATCTAGATCTTATTAAATTGACATGAGTAGCTCAACACATTAATTCCCTCTCCTTGGAAGGCAAATCCAACACCACTTTGTGCAAAAAGCATTTCAAAGGATCCAGGATATACCGTACTCAGGATACAGAAAATACAATATTAAATAGAAGCAATATCCTCAATAATCCAGTGAAATGAATTACAGTGGACAGTGCAAAATACTTCATATAATAGACATAAAACTCCATCATGGAATAAATGCAAGGCAAAAGCATATGAAAGGGAAAGACAGAACTGCTTGTATTCTCATTATTTATTTAAAATGTCTAGCCTTTCTAGAATACCATTAAATCCTGAGCCTTAGTTCATAGCAATAATTCCATAGATTAAGTAGCATTACCTCTCAAACTTAATTTAGTATTCCTGTACTTTACCCAAGAAAAATGGGAAACCAGTGTACATAGTTCATACTTTTCAAAACATTATTTGAATAATCCTATAATTCATTATTTCTCTGTCAAAAATAACCACCCCCTTTTTGAGCGTCTGCTCATATTGGCATTTTTCAGTGTCTCTGAAGCCTGTCATCCACCTCAGCCTCTTCTTTTGCTATTAGCAGTGTAGGGGATAAGAGGCTGGCTTCTGTTGTTACTATTTCTCTTTTCTGGTATTTTTATAAATAGGGAAATTTACTGTAAACTTTCCATAATGGTAGGGTACCTTTAGTATCGATAAGGCTTCTTTAATCTTCTTTTGGCTACATATTTTTGGCTTGTCCCTCCACAGACCCTCCATACAGATAAACATATGTTAGCTGAATCAAAACAGTCATTTAATTTGGGATATTTAACATTTTTACATTTCCCAGAAGTTGTGGGACCTGTGGTTTTTACCCAATTAAAAGTAAGTAGACAACTAACTTCCACACCCTGCAGCAAACACTCTGCCTCACGTAGAAAAGCTATGAACAAGCTCCACTTCTCAAGCCAATTTACAAAGTCACCACCTAGTTAAAAAACTAGAGTGAATTACAAATGCTGCAATGCCCAGCATTGCTCAAACTTACAGTCTAAAAGGACACACTTAGAGATAATTGAGAATCTACACTGTATATTGAGTGCACATATACTATTTAATGGTTATTATTAAAGCAAACCAAGACAAATCCGTGTGCTTTAAATTCATACTACACTATTCAGTAATAAATGGCTTTGTATATTTTGTTTGTTAGACACACTACAAGTTTTTGTTTGAACAGAGATCAGACTTATTTCAGCTAAGTTTGTATATTCCTGTCTGGCAAAACCAGCAGTATCAAGAAGAGACTCTGACTGTTTTATGAGACAGACTCTACAGAAAGACAAGCACTGATTCTGCTTTCAAAAGCCCCATATTACCCACAGGTTATCTGACCCGCCCCTTTCATGTTTAACAAGTGTCAGCCCCACTGCTCACAGTTTTCACCGGGGGCCACAGAAACAACACCTGACACTTTCACTAGAGGCCTTCAAGCCCAAAGAGCAGCACTGCTGCTGCACAAGAGCTAGAAGTAACCGGGCTTGACACCTGGTACCTTGATGAACTTCTCACTTACCTTAAAATTGTCCATCTAACAGCTCACTGCCTCAGTCATTCCCTCCTCCTCCCTCCCTTCTCACTCCCACCATCCCTGAGCAAAGCAATGGCGCTGCTCTGGCCAGCAGGAAATTCAGAACAAAGTTACAAAATACCCTAATAAAAACATTTACATTTACTTAGAGGAGTTTTTAAGAAAAAAATACTAAATTTATGAGCAGGCACGAAACTAGCTTTGGCTATGTGTTATAACCAATACAGACAGGCTACTAAAACCCCACACCAAGTAATATTTGTTCCTCACCCTGCATTCCACTGAGCATAAACCAATTTCATTATGGTAACACTAAGCCAATAATAATAAGGCAAGCACTTACTATTATTCAAACTGAAATACCATTAAGAATAGATATTAAAATGACATCTACTGGGAAATAAGCTACAGGAAAATGGAATAGCATATATAGAGTCTATACTTCAGAGAATATAACTTTAAATTTGACAGAGCAACTTATTCATTGCACCTGAGAAACAGAAAATTAAGATTTCTCACTGAAATAGACACAACTCACTTGCAAGAACATATTAGTTCATTCACTTCAAGAAAGAATTGCCAGCCTAACCAGTGAGAGCCCCGAGAAGAGGAAATGCTCCTAAATTTAGTGTACTATGATGACGTTTCATCTACTGACATGGACTTTTGCTTCATAAAGCAGCCCAGTGACTGAAGTTCCTGGTAGGGATATCCAACATAATTTACAACACTTAGATTACTAAGCAAGAGGTCAATTTCAGGCGTGCAATTAAGTGTGAAAAAACAGCATTTGAAACAAAATTTAAAAAATAAAGGGCCATCAGCCTCTAGACATAGACTCTACTGAATAAATTTGCTGCAAACATGGTATTTAAATCAATGTTTTCATCAAGAAAATATTCTGCTGAACACCAGAGAGTAAGATTTCACTTGCTTAAAGCACTGACTGGAGAAGCTCTTGCCTTACATAGGCACCACTTTCTGCCTTAGCACTAAGCCACAAAGATTAATAACTGTAAACTCAAGTAAAACACAAGCAATGGACAACAAATTTCAGAGAGCTGATTAAGTGTAGGATGCAGAAGCTTGCTACTCTGAATTAAAATTATTGATCAATATAATTCAATAACCACAGTCTGAAAATAAACTATAGAAGGGAACAACTAGAATGCCACTTGTAACCAACATTTAGTGTTACAACATTTATTTTATATTAGCAACTTGCATATTTACAAATTTTATTTTCATACCTACACTCACAGTATTACCACCAGCAACTCCAATTACCACTAATAAAATGGCTCATGCTATTTCCATATCCACTCAATAGAGGATCAATCCTGCTCTTCCTGAACAGCAGGTTGAACTTGTGGCACCATTAAATGCATTAAATTAGCTTTCCTGGAAAAACACAGAACAGCTGATGGAAAAGGAAAGTTACATTGGTTGAGGGATAAATCCTTCACCAACTCTGCTAGCTTCACTGACTCACTTAAAGGAAACATGTTCTAGATTATCCTCACTAAACTTCCCAAACCTAACAAGCCACTTTAGTGGTAGCCAGATGGCTGCAGGAGTGGGTTCTGTGAGACGAGATCAGGAGCTACCCCCAGGTCAGACAGAGCCAGTTCTAAGCCAGCTCCAAAAGAGCCCCACCACTGGCAAAAGCCAGTCAGCAACGCTGGTGGCACCTCGTATCTACCAAAGGGTAAAAAACACTGTGAAGCAACTCTGAGAGGAGTGAGAAACATGTGAGAGAAACAACCCTGCAGACAGCAAGGTCAGAGAAGGAGGAAGGGGAGGAAGTGTTTCCAGGCACTGGAGATCCCCCTGCAGCCCATGGAGAACCCCATGCCAGGGCAGGCAGATATGCTCTGAAAGAAGCTGCAGCCTGTGCAGAGCCCACAGAACAAGCTTCTGGCAGGAGCTGCAGCCTGTGGAGAGAAGTCCATGCAGGAGCAGGCTTTTGGCAGAACTGTGGCCTGAGGGGCACCCACACAGGAGCAGTCTGTTTCTGCAGGACTGTATTCTTTCGGGAAGAACCCATGCTGGAGAAATTCTTAAAGAACTGCAGCCCATGGGAAGGACCTTGTATTTGTGTTTTGGAGCACTTTGTGAAGGACTGTATCCCACTGGAGGGAGGCCACACTGGAGCAGGGGGAAGAGTGTGAGAAGGAAAGAGCAGCAGAGACAAAGTGATATGAATGAACTAAAGCATCCCCCATTCCCTGTTCCCCTGCACCACTCGAGAGGGAGGAAGTACAAGGGTTAGAAATGAAGGAGTGAAATTGAAGCTGGGAAGAAGGTGGGTTTAGCTTTGATTTTATTTCTCGCTGTCCTACTCAGTTTTTAATTGGCANTGTTTTGGAGCACTTTGTGAAGGACTGTATCCCACTGGAGGGAGGCCACACTGGAGCAGGGGGAAGAGTGTGAGAAGGAAAGAGCAGCAGAGACAAAGTGATATGAATGAACTAAAGCATCCCCCATTCCCTGTTCCCCTGCACCACTCGAGAGGGAGGAAGTACAAGGGTTAGAAATGAAGGAGTGAAATTGAAGCTGGGAAGAAGGTGGGTTTAGCTTTGATTTTATTTCTCGCTGTCCTACTCAGTTTTTAATTGGCAGTAAATTAAATCAATACTCCCCAAGTTGAGTTTGGTTTCCCCATGATGGTAATTTGTGAGTGACCTCCTTGTCCTTAACTCAACCCATGAACTGTTTTTTTCTTACTTTCTCCTGCTGTTCAGCTGAGGACTGAGAGTAAGAGAACAGCTTGGTGGGCACACAGCTGACATTCAAGTTTAATCCACCACTGCATACTTCAAATTTAAAATCACATGGTTTTCATGAAGTCCTGTCACAGGCTGATGGACAAGATATATCCATGTAATAATTCATTGCATTTAGGAGTAAGACACTATAGCATATTGCCCGTGTATTCGTTACTACTGTTTTACTAGCTTCATAGGTTTTTTAGAGTTTCAACTTGTTAGCATCTTCCTGAACTTCTGGACTAATATTCACTGGAGCTAATCAATATCCACTTTCATGCCTGCAGAACAAGTGTTCCATCACTGCTAAGATTAATCACCCCTTCACTGAAGTAGGATTATAAAATAAACAAGCTTAAGGAACAGAAAAAGTGAAAACAACTTTCCTCTGATACTCACACTTCTGATAATTAAATAGATTTTACAAATCTCAGTCGCCTTTGTTAAGGTGATACATATCTTCAATAAAGATAAGAGAGATCATTCTTGAAATTGTTTATAAACCATAATGCCTGCAATTCCCTGTATAATTACACAAGTTATATACTGGTACCAGTCACCACAAGCAACTCCATGGAAATTTCCCATTACTAAAGCTGTAACCATTAAGTTGCTATAAGTAAAGATCACAATTCCTGTAATTTAAAACTAATATGGTAATAGATGCCTTATTCTCTTGTTCAGCCTACTAAAGATGCTTCCAATTCTACAGCCACTTGGTTTTGCTTATGAGATCTAAGTAAAATTAATAGATATGTGGAGGACAACTAAAACTCATTGATCTATGGACTGTAGTAAAATTACCAAGAAACAAGTAGTTTTCACCTTTAAATCTAGTTAAATAAAGCTATCTGCAGGAATGAAAGCAGGTTATTTCTAGTAATCAGCAGGATGGATTACTAAGAACAAGAATAAAAATCTTCTTTCCATCCTTCCCCTCACAAACACCAGAAGAGTGTTTCTGTATATAAAACGCAAACAGTCATGGCAGCATGAAGACTACGAAGGGAGGAAAATCAGAAGCTCCCTCTTCCTTTTCAGTCTCTAGAGGTGACAAGTAAAGCATAATAATCTTGAATAACTAAAAAATACAGAGCCTTTTAGAAGAATCCAGCCAACACAGCTGGATCAGAGAAATCAGAGGTTCCTTCTGAAGGCTTGGCAGGGGACAGCTGCTTGGCTTTTTCACTCAGTTCTGCGTGCTGTGGTGGTGGAACCTCCCCCCACCTCAAATCTCTGCCCACCAGACACTTACAGGCTGAAATGTCTCCACCTGGTAATTTTTTCTGACTCTTTCAACAAAGAGTTACAGACACAAGCATTCAGTAACTCTAGAAAGCTCCATGCACTGCACAAAATGAAAAGCTGATTTTTAAAAAGAGCAATGATAATGAGAAACAAACAAAAGATTATTCCAGAACAGACTTATACAGGACAAGCGCAAAGAAACTTAACAGGGCAAGGCAGTGCTGGAATTTATGTCACCATTTCAGTAACAAGATGTGCAAATCACATAATTGTATGGCCTTGTTACTTATACTATCATAAGCAGAAATTTTCTTTATGATACTCCTGAACAAAATTAAGCAGGATTATGAAAATTTTGTAAACACAGCACACTGTCCAATGTAACTATTATCTGCTTTTTATGAAAGACCAGATAAATCAATGTAGACTGCAAATATCAAGCACATCAAATAATCAAGTTTTATAGAATTACTCTGTTGCATGTTTAGAGTGCAACTGAACTTAGTAACAGAGGACACAGCACTAGCACACAAAGCACTGAACAGACCATATAAAATTCAATCTGTGATTGACATCGTGTCAGATACCACACAAACACCCTCCTAAATAAAAAAGCTTATCTTCCTCTTCTCTTTAAGAAGCAGCATGACATAAAAATAACTGTATGATTTCTCCAAGTTATTAGAAGAATAAGACGGTTTTGACATGAAAAAACTTTTTTCCCCCAAACAGCAGTCTTTTGTCTTTCACTGCTGCAGGTCCATTTATTATATATTTGCTGCGTTTCCTATAATTTTCCACAACATTTAAAGCTGATGTGCTCCGATACATTACCATATCACAGACTCAAGGGAAGGATAACGTTTTATGTAACATTTCCTGTTGCTAAAGCAATTGAGCTACGTCTCAATCATGATTTGGATAAACACTGACAAAATTTTTAAGAACTGATTTTTCATTTCATAAGCAGAAGTCAAATGAGTTGCAATTTCCACAGCTCTACTACGATGAACTAGCAATTTCCTCACGTATGAGATTACGTGTTTAATTATTTGGAAGCTGCAATTATGTTGCTGGGTCGGGGGGGAAGAGAAAAAAAACATTCACTTTAGCACTGAACTTCAAATTCTGTTACACTGGCCTATGCCTCACTGGTTTTTGCAACAGTTTTTGTACTGGACAATACAACTTCAAAGCAGCAAGTGGCACAGAAAGGGAGCGGCTTGTCTACTGAAATATATAATACAGGCCAATGAAGGGCCTTCAGTATCCCCATCACCACAGCACCTACCATTCCTGCACATAAACTTCAGGTCTCAGTCACATTCTGAGCCGCCCCTAGATCTCAAGATTATCCAGAACAAATCTTCTGTCAGCAGTGAAATACTACAGGATTACAGTAGAATTAGTTCATCTTCCTTACATTACTTTCTGGACGATTATTGATCCACACATTTCAGAGCAGTTACAAACCCATCTTCCCCACAAAATTCAAGGCTACTATTTTGAGCATAATTTTGGACTTTTTTTGGACATAACTTTAGAATAATAAATATTATTAGAAGCAAAACCACAAATATCCAATTAACCAATAGTTCTTCCCCATTAATCTATTCCCCTCCTGAAGAGAAGAAAAAAATAGCTTTTTATAGAGATCTGGTGCAGCAGTTTACGTAGCTCTGGCACTGAAGGTGGGCCGGGCTTGCTGACAGATTTGTTACTAGGACACTCGCATCACTAAATCCAGAATCCCCTCACACTGAACCTCTTCTCCACAACAAACCCACTCTGTGATGTCTCAGAGCATTCCCAAAGCCGGAGCCTATTGCGTGATGGCTGATGTCCTCCATTCCCCACTAGTTTAAAAATTTAAGCATGTTCATGCTGTGACCCATACTGCACCTCACAGTCAATGCTCACAACACAATTTCCTTCTTTAATTCTCACCTCCCCCTTAAAGCTCTGTGTTGTCATGATGCTTGGATAAATTGCCAATAGTCGGGATATCACTGTGTGGTGGTCAGAATCCATCAAGCTGACCAAGAGTGCCTCATTCTTTTCCTTTATTCACCATCTGTCTGTATCCATCTCCTGTGATCCCAGACTGTCCTTATGGACTGTGTGCTGTCTGGGGCAATAACCATCTTTTTTTCATTCTCTATTTGCACAAAACAGCATGGAGTCCTCTTCTGAAGTTTTCATTAAGACATTAAAAGTGGAGCTGTTCCATAGAGATTTTGCAAACTTTAGTTTATACAAAGAATACCAAATAAAAAAAAGGCAAAGGAAAAAAAAACCAACTACATGCAGTTCTTCCTATCTGGTTCTGCCTTCCAATACTCCTCTACCATATTCCAGAAAAATCAGTTTTCAAAAAAGCAGAAATTTGAACACATGTATGTCAGGTCATAACTGTAAGAAAATATTTCAACATGTCTCTTAAAAACCCTAAGTCACACTCATTCAACATCAGAAAAGTTATTACATAATAAAATACATCTATATAATTTAACTGTAATTGACCTGTTTTGAAAATAACCCAAAATATGCAAAGTCTTCTCTCTAAAGGACAGCTGGTCATTCAGCAATTCAAAAGAAACAGTGAGAGCTTTTTTACAGGAACATTATAAGTATTCTCTGCCTCTGGTTGAATAGTCTCTCCCATTTTCACTGACAGAACAGTCTCACCACAGATCGCAGCGCTAGCTGCCCTCTGGAAGCACACAAGCACCCTGCCCTTCGGGGACCGAATTCAAAACAATTCTGGGACACTTTGGAATTCTCTCAACACTGACAGCACAAATCCATGTCATCCCCCCCCATCCTTCTCTCCTGCACACTCAGACATGTCTTAGGGTGTCTTCTTGTGTTTGTTTGGGGGCAAAGTTTTCATTTGGCCCTACTATCAAAGTAAACTGACAATATTTTGCCTTTCTTTCCACTAGAAAGGAAAAAAGCAAAGTCCTAACACCAGCCTGGCTTTAGAGCAGTCACAGCAAAAACCACACTATGCGGTAGCAACTTGCACTTGATCTCTTTCTCCCTAATTCTGTATCAGCTCTACTACATCATGCTTTTACCCTGCACTTGGTAGCTGCCCTTCCTAAGGAATTCCACAGTCCTGCTCGAGAAGGGAAATACAAACGGACAGACATAACCCTACTAAAGCATATGTCATTCTGCTCCAAATTAACAGGCACCAACATTGTATTCGCAGGCGTCAGCTGTGCCCTCGGTTTATCACATCACCTCAGGCCAGCAGCAAAGGAGACCAGAATGTGCGGAGGGAACGAAAAGAGGCGACAGAGACACGATCTAGAATAAACATTCACTCACAAAGTGGAAGGAATTCAATTTAGGAATCAATTACATATTTAAGCGCCTCGTCACGCCGGGGTAGTTCACGCTGGAGGTGAAGCAGCTTTCCCCCGCCTCCCCAGGCTGCAGCAGCCGGCGCTGCCCGCCCGCCGCCCTCCCGCCGCCGCGGGCCCGGCGAGCGGGGCAGCCCCGTGGGCAGCGGCCGTGAGGGCGCGCCCCTGGCC
>VWZW01001243.1:247049-419882 GCA_013397115.1 Edolisoma coerulescens
CCACTTCCGTGCCGGCAGCGCGCGGGGGGGGTTTCCGGCGGGAGCGGGGGTGGGGCGCCATGGCCCGCGGGCGGCCCCCCGGTACCGCTGTCCCGGGAAACACTAAATTGCTACGCGTGAGCTCCTTTCAGCAAGTCTTGGCTTCCTTTTAAAGCGTTTTGCCTTAATTCGCTCACTGGCGGGTTGCTGGCAGCGCGCCCTCCGGAGCACAGGGCTACGGCCACCTCTGCCGATGCCCCTGGGGGCTGTGAGTGCCATGTGCGGCCGCTGATCGGCCCTTCTCATCGCCGGAGGAAGAACAAAAGGTTTCCTCTGTGTGGATCCTCTCTGAAAAGCTGCTGTTGTACAGGGGCGTGAGGAAGGGTGAAGTCCCAGCTTCCCAGCCTTGCCAAAATAGCACATAATGAAGGGTCAGCAGAAACAGAGGAAGGACAGCCTCGTGGCTGAAGCACTGCGCCGAAGCCATCAGTTAGGAGGTCTGTTCGGTCAGTTCCTGGCTTTAACACTGAATTCCTTTATGTCCCAGGGAAGCCACTCTACGATTGTGATGAAAATGCCCACCCTTCGAGGAATGTGCAAGGCTTTCCCACTCAATTCCTCCACCTGAACATAGAAGTAACCTTTCTCCCACAAAAAAAAAAAAAAAAACAACCCAACCAACCAGGCCTCTCAGCAGAAGTGTCCCAGCTTTCTACAGAGGAGCTCATTTGTCTCTTTGAAATGAATTGCAGCTGTGACTACTCACCTCACGTTCCCATGAGGCTCCACAAAGCTCCTGCTGCCTCTGTAGCGCGGCCCAGGGCGCTGATACACCTGGCCCGGCGCTCTCCCGGCCTTCACGGCACAGACGCTTTGGTAGCTGGCCAGAGAACATCCAGCGCTGCAGGACCTGGGCATCAGTCTGGTCCTACAAGAACAGTTGTTCTCTTGCTCTGAAAGCTGTTGCAAAGGCATCCAGCTAGATATGCCTGACTTCTAGAATTACAGATTGCAAACACCTGGTGGGGTCAGGCAACAAACTAGTAGTCTCTGGGGCCAGTCCTTGGAAATTTCTTCCCTCAAAAGAAAAATGAGATAAGAATTCCCTGCCCTGAGGGTTATTTCTTCTTAGCTTGCTTAGTTGTCCCATATGAAGGATGAGTCAGGCACAGTGTTCATCATACTGGTGAAAAAACCCTCATATGCAAAGCATTTCTCTCCCATTTTAAAATGTGGTCTGACATTCACAACTTCAACTACTTGACTTTTCTACAGGCAGTTAGAGAGCCAAGGGCAATTTGTATTTTACTGTAGCTGCAATAATCTTACTCCCACAAAAAGGCTTAAGAACCACAGAATACCCTGCCAGAGCCACCTCACCACAATGCGTGTGGGGAGAAGAGAGGTGACTGCATGTGAGCCCCCATGCTGTCACTGAACACCCATGGGGTCACTGAACACCCGTGGAGTCAGGCTGCCTGCAGTTCTCCACAACAGTCAGGCATTCTGCCCTAAACCCACAAGGACCAAAGAAGTGTCATGCAGCCTCGTTCTTGGTGCCCTCTACCCACAGAGTTTATAAACCTTGAGTTATAGATCCAAAAATAGTGGGTTTGGGGAAGTTAAAGAATGCATTATGGTTGTCAGCTCCCCTGCTGATTGTTAATGCACCTCTTGAGAGAGCGGTGTTTTCTGCAATGGCTCAAGGAAGGAAAGCCAGCCAACTCTCAAAGGGCTGCTGTACAGCGTGGAGCTCCAAGCCTTATCCCACACCTCCAAGAATCATCCATGGCCAGGCCTCCAACTCCCCCAGGGCGCGCAGCTGACGGATAATGCTTTCGCACTTTGGTAACAGGCCCCGTGCTCCCTCCTCCACCGTAGCTTCAGATTGCATTCTGCTCATTCACATCTGCTGCTGCTGCTGCAGCTCCAGGGGTTGCTCATGGCCGTGCTCCCAGGACTCTTTATGTTTGTGCCAGGCTGGAGGCAGGCTGAGGCTTTCCTTCTCTCTTCATTCATTTGCTTCTCAGGTGTGAACTCAAGCTGTCATTTGGCAGCTCCCCAGTAAACCTACACGATCTTTCTCTTGGCAAAAGGAGAAAGCTGTCAAAATGTAAAGGAGAAGGTTCTCCAAAAGATGCTGTTAGGAGTTTAAACTTGGATTAGCAGCACCAGAGCGTAGGGAGGGGGAATTGTTAATTGTGACATCTTCTCTCTGTGCCTTTGGGTGCCACCAGGGCCTGCTTTCAGTGCAAACCTGTGAGAGCCCATCTGCTCTCAGTTCTGCACTCAGCATCAGCAAACCTTCTTACAGGCAGCTCCCACCTGTGGGTCAGGCACCTCTTGACCTCTCAAGGGCTCTGCCTGTGGTTCTCAGGGCATAAGAAAAAGCATTATCTGAAATACATGCACACAGCTGTTCACCAGAGTAGCTGGACTAACCTGTCTGCATAATCAGGTGCTTGTTATCACAGCATGTTTACATTTTAATAGGGTACTCATTTATGGATTTAGATTCAAACATGAAGAGCCCTCCTGTCAGAATAATGGCCATCCTATAATCCTCTGTATACATACCAAAAATAATTAGAAATAGTGTTTAAATTAGATCAACTGAATCCAACTACCACTTCCCTAAATTTACATAAATTACTTCCCATCTGTCAAGTGTTGTGCTAAACTAATTTTAAGTTTTTATATTCCCCCGGCCCTAATTTATTACACAGTTTAACTTCTCCAATTTTTTTCAATCCTTTTGTGCAAGACTTTCCTTTATATCAGTATCTTCAAGACTGAGAAGCAAACCAATTTTTCACCTAAAGGTGCTGTTCAGTCACCAAAAACAGAAAGGCAAGCAGTCTAGAGACCTTAAATTGGAGGTCAAGATCCAAAAGCACAGGGAGACCACTATTCTTCCAAGTTCTCTCACATGTCAGGGTTTCACCTATGCCAATCACCCAAGGGAGTCCCCTCCTCACAAAAACTTGCACAGATGAGCCAACCCACTGGTCATGTGCAATCTTGGCAACTGGGCACTCTGCATGGGTGTCCCACACGTACAGTTTGAATCATCAATTCTTTATTAGAGAAAAGTAATAATGGGGTAGCTCAAAGGCCACCTATGTTTTGCACACAGTAAGAAATCACAATCAAAGTCTCTTCCACTTTCTTTGCTTTACAGAGAACTGAACAGCACAGTCACCACATAAGGGGTACAAGTAAACATCCTCTTTAGACAGATGACCAGGTCAGGTCTCAGACAGATCCTGCTGCAGGTTTTCAGTTCACTTCTTTATATAAACTGTGCTCTAATTTTATAAGCATTTTTCCTTTTTTCTTTTTCACTCTTTGTAAACAGTAGAAACAAAGGCTGAAAATCCCTGTGCTGCTGCATCACATGGAGCTGAGCAGATTTGCAGCTGGATAAAGGACAAAGGACTCTGGCACCAAAGTTTTGGTCATGTGTACTGATGATATATATAGGCCCATGCCCTTTAGCTGGAAGGTAGCATTTACTGGAGAGGTGAGGGAGGGAAGGAAAACTGAGCAATTGAAGAAAATAGTCGGTAACTGAAGTATGTACCTTCACTTCCCCAACAGAGACACAGTCTTCACACTTGCTTCACATAGTGTCTGGGTCTGCCTCTGCCTGGATGGCCACTCTTTGCCAGTCTCATAATCCAAAATTTCTGAAGCAAACAGAAGTTTATTTAAATCCCATGGCTATTCCAGAATGCTGGGTCGGCCTCCCAGCACAGAATACAGCTGTCTAATGCTGCAACAAGTGGTGTCAGGATCCTGAGGTATCTTAAACACTCAGCCTCCGGTGCTCACTGTAAGCCAGACTGAAAAACCCACACACCCTGAAGCTGCACATTCTCCTCCTGCTTCCTCAGGCATTCAGCAATTTGCTGGGCAATCAAGATTATAACCACAGATAACCTCTCTGCTTATGAGAAACTGCAGCTGGGTAAAAGGCTTGCTGCATGAAGGCAGGAGAGGTGACCGATGGAGTAGCTTCCATCTCATGGAAGTGTTTGCCCTAACATTGCTATTTCAGAACCACCTAGTGCATGATTGGCATCTGATACCTCACAGCACCTCCAGAGAGGAACAGGACATGTTGCAGGGATTCAGACCGTCTGTTTGAGGGCACGTCTCATTCCAAATCCCAAGCTTTTTTCTAGTTTTCTGCTGAACTTTCAACAGAGCACTGTGTGAGGACAGAGACAGTACAAGGGGAGGAATGCTCCCAGGGAGGAAGAGGTCAAGCTAAATAGGAAAAATAATTATCTCTTTCTAACATTTCAGACTTTAAAAGAAAACAGGCAACAAATGGTCTCAAAGAGGGGCCAGCACAAAGCACAGTTGCTCATCAGTTTCCTTCCGAGGGTTCAAACGACAAGCATTCAGGGAACAGGGGAGGAAAGAACAGCTCTAATTTGTTTTTCCTGCTGGTACTCCTTCTCTAAGATGCTAACCCAGACCAACTGCCAGTCCTTTCCCACCCTGTCCTGACCCTGTGGCATCCCCCAGGTAAGGTCTGATATGGCCACTGAGCCACTGAAGGGTAGATAGAGGAGTTAATGCTCCAGTCCAGCACATACAAAAATTCATCCTCTCTGAACTATTGATTCTGGCTCACCGCGGACTGGAGTACGTATTACTGACCTACTGATGCTTTTTTCACATTTTCAAGTTTGATCTGCAGCAGCTGCAACAGACAGAACCATTCTCTGACGTCTCTGTTTCTTCCTGAAATTAAAGTTCAGATGTTTAGGTACTGACATAACTCCAGGAACTCACCCCCTGGAGCTTTTCTAATCCTGTCCTGTTTGTAATCCTACTTTTACCACATAAACCACTTTAAAAATATTTTATGACCTTGCATATTCTTAGGAGCCACCAAACCCAATGTGTGTTGTTTCTGTAACTAGCATAACTCTCTTGCATCGGAAGTATAATTAATCACATCTCTGAAGTCGTCTTTCCTCCTTCTA
The DNA here is from genome assembly GCA_013397115.1 of Edolisoma coerulescens. Taxonomy (NCBI): domain Eukaryota; kingdom Metazoa; phylum Chordata; class Aves; order Passeriformes; family Campephagidae; genus Edolisoma; species Edolisoma coerulescens. Next base: position 252,029 of record VWZW01001243.1, read on the forward strand.
TCACACATCTGGACAAGTAATCCCCTTTCTCAAGGCTGTGAAGGCAGCTTCTCCTTGCACAGCTTCTCTTTACTACTACAGTCTGCATCTCCCTCCTTCCCCCAGCTGCTCTGTCCTCCTGCTTGGCAAACATACAGGAGCATTTCAGCCCTTTCTCTCACCCACAGCTAATTTTGACAGTATGGGAACAACACAAATCTCAATGATGCAGTACTGCCTAACAGGAGGTGGAGGCTGATGGCTCCCCATGGGCGCAGTCGTTTCACCCACCTGAGTCTGAATCCAGTTTGACAGAAATATTTATGCACAGAAGGCAGCCAGGCCTCCCCACACATCTCCTCTGATAGGGAGCTTAAAGGCCTCATTTATTTCAAAGGGAAAGGCATCTCTGAATTGTGCTAGTGAGCTTTTAGCAGGAAAGAGTTAAGAGCCTAAGCCGTACTCATCCTGCTGTAAACTAGTCAAAGCCACAATCTCTGCACCCCGGAGTATATGATAGGACCCAAATGATTGACTGCCATGTGTCAGCATGCAAGGTTTGATCTGTCTCATACAGGTATAAGGAATTTTTTTCCATCTTCCAAAAAACACAATAGAGGATTCACATCCCTGAATTCAAATGGAGCAGGGTAACCTAACCTATTTTGCAGATGCCAGCCTTAGCTTACAAGCTTCTAGTGGGTTAGGACTGAGCTGAGTGTGCAACTGGGCTGTACAGCAGCTTAGGACATTGGTTTCAGGAGCTCCTACCAGACTACTGCTTCCCCAGCTGGGAATGGGACTGCTGCAGGAGACATCCCTAGGGTGAGGGTAGAGGGGAATGGCTGGAAGGCTGCAGGTTGGTCACTCTTCACCTAATGGGAGTCTGGGGTATTATTGATGGATAAATAAAGCTGAACTCTGGTGATCAAAGTCATAATACAAGTCTGTGCAGATACCTGGCCTCACACAGAGATTTATTTGAATCAGGAACACCAAGGTAATTCATCCTCTCTTAACAGCCTCATTCCCTGCTCTGTGTGCTCATTACCCATGGGGCCCAGCTATGCAATCGTTCCCCTCCTTCCCTCTCTGTGCTTTCCTGCAGCATGTAGTCGCTAAATATAATCTGACAGCTCACTTTCTCTGGTCCAGAGCCTCAACATCCATGCACTGCTTCTCTGTGCCAGAAGCTCTATTTTACAAGTCAAACCATAGTCTCCCTCCCAGCTCATCTTGTATGAAAAATGAGCATATCTTCACGTCCTCACTCTTTCCATATCCAGCCCTGTTGTTGGAATGGGCTTGCACAGCACCTGCAGTAGCACAACCCCCAAAAATCTAGCAGCCTCAGAGCCACACGACCAAGAGTTAACTTCTGCAAATGCCAGCTAGCCCTTCGCTCTAATCAGCTCATCCACTTACACTAGTTCCAGTTTTGGCTTAATTCTACGTCTCTTTGAAGCCATTGCACATGTATCATTTCATTAGATAGCAGAGTTCCACATCCAAGTGGTACTTTACTACTTTTCCACACCTTTCTGCCTCACCAACTTCAAAAGGTGCCATATTCCTCTAATGTGCACTCACTGATATGTCATTGAAACCTGTTTTCTAGATGTATTTCCTGACCCATCGCACACCAAATCTCAAGGCCAAATCTCCTAATTTTATTAATTCAAAAAAAATCTGATCCTTGCCAGTATACGTGACACTTCCAGCCAAAGAGGTTATTTAGCCACTTGTTAGTTGCACTTGTTGATTGAGAAATCCAGAGCTCATTAGAGTACTGAGTGTTGTTTAGATACATACATCACTAGGAGAAAGGGATTATTTCAGGGCACAGACTGGCTATCATCTCTAATATGTAGGAAGAGGAGCAGAAGAGCAAACATATACAGCTGGTGTGCTTTTGCTTCTCTGTTGCCAATCTGATATTTCAAGCTGTTTTTATACAAAGGAAAAAGCAGAATGGAGAAATCCTCATCTTAAAAAAATGGCTGGGAGCTCAGCAGCTCTTAGGATAAAATACCCACAATACATTCCCCCTGGCTGCCTCTTCAGGAACCAGCAGTATTTCTCACAGCTTTCCATTAACCACTTTTATTATCTGAACGTCTGCCCACATGAGTAATTGAGTGAGTCACATCAGCAAAAGACTTGTGGAGTTTTATGAGGAGACTGTACTGTAAAATTTTTTGAAATCACCGTTTAATTTACAGAATGAGGATTTTTAGCTGTGGTGACAATTTCAAGACCAGTGCAGCAATAGTGGGAGAAAGAAACACAGAGGTGATAAGGATTTCCAGTTCTTGAAGGTAATTGAGAAAATGTGATTGCTCAGCTCAGTTTGCCACACTGGAACGGTACAGCTCTAAAATATATAAAGGCTAATGCATGATGTATGTTTGCAGTACTTTCATCTTTACTATGTAAAAGTCACCATCAAGCTTCCTCAAATGAAAAAGACATTCGCTGTGAACTGTGGTGTATATACAGCAACAGGCTCTACCTAGTTATTACTGCTGGGATATGAAACCAGAGGCCAGGCAACTTCTGTATAATTTCCTTTTTCTTTGCATTATGGCAATACAAGACTTACAAAGACATCTAGGTGTTTAAATAGTCAAGTAGGTGCTTGACTCTTTGGGAGTATTCAAAATCCAAATACCTAAACAGATCCAAAAATTTGGTTTCCAACAACCGAAAGCCACAACCAGAATTTCAGTGCAGCTGTGCTAGGCCAATATACTGGATAGTCAGTGGTATTCAGTGCAATTGTACAGCATAAATAATAGTCATGCAAAGGTCTGCAGAACCAGGCCCATGGCTGAGGTTAATTTAGAGCATTCTGTTAACAAGCAATCAATCAGCTCCTTCCTTTTAGAACACTACCATGAAATCCAGGTGCAGGGTCTGTCAAATTTAGTATGAATTCTGTACAGCAGAAGAACTAAGTGCTCTCTCTGCTCCCAAGTATCTTGCTTACCAATGAATGTGGGGCAGCTGCAACCACTAGTTTCCTGTGATATGTGACAGTGTTTTCTTGCAGGCATCCCTGTCAGCCCCTGTTGACTCACATGGCTTGCTCCTCTCCTCCCAAGGCACCTTTCTTCCCATTCAGACTGCTGGAAAAGCTTGCAAAAGCAGGACAGTCACCTCACAAAGCCAGGGCACGTTCAGAAACAAATCTGCCACACCTTTATCCCCAAGCAGGACTGCTGCAGGTGGTAGCCAAGCTGCCAGCAGGCAAGGCTATTGGGCCTGGAAACGGCATTTGTGGAAGCTGAGAGCCATGTAAGAGGACCTGTCCGGGGTGCCACAGGGCAGCGTTTGTCACTCCCTGCACAGCAGCGACCCGGCTCCTGCTGCCCCCGAGCCCTGCCCGGCCCCAGCTGCCTGACACACACCAGGCACCCAGCAAGAGGCAGCTCCTGGCACACTGGCACTGGCGGAGCAGGGACTGACACTGCTGCACTCGTGTGATTTAGGGATAGCAGAGTTCCTGCCTCTCCAGGAGCTCAGCTGCAAGGCAAGTGCACAGAGCGAAGCATCAGAGTGTGGCACAAAATACCACAGTGGCCTTAAAGGAAGCAATGGAATAAACATGATACCTGTAGTCAGTAACTCACACCTAACAAGCCCTACATGAGTATGTCAGTTGCTTTTCAGTCCAAGGAACTATAAAAGCCAGAGTATGCATTTTCATGTTAGTGCTGACATCAGGGCATTGCATTATTCACAGAATTAGGAACACTGTATCTGACTACAGTGAATCTGGTAGAGCATCCAACAGTGGCGTAAGTGCTGCTGGTAGGTTTTACCAACAAAGATGCAGAGAAGTTGACAAGTCAGCTAGATCTGAGCCTTGCTTCTTCTGTATGTGGTCTTGGCCAGTGTGAAACAGTGCTGCCAATTTCCAGAGTTTTGACAGTATGAATTTTGCTTTTTTAGACACCCTTATTTGCATCCTCTCCCTCCCCACAAAAGATAAATGGCCAAATATGACTTACTTTTTTTCCTCTTATTATTCCAATAGATTTTTGTTCCTTTCCTGAATTCATGGCCTAGGGAAGTTTGGTCAGGAAAGGAGCCTTAATGGGTGAATTGTCCCTTCTGTTTTCTTTATGACTGTTCATTCCCTCCCAGTCTCCCCTCCCCAGGGTTTCTGAGCACAAAGTACTTGTAGGAATCATGCAGTCTATTGCTGAAACACAGGCCCTAAACTAGCAGGTACACAGCACAGCTGGAGTATCTTGTTCCATCAGTTAAATTAAAGAACTGAATACAGTTGATGGCTGGGCTCACCGAGCTCTCTTTTTAGAGAGGATACCCAGGGCCTTCTGCTGTAAAGCTCAGAAGGGAAAGATGATCACTTTAGCCTTGCTGCAGTGTCTGAGTCACCACTGAATTGGAAGCAACTGTTATAAAAAATAAAAAAAAAATTTTAAAAAAAGCCTTTTTTTGGTGAGACTTCGGAGTTGGCAGCCAAGCAGGCACAGCATTGGATGTGCCAGGCTCGTGACACAGCTGACCTGCCTGGATGCCAGCAGGGAGGTGGGAGCAGAGCGTGACAGTGCCCGTGAGTCGCTCTGCACTGCAGAGACTGGAGCAGAGAAGCTTCAGAGAGGTTCAAAGGTGGCCCCAGCACTGATAACCCGTATCAAGAGCAAACATTTCCTGCATAATAGTGTCACTGGAGCATCACTTGTCCACCTACAGGGATGTTTCACTGTCATCAAAGTAACCAAGACACTCACCAGGGACATCTTTTAGCTGTCTTCTCTGCCTTTTCAGTTCTGCATCCTCTCTGGCCAAGGCAAAAGGCCTCAGCTACCTCATCATTACTACTATCACTTAACTGTACATCAATTAAAATTAAGATCTCGTGCCAAGTTACACTAGTTTTAATGTAAAATCCTGCAAGATTCGTCCTTGTGACTTTTAACTGGTCTAGCACTGATTTATTTGAACTACTTTTCCCATTAAAGAGATGATCAAGTGCTTGCATCAAAGATGTTGGAGCAGATATAGAACTATGACTGATGCTTCCTGCCTCCTGGAAACAAGGCTTTCTTTACAGGAGCATTAAGATCATAGAAATTGCACACACTTCATTTATCTTGGGAGCAGGCTCCTCTGTAAAGAAACTGGAATGACCTGAAAAGTAGGGGGATAAATTCTTTCCACTCCAACCCTCCCCCAAATCTTTTTGTGGGAAACACAACTGTGGTTTTGATGCTAAAATTCACAGATTTAAAAATACTTATCTTCAAGGAATGTTGCCATGGAAACCTTTACCGTGTCTCCTTCCCCACCCTCCATATGTGAAGAACATTTTCTTCATCTTTTTTTTTTCCTGTATGTGGTAGTTCCTCTTCTCCGTCTGCTACCACCAAAACCCTGGCAATTGAATTCTAAGAGATGTCAAACAGGCCTTTTGTTTAGTCAAAAAGTCACTGCTAAAAACCACTCCTGAGCTGAACCACAAGGAGGTGCCAAGATGGGTTCATACTCTCAGGCTCCAGAGAAAGATGCCTGGAATATTTTCTAGCAGCTCTTGCTTTGGACAAGTGGAAAGAAGCAACAAGAGCTGCCATGGTCATTAAAACAGTTTCACTGTAGGTAGCATAACCCATAAGTGATGAAGATTTTCCTCTATGCTTTCCTGAAGGTACTGCTCTACTCCATTCCTTTTGCCCCAGAGCCACAAGAGCATCTGAGCACAAAAAGGAAGTCAATAAGCTACAGGCTTCCCTGTGCTGACCAGGATGTATCCATATCCAGTGGTCAGTGTCAGAGAGCCCCTTCTGTAGCATTAACAGACACCGTGGGCAGGCCATACCTGGCCCCACTGAGGGGTGAGGCTGTACAGAGATCTCCTGCTGTCAGTGGGGAACATGTGCACAGAGTGGGAAGGCAGTGTCCTGGCCTGTGAGTTAAGCAGTACCAAATGTTCATGAGAAAGTTTCCCCAAGTTGGATTGCCAGCAGCCCCAGGTCCATGTAACTGCACAGCTAATGGGGAAGCTGGCACAACAGCCACCCAAGGGACTTTAAATCAGCAAACATCCACCCTGCCCAATTACCAACATTTACTTTTGCAGCAAGTCAGACAGAAACTGCCAAGACCATCCTTTCCATGTAACAATGGAAAATAAAACATGCAGCCCTAAACTCTGTAGTGCATACCACAGCCACTACCAGCAAGTCCTTAAACTGCTGGGAACAGAAGGATATTACTAATTTTCCAATGGCGCTTCTATATGTAGCCCATGTTAATTAAAATGTAGAGATAACAGCATTCATAGATATTTTGGAGGTAATGGGAAGCTAGATCAGTAAACTGTCTGCTCTCCTCAAAGTTGTTAACAACTACCTGACCAGCTGTTAGCAGGACAAGGGGCAAAGGTAAAAGGCCTTGCCAGCCATCAAGAGCCACGATAATGCATTAGCAATGGCCTGGCTGCTCCCACCCCCTGTGCTGCCTGCCTGCTTCTGAGGGCAGCAGGTTGCATAGGCACAGAGATGCTCGGCCTCTTACCTTTCCTAAGTTTGCAGCTCTCTGTAGAAACTTGTCCTACAGTAAGAGCCTAAGGAATGAAATGACAGCTTTTCTGTGTGCTTTTCAAAACCATCCTGTCAAATCTGTGAAGCAGCTTGCTGGTGTAGAGCAGGAATATGAAGCATAAAAAGCAACAATTCCCTATATTATAGAAGCAACCTCCCCCTCTTGGCTTTCTTCCTAGACTAAGACATTTTTTCCACAGGTTGCAATGCTTGCCCATATCCCCGTGTTACAGGCACGAGGCATCTCTGGACTTTAGATGTGTCCTTAGTGCGTGGGTCTGAGCTGCACTGACAAACCCCTGTCCTCCACTGACTGGACTCCTGAGACTGGTGATCTGCATCAGTGCAGGCGCTGACTCGGGCTTTTCCCTGGGCTGGCATCAACAGTGCTGTGGCTTTGACTGCAATCTTGGGACATGGCTAGCATACACTCCCTATCCCAGTCATCGTCTTCTTTCCTCACAAAATGTGCAGGAACACAACAGTGTAGAGAATTCAAATCCCTGTCAAATGCAGCTGATTTGGCCCAAGGGCTCAGAAGTTAGTTCTTGTGAGAAGAGAAAGGGGAAAATGGCCAAAAAAAAGTGGGAAGGGTACACACTCTACTAACACAAGTCTTCCTTAGGAAACCAGGCCAAACAAGAACCAGTGACAGTGCATGCCAGACAAGAGGTGAAGGCAGAAATGGGAGAAAACTGATATTTCAATCTTCAAATCAAAACAGATTAAAACTTCCTAAGAAAGCTCCATTCCATGAACATTCCTATACAAAAAAAGGAGTTTGCTGCACAAGGATCCACAGCTGGGCTGATGAGTGTTGCACTAAATCGCCATAGTTGGGCTGTCTGAAGTGTCTGACACACATAGAGCAAGGAATGGAAACCCACAGACTTCAGCAAACAATGTGACCTCAGTGCCACTCCCAGCAGTGCATTAGGAATGCCTGAGAGCGCCTTACCCCCCTCCTTTCCCTCCATGCTCAACACATTTCTTTAACTGATGAGTCAGGGTGGCTTTTTGACAGCAGTTTTGAGCAAACACAAACTGATCATTGGCTTTCTCCAGCACGCTGGGCCACATTCTTCTCCTGTATCAGTCATGGACTCCTGTAGCACACTTGATCACTGGCCCTGAGTACAGCCTATGGGTGCAGGCTAATGGAAAATTCCTAACAAATTATATGGAATCACTCCCATTTTTGATTTCTGTAACTGGGGAAGGGGCTGTTGCAAGGCAGTTGGTTCGATGAGCTCCAGCAAGGCAGAAAAATGCTGTAACAGAAATCTAGACAATTACACTTGGGAAGCTTTTCTAGTGTTTGAGAGCTTCACTCCTATGACACAGCTACAAGAAAGCAGATCTTCATCACTCAATTATATTCCTTGTTCAGTTCCTAGCAGGGACTCCTATCCTACCACATTTTCCCAAGAAGGCAGTAACTTAGCCTTCGTTTTGCCTCCTCTGCACACCAAGGATGCTTTAAAATAAAATTCTTTACCACGCTGGTTTCTCCAGAAGGTTTAGGAAACATCTGCAACCTTCAAGAAAAATAGGCCTTTTTGCATAAGCAGTGAAGCAAAGCCTAACATGAATTGCCATCTGGGGACATGACCAACCTTTAGTTAAGTGGAGGTCAGATTAGCAAGAGCTTTCTTGCAGTTCATTATAAAAATCAATGCAAGAGAGTCAGGAAGCTGAACTGCACAGCCCTCCTTTTTCTGCCCAACATCTCTGTATCACTCTACCCCAACAGAAGCTACACTGGGGGGCATCGGAATCTCTACAGCTCCACCAAAAGCAGAGCTGACACGTTAAACCCAAAAGCAGAATTTTCTTTGTCTGGTGCCCACAGAGGCTGGCATCAGCTGTTAACCCCATAAGAGCTGACAGGATTGCATTCAGGCTGGCACACCTCAGACAAGAGCAAAAACATTTTTAGAAGAGCAGCAGATTTCCTGACCTGGAAGGTACCAGTGAAAATACCAGTGTGTGCAGAAATGAGAACTGCAGTTACCAGTTATGTGTGCTCTATCTGCACAAGCAGTAAAAACCAGCTCTAATGGGAGGCACAAGCTCCTGGCTTGCTCTGTGGTGCACTGGCAGCACTGTACAGCTTAAGCAGACACAGCTGCAGGCTGAGAAACCCCTCACCTACCACCACAGAGCTGCTGGGTGGGAAGGGTGCTAGGAGAGCTAACAGAAGTCAGGTGTATGGGGGAAAGCCTTAGAAAGATCAGATAAAGGGTGATCCTATGTAAGAGAAAGAAGGGAGACATACAATGTGAACAGTAAATCAGATGGCAATTACTCCAGTGCCATGATGGGGTAGGAGGTTCCTGCCCTGCAAACTGTTCAGTGGGGCTCTGAATAGAGCTGGCCTATGACTGGCAAAAAAGAAAGGAAGAAGCAGAAAAAAGCACGTGAATATGCAGCATTCGGTGCTTCTCTGGCTGGCACACATTTTGGAGGAGGAAAAGGATTCTTTGAAAGGCTTTTAAGTTATTAAGTACACCATTAATCTAGAGCCCTATAAAATCAGCACTCTCCCTTTCCAGTATTTACATGACCAGTCTCATGCTGACCCAGTGCTGAATAAATTGCAAGCATCTGTCAATTTCTGATGTTAATTAGATTAGACACTGCCCTCAGAATTGTCAGGATAGAGACTCCCTTTCTTGGGGCTTTGTTCTGTGGTTTTATTTCATTTCATTATATTATTACTGACGCTTCTGTTTTCTCAGGGGCCAAAACAATTTTATTCCTCTTGGTTTACTAGCATTTCTCAGTCATCCTTTTTCTTGCAACCCCACAGCATGGCAAGATTACACAGCAAGAGAACTGGTGGTGCAATTCCCACCCCACTTTATTTCTCTCTTTCTCACACTCACACATACTTCTCAGAGGATATATCTGCTCTTCTTGACAGATATAGCTCAAGGGAAGGAAAGAGACTTTGAATAAAAATACCTATATATATAGAAAGGCTTTGTCCTTATGTCTCCAAGGTCTTATTTAGCTAGGATCCAGGAAGAAGCATTCCACTGGAAGAGGGGCACTCTTACTCAGCTCTGGCTGCTATTGGAAAGAGGCTAGATTAACCAGAGCTCAGGTCTTTGACTAGCTGACACCCAGTAGTTCATCCATACACCACTGCAAGGTTTTGTTGCCTCCTTGGCAAAGGTTTGGCCAGAGATCCAAAAGCAAATATAAAAAAGACATATAGATTAAATCTACTTTAATATGACTACTGGTTGAAGTAGAAAAAGTACCCAAGGTAGGCATGAGGTTAAGAATGTGGAAGGTAAAAAATCTGGATATAAAATTCCTTGGCTGAGTAAACATGGTGCCAGTATGATTCTCGTTAAGACCCTTGCTCAGAACTTCACTGCTGGCACTTTTAACCCCTTGTTTTACTTGCTCTTAGCTTCTCTTAGACACCGTTATCCAGGCTTCCTCCTTTGGTGAGGTTACCAGTTCATATTTTGTCTCCATGACTTGTCCTTTCACTGGGTGGAGATACAGTTTCCTTACCAGGACACTCAGCAGAACTGTGGCCACCATATAGGCAAACCTGAGGGAAGAATCAGGAGAAAATAATCAAAACCTTGCTATGATGTCAATTTGCCAAAGGACAACTGCCAGCTTGGACAGGCTGTCCCAGCAGTAACACCAAGATGCTGGAAGCACCTTCTCTCCTGTCTGCCACAGAGACTCACTAAGACCTCCTTCCCCATGCTCACCTCAACTCTGGGCACTCCTGGCTTCCTGAGAAACCCAGCAAGGAGAGGTTCTTCATGGCTGATTCCTCATTGAATCTCTCTGGGTCAAACCTATAAAAGATGAAACACATTGAGGCTTTCTGAGCAGGGACAGCATCCTTTCCCCAGAAACATGCACACACACACAAGTGAAAAACTGGAAATGAAATACAGAATCTCACTAATTTGTTCTCTCTGGGTCATTCCACAGAAATGTATGAAGGCAATTGTGCATCCATTCCGTACCCAGCTGGTCAGCTGTGTCCCATCTTGGTCAAAATGCTGACAAATTGAGGTAGTGTGAGACAGGGCTGGAACTAATATGCTGAGCTGATGCTGTTACCTGCCCTCTATTCCTCTCCAGGGCACATGCAATCTCATTTGTCTCTCTTTCCCTCTCTCTCTCTCTTTCTCTCTCTCTCGCTCTCCCTCTCCCTCCCCCGCCCCTCTGAGTCCCTTCCTTTTTCACTTCCAAAAATATTTCCCTTTTCTCCTTGCCCCTCACCCTTCTCTTCAAGCAGCTGGTGTGTGTATGTGTATGTGCTGGGGGAGGGAAGCCAGTGACTCATTCAAGTGAGAAAAGTGGTTTCCAGCTATAGGATGGTAGAGGCTGTGAGAAAACTATTATCCAGGGCTGGCATGAGTTAAAACAAGGGAAACTAATAAAATATCATTCAATTTAAATATCGAAAAAATACCACCCCCAAACAGAAAATTTCACGGACAGAAAACAGTTCCTTCAAACCTTTCTGCCAAATACTTCAAGCCTTCGTTTCCCTGCTTAAACACCCAAGCTCTGCTTCTAACAAGGTGAAAGGGCATGTGGGTGCTGATCCTTAGGAAATGCGGCATCAAACTCACATTTCCCCTGAACTGAAGTGCAAATCACAGATTTTGTAGTAGGAGAGAAAATGCAGCTGCCTAGCAAAAAAGTAGGGAGAGCAAACAACCATGCACAGTGGTTTTGTATAGTAGGTGGGTGAAAGGATCACACAGAGCCGGTCTCCTGTCTCTGTCATGGAAATATTCATCTACCTCAAGCTAAACCTTGACCCCAGCCTTCCTGAAACAAACACACAGTGCTCATAGCAGTCCTCACTGTTGCTCCCATGAGGCCTCAGCAAACCTAAACACAGTTGTGACCTATCTCGGGAGGCAATCTCAGCCAAGGTGCTCACAGACTGGTGCATCAATGCCTGACCCCCTTCTGAAAAGTATAATTGCACGAGAGGACAAGTGCTGTGCTAAAGGCTCTATCCTTTCTCCTAAATCTCAGCTCTCTGTTCTCTCTGTCTAGAATAACTGACCCACAATTTTTGCCAGCCCAAGTGAAGTAAATCAGATACAGGTTAATATTTGCCACCTGGAGGCCACAGGAAGCTACAGCGATTTTTTTCTTTAACCTCCAAAACACCGGCCTAGATCCACTTCCATTTTCACAAACAGACAAAAATACTGAGGTAGCATTTCCCTTCACCCTAAAACCCCTAAACTTCAGACTGATGTTTCCTCCCTTGCATCATTGTTTCATGATGACAAGCAATGATTCCAAAGCCATTCAAGTCACTGTTTCACACAAAACCTTCAACAGAAGTTACAGCATTAGCCAGGGAAGCTCCACATCTGTGCACAAAGAAGTTTTTACTAAACCCTAACACATACATGCACACACACAGACTGGAGCATGGGAGGAACCTGACTTTAATTGCCCCAAAACCATGCCCGTGGAGACAAACCAACCCAGACCTTCATAAACAGATTTTCTTACAGACTCTCTTTCATCTCCAAAATCTGCTTAAGGCAGGCCCTGCAGCACAAAAGGCTGTGCTGTAAGATCTAATTTAACAAAGCAAAAGAATTAGTTGCAATAAAAGTCAATTCAACATACTTGTATGGTGATGGCCAAGATGAACTATCCTGCAGCATCACACCAAGAGCATAAAGCACAAGTGTCTGCAAAGAGAATTACAACATGTCAATGCAGAAGGAAATGCACAATTAAAGACACCTCTCGACAGCTCTGCTGGATGATGATTATTCTGTAGACTACTCATATTTAGGTGGATTAAAAAGACAATTATGATGTATTCATCTACAGATTTTCATAATCCATGCCCAGGTGTTAGGATTTTAACTTCTAAGAATCACGCTGCAATTGTTGGTGGTTACAGAGGGTGTGACCCCATTTCTCTACACTTGCTGGGATGTATGTATGGACTACTTTATTCTCTGGAATGGAAGGTGATATGATGAGTGATATGATGAGGCCTGAAACAATGCTCTTTTATGCATAACTGAGCCCATGGGCTGCTTCAAAAGCTTACTCATCCCTGGTGGACCCAGAAGCAGAAGCAAATCTGCTCAGCAAGAGAACATGAATTTGCAGAGCCTCTCCTGCAGAGGAACTGCAGGCAAACTTTGAGCTAAACTGTACTTTCAGATGACAGAGCACCTGCTCGGGTTCAGTGCCAGAAGAAATGGTCTTCCTGTCTCACCCCTTGTCTGGAAGAAGAGGAAACAGCAAATTCCCCTACAGGAAAGGAGAGTGGCCTGGTGCTCCCAGCACTGCCCTACCTCTTTGGGGATAGTATGTTGGTCGACTCTGCCCTCCAGCTCCTGCAGCTGTGCAGCAACGGGAGTGAGCTTTGCTGTCCGCACTGTCTCACACAGGACTTGCCGACAGTACCTGCAACCAGTAACCCTTGGTTAGTTTAACTCTCAGAGAGAAGCTTGTCCATGCTGAGTCAACTGCTGTATTTAGAGCAGTTTGGTTTGTTTTTTTGGTTTTTTTTCTGGCAAGGAGTCCCAATATCTTTGCATGAAGCATTAAATCTCATTAACAGCTTTCAGAGAAGGTTATCGGAATCTCTCTTCTTTCAGATTTTAAACCAAACTAAATCTGCTAAAATGCATAAACACACCAGCCCTTCCCTGTACCTCTCACCCATACAGGCAGCACCAAGAAAACCACACACTTGGTATTTCTTTACTGAAACCCTAACACTAGTCCAAATACAAAATGCACCCAGTTGCACCAACATAACAAACATATGCACAAAACATAAAGGCACACTGTTGACTAGTCATCATCACTTGTGGCCCTCTGAAAAGATTAGTCCATGCTTTCTCTCTGTCTATATCCAACCACAAAAATGACTGGTTACTTCTACTTCTGGAAAACTAGGACAGAAACCAAACAAGACAGCAAGCAAAAATTTTGGCCTGGTGGCCAGGGCACTGATTCTGTGCTTTTCCTCTGCTGATGAACCTAAAGGGCTTCCTACAGACATCCTGAAGTGAGCACCTTGGTCCCTGTGTCTGGAGTCCCAGCAGACTCTTTCTGTTTTGCAAGTCATCCTGTGGTTTGATCACTTCCAGAAAGAAAAAAGGGAGTAAGTAGCTCCCAGATGCCTTCGCCTGGCCTAGTGAAGGCTAGGCACCCACGTGAAAAGCCTGTCCCCACCACATGACACAGCTTTCCTCTGCATTCCTTCAATAGGACCCACCTGAGCTGCTCAATTTTCTCATGTGTAATTGGTCCCTTCCCCAGAACACGGTCCATCTCCTTGTAGAGATTCTGCTGAACATCTTCTGAGGTTGTCAGGAAATAGACTGCCCAGGTACACACTGGGGAAGGAATCAAGAGAAGACTGGATCCAGAAAATTCAATCCTTTACAAATGGCATTCAGTTTTCTCACTTCCTGTATTTTCAACATTACTTTTTGACCTAAAAAAAAGGTGACCTCTGTTCACAGCAGGCTGTGCTCATTCTGTATTCAGTGGCAGGAAGAGAGGCTGAACTCCTGTGTAACAAGAGGCCCTGCAAGATAAAATTCTCTTTCTGATGCTATGAGGAGCTTAGGGAGCTGTGCAGGACACTAAGGCATTCAGCCTCACAGCTCTGGGGCAAGGACGACACAGCCCAACAAACCCTGGGGAATCAGGGTTATTAGACCAACCATGCAAATGAAAGGCTGGGTTGTTCAAAGCTTTAGAAAATTCCTTTATTTGGGGGGGGGGCTTCCCTAGCACATCTCAGGCAAGTGCTCCAGACAGCCAATGCCTGGGGCTCCTGAAGGGAGCTCTCTGCAGAGGTTGGCCAGCATTTGTCCCCCGACATCTATTTTTTGAGGTACTTGAGATACCTTCAACAGCATAGTGAGAAAAAAACCTTGCATAAGAAATGAGTGTGTAGGATGCAATTTCCCTAAAGCTAAAGGAAATGTTTCTAGCTCTCAAAAATGTCTATTCATGAGAACTATCTGGAATCTTGGACTTGATGATCCCAGTGGGTCCCTTCCAACTCAGAATATTCTGTGGTTTTGTGATCCTGTGAATCCATGGGATTCAAGCCCCTTAAAATTACAGTCTTCGTGGAGTACTTGGAGAGGATATTCTCTGGAGACAGTATTACCATAGTTCTCTGATTTACTTCCCACATTCTTTAACACCTAGATGCATCTTGGAGCTTTTCTTTGGAGTCCCAGTCCCACTGGCTGAGACACAGGGCCAGATAATCATCCCTTTATCATAAAGTATTTTACACAGCTTCAGTTTGTATTTTCATTTGTTTGGGATTTTTTCATAATCTTTGCACAAATCCCAGAGTAGCTTCTTTGGAAGTTCTCCATACATAGAACACACCTATCCTCCAGAAATTCAAAGCACCCAGACAGATTCTAGCGCTCTGATTTTCTTCCTGTGTGCCAGAACCTATTTCACAACATGATCTTTGTGGCGCTTATATTTTGGTGTTTTTTCATCAAATTTAGCCTCAGTTGTCTGGGGTTAAGAATGCAAGCAAAAAGCAAAGGGGAGAAATTCTAAGGTTCACCAAAAGACTGGAAAGGTTGTCAAACACAGCTTAGGTTCAGCTCACTAACTGTGAGGCTGTGCCAACAGTGTGATGTAAAAATTAGCTTCTTCTACATGTCTGTAGTTCAGGAGAAAGAGAATGATGAATACAATTTTTTATTAGCTTAGACTAAGTCTCATGTCATCACACACAGTTTTTGGCAGCTGAGTGTAAGGATGGGAAGTTACCTACAGTTACTGTACTTACAGTTAGCGGTGATTACACATCCTGCCAGGGAGAAAATCATTGTATCTTCCAGAATCTAGGAAAGAAAATCTATTTCAGAGAATGAAGCTCATAAGACTGTAAAGAGAAAAAAGAAGTGGCACACTCTCCACTCAAGCACGTTAAATCCCTTTAGTGCAGAGAGCAGGAAATACATCTAGAAGACATGGACTGAACTCTCTGTAGAACTTCCACTGGAATGGCACGTGCTTAATATTAACATACTTCTGGTTTATAAAAATAGCTATGAAGCAGTGGCAAGGAAATCTACCAAAGTCTAATGCAATCAAACATTACAGGAGTGGGAAAAAAGAACTAGAAGCCCTGCTTTCATAAAGAATCTAAGCTAAGATGCAAAAACTTACATTAATCAAAGGTTACAATGTAATGAATTGCCCATGTGGCAAAACTCCATTACTGTGTAAAGAGGTAACAGCTGCACAGACCTGCTGGTCACTCAGGCTCCCCTGCAGCAAGGTGTCTATAAAGACATGCCTGTTGAATGATCTGCCTCGGCGCTCCTTTGTAACCTTCCTTAAGATGGATTCCATCTCCACCAGAGCTTTGCAAGAAAAAAAAGAAATGTTTATTTTAAAACCTGGTCATCCTGGTGCTGCAGAGAAGCAAATCCATCTCCGAGCAGATTTTCAGACCAGCTGTCCCTGCTGGGCTCACTTACAGAAGCAGCCTCTGTTACATGTTACTGTCAATTTGGAAGGCAGTATCCCCAATTTAGCTGAAAATGTGGGAACAAAATAACACAGGTCGTCTATAAAAAGCCATCCACACAGGTATAACCAAGGTGTAAGTCAAATAACGCTGTCAAACCATCAGAGAACGTATTTCATCAGCCCCCACAAAAACATGTATGAGCCATATAAGACTGGATACACGACCTGCAGAGTTACAATCACTACAGCACCACTGCACCTCCACCGATGGAGCCCCTTTTGCCAGGGGTTCTGCAGGCATGGTGCAAGAGGATGGCTCTGTGCTAAACAGTCTGCAGAGACAGAGGGAGGAATGGGGGGGGAAGCGTGGGAGGGTTTTGGCACGGAGTCCACACATCTGAAGATATGCCAGTGCCTAACTCCTGGTGACTGCTGTGGGAGTTAGGGACCGAGATGCCATTGCCTGCCTGATTTAAATGACCTACTGAGGACTATCCAAGAACCACAGAAGGGAATTTGGGTCTGAAACTCCATTTACCAATGCCCAGTTCAGTTCCTTTGTCTTAGAATTACCTTTCCTCCTCCTCTCTGTGTAGGAAAGCCAGCAATACAAACACCAAGGCTCACTATCTGGAGTCTGTGAAATTGTGTCCTCATGCATCATCATACTACAGCTCAGGAACAGAGTGATCATGGGAGGAACCCACTTCAGAAGTTGTCCTCAGGTTCTGAAACCCACAGAACCAGAAGTATAAAGAAGGAAACACTGGGTTTGGAGGATTTACAAGCAAATCTTTAGTTCCAGATACAATCTACTTTTGTTTAGCATCTTTGATCAATCAATACTGAAATGGTTTAATTATTAAGAACAAAAAAGATAGGACAACCTAAAATTAAAAGAACTTACTATAAAATATATGAGAAACAAAAGTACTGGTATAACAGACCTGAAAATCATGTTATCTTGTAAGAGCACATCAGAGGCTATCACATGGAAGGTGTATCCAACAAAGCAGCACCTCTGTACTTGTGTCTTCCAGCCTGTGAGTGACTGTCTGGCAGTACAGTCCCCAAATGGTGCATCATTTGAATTCCCATACAGGCCAAATCAAGGGGCTCCATCTGTCTCCACCTAGCACAGCTGCTTGCCTCCAAGAGAGGTCAAAAGCGGACACTAGGGAACGGAACAGGAAGGGAAGAAGCACACCCTGATTCTTCCCCTCTATCACTCTCCAGATTGGACAGACCCTAGAACTAGACCTGGAACTAGAGTTCTAGTCCTACAACTTCTCACATAATGGCAGCTTGCCACTCAACTCCAAAACAATGATCTAATGTGAGAGTAAGTACGACACATCTGGTAGCTCATGGCATGATGAGCAACTCTGAAGAAAAGCCAAGACAACTGGGCAAAAGAAGTGCTTTCACATGCTAGCTAACTCCTAAGTATTAATCAGAGTGGGAGGAAAACTGTAGTTTTGGAAGAAACCTACCATCTTCGTAGTGCTTCTTCCTAGTCATGTTTTTGTCAAGAGACCCATCCAAGAAACCTTTTCCAATCTCTGACCAGATCTGGAAGAAGGACAGAGAGAACAGCACCATCACTCACCATAGGCTGAGACTGCCGGGACTATTCTATTCTTCCCTACTCAGGAAAATAAAAACACCAAATAAAATTAAGACCTCCTGTCAATATGGAACTGGTCTTCTCTTTAGGACACCATGTCCCATTTCAGATGCTATGTCTCTGATAGCTGGAATTAAGCTGAAATGAAACAACTGTAATTACAACTGTATGGGAAAAGGTATGGAAACCTTAAATGGGAGATGGAACTGTTTCTTTCCCACCCTATCACCAGCATATTTAACACCCCCACATGTGGATACAGCTTGAGATCTCCTCAGATTTTCCTTTCTCCACAATGTCACAGAGCCTTCAGAAGATCTTCGAAAAGAAGTTCCACTGGCAGTCCCAACAGAGTTTAACTGACTTAGGTACCACAGACCTCCCAACTGCCACTGGATCTGGGTTCCTGATCCCCATGGATCCTTTAGAAACACCTCAGACTAATGACAGCAGGATCAGCAGTAGGATCTTTCTAACCGTTTCAGCTTGGAACAAGTGAGGTGGAGCCCTTGAGCTCATACTTTAAAGTCTCAGCAGTAGCCTGTGCTAAACTGTACAAAGATATAAGCTCTGTGGTTTTAGTTTGGAAAAATTTAATAGGAGATTTCCCGGCTCTTTGGGACACTTACTGCATCATGGTGCCTGCGGAATCGGATGACTTCCCGGTCATCTTCAAAGCTGCTGCCCATAGCTGTCTGCGTGACAGACTTCATGGCGAAGCCCAGCATGTGCTGGCAGAGTGGCACATGTTGTGCCTCGGGGAGAGACAGCCATTTGGCCAGCAGCTCTTCTGACAGCTTGAGAGGGAATGAACCATTAGTTAGCAGTAATACCAGCAGTCTATTTACCAAACACACCCTGGACACATTCCCACCCAGTTCCTAAGGCAGACCACACTTTCATGGCTATGGAATAAAGCTAAACTCTTTCCAGGGTTTCTTTCCATTGTTTAACAGTAGCATTTTAGCCTCCAATCTTCCGCTTCTTTCAAGGCTCTCCCCCAACAAGGCAACCCTATCCTCCTCTCTTGTTCCCTCTGTCACAAAAGAAACCTTAAACTTTAATACTAACAGCTCCAGAATAGGAAAACAGATCATATTCTGGCTGCTGGACTAAATCAACAGAACAGTTCTTCACCTGTTTGTGGCCCCAAAAGCTGGTTCCTTGCTCCATCCTCCTGTCCTGGGAAATATATCTAGAATCCAGGTGCTCCAGTATTTTTAACTGCATCTGGTATCTTGGCATAAAAAGTAAGCAAGCTCAGCCCTTCCCCCAATACACTGGAGCTACGAGAAACCAAATATTCACACCATGAAAGGCAGAGGCTGTTTGCTATCTCAGATGCTTACAGCTCCAGCACTAATTTGAATGCAGGTCTTTTATCCTAGTGATCGTTCTCACTAAACCTTCTCCAGTGAGCCACACCGGGCTGCTCTGCTATACAAAGGCCGTTACGCACCTTCTGGATGAGAGCAAAGTTACTTTGCAAGGACTTGGTCACACCATTCTCATACAGTTTTCTCCTCATGTGGCTCTCTCCTGTATCCCCATTCAGGCTGGACTGGTACCTCAAGAGGGATTTCAGCATTGTCTCAAAAGGATCCACTGAAAGCAAACAGAGGAAACACCATTCAAAAGTCACACTACACAGGGCTGATGAAAACAGCAGCCGCCTTTAATCGGGTACTGCTACTTCTAGGCAGTGAGCAAGGTGTGGCTCCTTCCCCTAGAACAGTCTCTTTGGGGTTTCAAGTTTCTCTTGCTCAGTGTGGGCTGGTACCTCATAAAGTCTTTTTTCTGGGGCTGGTTGCCATCCTGTGATCAGCTCCCTCTGCAGAGCTTGCCCACTGGCTCTACCAAGCAACTCTTTAGTAACAATGCCTTCAGAGCTTGTTCCCCATTAGCCAGTTCCCAGCTGATTGTGCCATCAACTTGGTGACAAGAGTGAGTGTAGCACAGTCCTTCTCCTCCAGCCTGACCTGCAGACTCTTTAGCACATTCCCCTTCACATCTGGTGTGCCCTCCTGCCCTGAATGTGGCTATGCACTCAGGACATACCAGCTCACATGACGGACTCGGCCAGAGGTTGCTCTCTGCACTCCTTCCCTTGTGTCACAGAGACAGGAAACCTTGTTTGATACCCTCCTGCTCCTGCATGATTTCTCTCACATGCACTGAGTTCCCTGCTGACGAGCTCTTCCCACACTAGCATCTACCTGTCTGCCAGGGCTGCCCCCAGCACAGAAGCTCTGAAGCTCCTACAGAAAACCGTACCCCACTAAGCTACAGAATGCTTTCTACTGCTCATCACCTTCTTTCAATCTTCAATCCTTCCACACAGACACTTGCATCATTCTACAAACTAGACAAAACCACGTAACTTCCACATCCATGACTCACTTCAGTTAGATTTTTAACTCTGAATTTCACCACCAAGGACCTCTATTTAATAAATTTGCTAAAGGATATTAGGTATCAATGCAAAACTGTGCAATAAAGCATGGCATATGTTTTTCTCTTTCTGTGAACCTTTTAGCGTGTCTTGTGGTACTGGCAGAGTGTTTAAGGAACTCTTTGGAAGCAGCAATCAGGGTTTTCAAGAAGGATATTGTCACTGTTTATCAGAGTCTGTTATTTCTCCCAGATGGAGAGTGAAACCTCTGAGGCATCAGAAAACATCAAGGCTGGGCTAGACACATATGACTTTACCAGTCGTGGATGTATCTAGGATTCCCCACAGAGACAGGGGCCTCATTATACTACTGGGCAAACATGCAAGAAGAGAAAATTCCCACCTGCAGAGGACTTATTACTAAAGACATAAAAGCAGCTAACGAGGCCAGAGGCATGAATATCGTAATCTTTCCTAAATGTTTTTCTCTCACATCTCTTCCCTTCCAATGTTTTTAAGCTCTGCATCTCACCCTCTTTCCCACTTTGAATGACAAGGAGCATGAGCATGTGTCTTTTGGCAGAGCAGATGGTACCTGCGGCTCTCCGCGTGGCGCGGGCTGTTATATGACTCTAGCTGCTGCTGACAATTCCTCCTCCAAGGTACTTGATCATGGAGCAGTTGCTGCTATTCATGCCACAGATCCCTGCTGACTGGCACTGGCACAGCCAGGCACAATACTGGGTAGCCAGGAAGACACATGGCAGGTGGTAAAGCCCACACAGAGAATCCGGCAAGCAGAGGCATCTAGAGAGGCAGAGGCTGGAGGATGCTTAGAAGCAACACCTGCTGAAACTGCAAAGTTTTCCTGCTGCATATGAAAGAAAACTGCTGGATTAGCTATGGGCCCTGGGTTTTTTTCTCCCAATGTCCCTAGTCTAAACTGGCAATCCCACACCACCGATACACACTCACTGTTGTGCACTCAGGGCTGCAGAGCCCAGGCTGCCCTTTTGCTGAGGGCTGGCTCTGCCTCATGCTGTTTGGGAAAGGGCTATTTCTGCACAGCTGTGGGAAGCTAGTGACTCCACAGGCACAAACTGCCTCTGGAGAGAGCTTTGTTCTGCCAGCATTTGCACAGACTTCATCCTTTGTCCTTGTCTTGAAAACATCTCCAGGGTTACATTTTCAGCCCTCCCAGTGAAACATATCAAAATTTCGACTGGTGTTTTCACTTACATGGAAATCTCCCCATCCCAAGAACCTCAGAGTGCTGTCCTGGACAGCATTGCAAGTAAATATAGAGGAAAGATCTGAGATCGAGCAGAACTAAACATCAGAGATAGAAAGGACCTCTGAACCTGCACAGTAAAATGCTCACAGAACAACAATGAAGTCCTGCTCAGACAGGCCGGGACCCATAGCTCCATCTCCAGCATTCAGTGTGCTTCAGGCTCATTGCCCCAACCCAAAGAGCAACATTGACTCAGGAGAGTTTTCCAAGTTGGTCTCTGAACCCACTGCTCCTGGCAGTCCTGCAATAGTCCACCCTCTTCACATCCACATCCTCTGTAGGCCTGAAGAACTGCTTCCCCAGAGCCACTCAGGGGAATCACCAGCACCAGCTGCAAAGTTTTACTTCCTTTGAATTCTCCTTGCAAATTAATCTCAACCAAGCTTTAAGAGGCCATGAAAACATACCAATTTCAAACACTGCTTGAAGCCTAAGAAAAAGAGTCTCCTGGCATTGGAAATGTTAATAACTATGAATACAATTAGTCCAGCTCCAAGGCTTTGATGAGAAATACATTATCTGCACCTCTCTCTCTGTCTCCAAGAAGTTTGGCCACACCTGTGACACACACATGAGATGAGAGGAACCTTTGTATGATCATGGAGCCAAACCCTGTATCTCAACCTTGGAAACCACTGGCAGGTATCCACGAAGATGGATGGTGGCCTCAGGCATCCCAGCTGACTGAGGAAGAGTCGCATGGTATGGGTTTTCAAGTGGGGCTGGAGAGTCAGGAGGTGGATATAATGCAGTCCACTGTGGGCTGTCTCCTTTCCTACAGCACTGTGTGCACAGGAGAAATACAGGCAAGACCACATTTCCAACAAAACCTCAAGCTGCCCAGAGCCAGTTTGTGGCTAAGACCTCCTACAACCCCTATTCCCACTCACCAAGAAAGGGTACAGGCTTTGCTACAGCTACTCAGCTACTACTGCTTATACCTCAGTGCTTCAGGAAATACAACCTGTAAGATTCTTCATGTCTAATAAAGTTTGAGCACTTCTGGCAAGCATCAGTGCTAAAAGGAAAGCACTGATACGACTAATATTGCTGCTTTCCCAGCTCTGAGATCTGAAGAACCCTCCTTCTCAAGCCTGTTGTCTTTACAAGGACCCCTTCACAAGCTCTTTCTTCAGCTGGGCTGAACACACTTTCCTGGCTTCTCCTGCATGACAGGCTCCCTGCTTCTCTGAGAGCACTGGCAGCCTTTATTTGCACTTGCTTTATTCAAAATCATGCCTGAGCACAGAGGTCAGAGTCACACACAGGACTCCAGGTCTGACTCATGCTCATCTTGTGCGAAAGCCCTCTCTTTCCAGAAAATCCATGATTCAATGTGTCCTTTTTTTTCCATGGCCATGTCATCCCACAGGCAATTCACACAGCCTGCTTGTTCTCCTCCCGTTCCTGTTCCTGCTATCCCAGCCCTCAGGGATATCCATCTCACTCTGCTGCCCTGTGTTGACAAACGGTTCCAGCATAATGCCATCAGGGCAGGATGCTAACATAAGATGGAGTATTTAACCTCCCCAACACTGCATTTTATTTTTCCAAGACAATCCAACCTTGCTACCCCTTTCATTTATCAGTATCCAAGTAAATTCTGAACTGAATGCCTACATAAACACGGTTCTGTCAGTTTCCTTGTCTAAAAAGCTCATTATCGAAGTACAACATGCATTTCCCATTTATCCCCCATCCTTAAAAAAATATGTTTATTTTGCCATAGCAGGGTACTAGGCTAGTCTGTAGCTGCCTGGGTAACCTAATTTCCTGCATTTAAGTCCAGGCACTGTATTTCCCTTTCTCCGGTACTCAGATCCTCCCAAATTCAGAACATTTATGAGAACCTGCCTGCGCAAGGGCCTGTCACCACTTCTCTGAGCTTTGAGAAAGTGACTGTCTGCTTAATTTCCCCCAAACACACTTGAGAGCATTCAGATCTTTCAGGGTGGTTTTCCACCTTCTGGAGTGTCATCGTTATCCACTGTGTCCTGCTGATCCTTGTTAACTCCCACTCCTTTCCCAGATTGTCACCATTTCTTTTTTTGATTCTGTCAGGCAACCATACATGAAGTTCACCCCTCACGACCCCAGCATAAAGTGAGCTGAGATATCTGCCTGTGCCTAAAGACAGCCTACAGGATCAGGTCAGAGGTGTGCACCCAGCACCTCAGTCAACCTTGCAAGATAAAAACTGGGAAAGCAAGAGATTAAACCCAAACATTAACTGAGTTAACTTATTGAGTGTGATAACCTTAGGAAGCAAAATGCCCACCTAAGAGGCTTAGGCTGTAAATTAAAATACCCTCCCATGACTAAGATGGTCAACTCAGCTACCAGCACCACCAACCACTTCCAAGACTGGAAGGTCATTAAAGGTTTTCAGCCCAAAATTCTACACACCAAAAGAAAAATGAAAGTTAAAGAACTGCTCCAAATAATAGTTTGAAAAACCTTCATGCTGAACCACACAAGGCAGTTATCACACACTAGCAGACTCTTTTCAGACTTAATTTAGCAAAGTTTCCCCTCTTAAACTGTATTTCAAACTACTTTTAAAATGTATGCCAAGTGGATACAGGATGTTCACCTTGCTCTATCAAGTGACTAATGAGCATGATGCTTTACATGAACATTTGCCTGTAGAGATGGTAAAAGACACAAGCGTACTGATTTCTTTATGGCCACAGGACAGCAGTAACTCTTCACTGATACTCAAGTCCAGTAAGCAGGACCAAAGTCATACCTGAATCACGATGTCAGCTACAAAGCCTCATTTTCTTTCAACTTAGAATGAAACCCCAACTTCCTTTGACACCCTTCCTTTGATGCCGAGCAAGGCCAGAACAAATGGACTCAAAGACAACGTAGAAGACACTTACACAACCGGTTGGGGTTAATATGCTGTTTCAGGAGATCAATGGAGCCGAGGCTGACGACAAGACGCCTTCCAAACCAGAAGGAGACCAGCGGCCCATATTTCTCATGAAGGTTCACAAGAAACTCATGTAAACTGCTGCTGACAATGATATCTGGCAGGTTGCCATCCCTGAGAAACACAGAGGATATCTGGTCATGAACAGCATCCTCTGCCAATGCTGAACTTGATCAATGTGGAGACAGAAACCACTTACTTTTCATCAGTTGGAGCCAGCCCAGGGATACCTGATGCTTGCCTAGATGCCTAGAGTAAAGGGAAATGCATCAATCTACATGAACTTCAGATTTTACACAAGTCCCACAGCTTTCCAGCAGAAGAGATGAATTTTCCACACAAATACTACTACACTACTTACAAACATTAAACAGAAGCTAGATACGCTACATCTGCAGGCTTTAAACCTGCTAAGCCGATAAACCTCAAACGTGTCCCTGGTGCCACTGGCTAAACCAGGATTATTCATCTGGTTAGATGAAAGACGTCTGCATAAAGATTTAAAGGGTCAAGTTTGCAATGTAGCATCTCACACACAGGTTTGCCCTGGAGGCCTGCAAAAATGCAAGGCGAGCAGATCGCGTCTTTGGAAAGCGGGATTCACTGCCGGAGCACGTAGAGCAGGAGCAGTGCCGGGGGCGCGCTGTCCCAGGAACGCCCTGCCCGGCTGCTTCTCCCGCAGGCCTCTGCCACGTCCCGCCCGGGCCCGGGGTACGGGCCGGGGGCACCGCCCGAGCCCAGGGGCCGTGGGACGGGCCCGGGGCTGCCTCGGNGCGGCGCCTGCTGCTGATCCCCAACTCCACCCTGCACGGAGGGGGCTACCTGGGCCACTGCCAGCAGCACATCCAGAGCTTCCTCGGGCAGTAAGCGCTGCGCAGGGCTGCGGGAGCGCGCCCGGCCCCCGCCTCCGCCGCGCCGACCGCTCTCTCCCCTCTCTTCTCCCAGGAAGGTGAAGCGGGTGCTGTTCATCCCCTACGCCCTGCACGACCGCGACGCCTACGCCCGCACGGCCAGGGAGAAGTTTGAAAGCCTGGGTAAGGCCGGCGCGGCTGCTGCGGCCACGCCGGCTGTGCCCGGGGCTGCCGGGCCGGCACTGGGCACGGGGAGCAGGGTGCGGGCACGGGGCACCGGGGCGGCCGCGCTGCAGCCGCTCTGCGCTGCGGGGCACGAACGGGCGCAGCGCTGCAGCCCGCGGTGCCCACGGGCTGGGCTGGGCTGCTGCGGTACGGGCAGCGAGGGCAGTGAGAGCAGCAGGAGTCGGCTCCGACTTCTGCCTGGAAGGAGATGTTTTAGAGGCCTCCAGAAGAAATCCCGCTGCAAACACTTCTGCCCACTCCAGGGAAGAAGATTTTATCCCTAAATGCTAAGTGGCTTCTTTTTATCCTTCTTAATCACATGAGGGAACATTTCTTCCCATAAATCTTAAACCTCTGCTCAAGCCGTGCAACCACTGGTGTTAAGTGAAGACCATTACTTAAAGCACATCAACCAGCCAGATAGTTCCATGACGGACAGCAGCTGAACTTTGCTTGGAGCAAAGATCTTTGCAGAGCAGCCTACAGCAAGACCTCCAACTAGTATCTATCACTGTTCAGGGTAACTTTGGACCTGTTAGTGTAGTAATAATCAGTACTCACTTCCCTGGGCAGCACACTTTGCTCCTTGGCTTGCAGGAAGATTGCTGCTATCAAATGCCTGTGTTCTCTGTCTCTCTTGACACTTCCTGTACTCAGTGAACCCCAGCAAGGCAAATCCAAGTCAGAAATTTTAACAGAAACAATATTCACATCAGGTATTTGCACAAGCAGTGCTAGAACCATTGATGGCACATCCTATCAGACTTCAGCACAGCCAAGCTGAGGACTAACAGCTTTTTCCTTATTTTCTAGTTACCTGGTAATGCTCAGCAGGATATTGTGCGTCAGCCTGCACCTGCTGAGTGAAATGCTCCACTCCTAGACACTGAGTGCATATATCCACAAAGCAGACATTTCCTTTTGTACAGCTGGATGCTGAAGGCCTGCACTAATGTAGGCCATATACTCTGTTTTACGTTGTAGAGTTCTCTGAAATTTCCCTGGTTGAGACATTTGGCTCAGGGTTGGAGGAGGTGGGCAGGGAGAGATTGAACATACCACATTCTTCCTCCAGACTGATGTGGCAAAGGTAAATACTTTTTCATTTAAGGTTATGGACTGGACAGCATTCATGAATCTTGTGATCCAGTGGAAGCCGTAAGGAAATCTGAAGCAATATTTATTGGTAAGTTTTACTTCTTACTCCCCAGTGAAGGTTTATATACGGCACTGGATTAGTCCTGCTCAGAGGTGGCACTGAAGACCAACAATTAAGCAGTCAGGCCTAGTAACTAGAAACTACAGAAGACAGCACTTGGGAGCCCTAAGACCCTAAATTTAGTGGTGGGCTGGGAAGTAGATTTATTAATGGAATTTCATCTCCAGTAAATTTCAAATTATTATTTTGAACAGTACCTCAGTGTAAAAACGATCAGAACAGCTGTATCATCACTTTATCAAGCCCAAGAAGATCTAGTCCTAATATCATGGTCCTGGGTATTAGAAGAGAGGTCACTGTCAGACAGTGCCAGCCTTACAAGGACGACTCAGGGCATGAGCCCATGGCCTGCCCAATGACCACTCCTCTGAAGCTTCTGGTTTTACTGCTTCTCGAAGCAGCATAGTGCCCTGAATACAGCATAGAACTCATTGAGCTTGCCAAGTTTGTAAAGGCTTCAATTAAAACTGATGGTGAAAGCATGTTAAATAAGCTGAACTTTCTTTCTGCAGGAGGTGGGAACACATTCCGTCTCCTGAAAGCTCTTTATGACAACAGTCTGATACACGAGATCAGGAAGAGAGTTCTTGAGGTAAAACTACACATTCTGGCCAAGTCTGAACGGCAGGATCTCATGCGTGAGCTTTTGTTCAGACAAATCCAAGCTGATTCTGCATTTTTATCTCTAATATACTTCAAATATTGAGCCATCTCAGACAACCTGGTGAACTGCAAACTATGGCCAAATAAGGCTGTCATTGAGTCATTGACAAGACTTAAGATCAGCAGTCTGTCTTCCTAGAGCAGTTTTCTAAATGCAGGATTGCAAGACCTTGGGAGGTACAATGCTGCACAGAACCCTAGAAGCAAATCCCTCAAAATACCAACAAAGAGCAGTGCAGGATTTAATCTATGTCCAGAAACCCTGTTTTTCAGCTTGAGATGTCCACTTCATGTCTTGTTGATACAGATGTGTTCATGTTGCAGGTTGTCTGCTAATAAACTGGTGATAAAGTTGGATCCATACATGCCTTTTAGACAGCGTCCTGTTGATGTTGAAAATTACGTAATTTTTGTATCTCCTTGGAACTGAGAGGTGTGAGTGCCATTGAGCCCTTCTGGTCAGCAGCACCAGTCTAGCTGGTGAATCTCATAAGGCACAGCAAAGATACACCATCTCTGGAGGAGAACAGAAGCAAGGTGTTCCCTAGCAATGTGGAATTGCAAATGACTTTACGCAGATTTATACAAGCCACAGTAAGGCCAGCTGCCAAGAATAAAGGTTAGCTAGGCTTATCTCAATATATAGAAATTCAACGTCTGTTGTGGGAATAAAAGCCAGAAAACGTCCAAATACCAGTTAAGTCTGGATAACTAGTTGGTTGTATTACCACCAGTTGTCTCAAGATAGCTCTATTTTTACAAATTGTTCAGCATTACCTGTATACGTGCATATTTGTGTGGCATTCCTCTATGTACAGCATGGTATTCAGTACTAATACCTACACAGTGCTAAACTGGTCATGGTACTGGTAAGCTGATGCTGTGACAACATTGCACTTAGCTTCCGATGGTCTTCTCTCTTCAGAAGCTAGTTAAAAGCCAATTCAGGTATTTCCTGTAACTGCAATAGAGGCAAGACTCTGCTCTTAATAGCAAAGTCCAACATGCACTGAGAGCCTGCTAAGTTCTCCTTTGCGGGGTCACAGAGTTGTGAGTACAAGGCATGCAGCCGTTTGCTCTGACACAGACGAGCTACTGCCCACCTCAGAACCTGAATTCTTGTTCTGCTTTTCACCTGTAAAGTTAGCAGTGAGATGAGCTAGAAAGACTAACTCTGATCTGACTGATGAATCTCTGAGATTGATAGAAGATGCTAAAAATGCAGTTCCTAGTTGTGATACTGCAGACTGATCACTGCTTTTGTCTTTCAGGATGGGATTCCTTACATGGGATCCAGCGCAGGAACTAACGTTGCTACCATCAGCATCAATACCACCAATGACATGCCAATTGTTTATCCACCTTCCCTGAAGGCTCTAGGTTTAGTGCCTTTTAATATTAACCCCCACTACCTGGACCCAGACATTAAAAGAACTCACATGGGTGTAAGTAAAGCACACCAGAACACACACAGTAACCAGGGTGCGGAGGAGTAAAAATAGTGTGCATTTTTGAGGCCTTACAAAGCTACAGAATGTCAAACAGCTGCTTCTCCCTAGAGAAACTGGAAATGCCAATGAGGCAGTAACATTTTACTTCCTCCTAAAACTTTTCTTTGCTTGGGAAGAGGAGTTGGCAGGAGTATTACTGAACAAAGTATTTTTCACAAACAGAAGCTCTGCAATGTCTGAAATACTGTTGCTTGATATCTGGCATGGAATGGGGGAATTAAAAAAAAGATAAACCTGAAGTGTTAAGATGCAAAGCACTGTGGTTCTGTAAAGTTCTGTCTTACCTGGTGCTTGGGAAGACCTAACTTAAACATAGATTAAGCAGCTTAAATATCAGAAGGTCTGAAGAAACGATAAGAACAGAGAGCTCTTGAGATTCATACAGTTGTTGTGTAAGAAAATACCTGGGCACTGGTGTCCTTGCAGGGAGCACAGCCTGTAATGTCCAGTACAGAGCAAGCACATGCACTAGTATAGCTGAAAGGAAAACACTTCAGCCATCAAGCACAAAGACAGATTTCCATACAGTGGGGAGGAGCTGCTTCTTGAATAGCACATCAACTAATTCCTCAGGGAACAATTTGTGTGGTGCATCTTGTAACACCCAAATACTTTACTCCTTGTAATCAAAATTCCATTGGTAGAGGAAGTATTAAGAATTAGGGCAGAATGAAGAGATGGTGGATATGGGTGTGCTTCCAGAATTTAGATGATCAAGTAGGTATTCATTTAATCAGCTTGTCACTAGATAAGCAGGCAGTCTTTTCCCTATAAATAACTTTTTCTCTCAGAGGAGGCTGGAAGCTCTGTGCTGTACCAAGTCCCTGCTGTGTTCCTATGATTCCTGTTTCTTTACTGTTGCTCAGTTAAGCAGCAAACCTCAGGAAATGTGACAGGGCTGTTCACAGAAGAAAATTCTTTGGTGTAATACCTACTTGAAGAAAAACAAGCAAATATTTAATCACTGAAAATCCATGATTCACTACTCTTTCACAAAGGTGGCACCTCAGGCATTTGCTTTTACCACCTTCCTCAGTGCACACAAGAGATAGTACTAAAAAAACCAAAACCAAACATGGATGAATTGAGTAGAAGTAAGTTTTAAGGTTTTTCAGGGTTAGGATTGTGTGAACTCTGCTCAGTAAATTGCTGCTAGTGATGAAGGGTAAAACATGTGTCTATTAAACATCATTCCTGCCATCCCATTCTGCTTGAGGGAAAGTGCCTACTTCATTTAATGTTATGAAATTGGTTGTTGTCATGCTGCATGGATAGCTCCAAGTCCTACCTTATGGCCTGGGAAGCTAAATCTATGCTCATTATTGCAGGAGACGAGAGAGGAGAGAATCCGCCAGTATCATGAAGAACCAAACACCCCTCCAGTTCTGGTGAGTAGTAGTTCTCCATCAGGCAGCTCCTGGCTGTAGCATGGCAAACATTTTAAATGCATTCATGCTAGCTCTCAGTGTGGGTTCCCTGTCTGTCAAGACTTACTGAACCATGGTATGGAATGCTAATTGTATTCTTGCTAAGAGCTTCAGCCTTGGATATTGCTCATGGCAGAAAATGGGTTAGAGCCAATGAAATGCATACTCCTGTTAGTGTTGCTCAACACTGTTTCAGGCAGCTCTGATCTTCCCAGTCACTGGCCCCCGGGCATATATTGTGTGTTGGGGGTGGTGTGCATGCAGATGGTATAATACCTCCCCTTAATCTTTTTGCAGATACTCTTTAATCTCTCTAATACAGTTTCTGAATTTGCACATTCAGTAGTATCTATGTAATTTCATTATGTCTGTCTGGGCAAGTGGGACCTCTATGTTTCCTGTCCCAGTGTTTGATCTTGTAGGATAGAGTTTGTGCTCTAACAAACCCAGCTGGCTGTTGCTTGGCCCAAACTGGATCTAAGAATGGTGGGGTAGTGGAAGTAACTGTGGGAAAAAACAGTTTCCTCTCCTCCTCAATGGTTTCTCCTTTAAAAGTGAAAACTGAAATAAACAAGAAAATCAACTTCTAAAACAAGAAAACTCACCTAATTTGGTCTTTACCTCTTTGTTAGGTAAGCGAGAAGGTTTATAGTCTATAGTCATGGTGAGCTGCACTAAGACTGGCCTGCTTGTGACAAGCATTCTACCCTTTCACAGAGCTTGAAAATCACGTTAAATGTTTCCACCTCCACCAGGGCTTGCGGGAAGGTACGATGCTGTTAGTGGAAGGAGATAAAGCCACGCTGCAAGGAGTGACAGGAGCACGTCTGTTTTTGAGGTAAATGCTTCACTTGAATTGATATCCTCCTTCAGATAGAAAGGAAAAGAGGGTTCTGTTAGATTCCTGGCACATGCTGCCTGTCCTCCACACCAGAAGTTACTTAATCCCTTAGTTCCATTTCTCTTTGGAAAATATGAGTATTATTTTATGCTCCAAAGGAGCCAGCAGTATGACAGCACTCTAAAGGATGTCTGACTAACCCAGTGTGTGCTTTGGCATTGCATCCATTGATGCTTATGTTTCCAGATTCTAGGTACCTTTCACAGAAAGAGCCCAAATAATCAGCTCCTTTATTGAAAGCCAGGGAAGTGCCAGTTGGCCCTAACACATTGAACTCCAGAACAAGGGAATCCATATCTATAATCATATGGACATTACTGAAAAATCTAACATGCATGTCACATGATGCGGGCAAAGAAGGGAGTCAAAACTCTGCTTGTTCACAATAAGGGTGCCTTGTTCCATCCCTAGTAACAGACAGAAGCAGAGTAGTCCCACCTCCCATTAAAGCTCACAGCATGGTTTGTCTTGTTTGCAGGGGTAAGAAACCAACTGAACATGACCCTGGAACAGATTTCAGTTTCCTCCTGAATGACAGTAATCCCCTGAATCCGTAGCCTTCCATATTCTGCAGCAAAATTTACTATATGGGAAGACAATGACGAAGAAGAAAAGAGATGCTTGTAGTCCCAAGGTGGGTGGGGAACTTCAGCTTTTTAAATAAAGATAAATATGCATTAGTGGGCTCTTTTCCTCACCCCAATTCATGTGTCAGACATCTCCTTCCCAGCAAAAAGACATTTTTTATTGCAATACTTGGGTAATCATAGCTATTCAAAGCTTGAAGGGGCCTGTACATTCACATATCCACTTTGATTCCCTCCCCACCAAAAAAAAAAAAGTTGCCTTAACACAATTAAGACAGGACACTGAGTCAGCTGTTCCTGCTGCCTACTTTTATCTGCTAAATAAAAGAATTCAGTGTACTCCCACACTTAGTTTAATTTTTGTGCTATTAATAAAGGGAGAAATTATGCATTCAATTACTTTTATTTGCTTCAGACTCATGTTAAATATATACAATGCTAATTATGTACAAAAGTGTGCATGTTAAAAATTTTCAGGTTACAAACTTGCAAATCCTAGAAAAGTGCAAAATTTTAAAACATCTTCCACCATGCTGTACAGGAAAAAATCCATCGTTAGCCAATATACACACTCTTAAAACATATTGATCAAAACAAAGTAAGACATACAGTATACTCTTAAAGCACCCAGAGGGAAAAAGATATTGCACAGAAGTTGGACAGCAAGTTCGTTACAGTGCCTGAAGGCTCATTTCTGAAAGTAGCTATTTCCAACACTCCTCAGACCTAACTCTTTAAAAACTTTAACTCTTTAAAAAGGCATTTTTTGGCATTTAAAAATCCATTTGTAATCACGTAATTGCACAATCTGTAAGAATTATCAGAAGATATGGTTAACTGTTGCTGTAAGGCCTTTGCTTCCACCCCCTGATTAGCTTCAGTAAAAATTCATCAGGCAAACTCACAGCTTCCATCAAAACACTGACCAAAGGGAGGTAAGTCCCACATGCAGCATTTCTCTAATCTTCTATTAAGTTGCTCCTGCAGAATCAGAATACGTATTGCAAGTTTTTCTTGAATTCTTTTTTCCCCTCATGGCCTTCTTTAAGAAACAGCTCACAGCTGCTTATGACTGAAGTAGTATTGTCAGGTGCAAGACTTAAGTTTATTTTAAAGCTATTTCAAGGCAAAAAATATGGCTCCCTTGAGAGGAAAATACTGAGTAGACAGGAAGCTAAATAAACAAGTGGCCTCCAAGTTCAGTTAGATCTATGATATATATGGCTGGATGTTTTATATTCCAATCTCAAAACACCTTAGCAGCTTTAAACCATAATCTATACTGACAATCATGCTTCTGGGACAGAAGATGTGTGATGAAATTGTGTCTATGCTGAGTATAAGCACAGATCTAAACCCTGCAAATGCCTGCCAAATTTCTCGAGTCCACTGGACAAAACTAGGAAGAACACACACTGAAGGAACTCTATTGAGAAGAAGTGAAACGCCTATTTTATTTGGGCCACTTAGGTAAATGGCAACTAAAAGAAAGACACACCAGTCTTCTTCCACAATGCACAGCAAAAAGGTGACTTAAAACTGAACAAAGGGTACCTTGGACTAAACACTGCAAGCAGTTCCTCACATATGGGGTGTTGAAGACTGCAGTAAGGTGAATGGCACTCAACTGAAATGCAGAGCATGCTATGGTGCCACTCAGAGGCATTTTTACATTCTGGCATCTGATGACTATAGCATCGAAGAAGGGAACAACATCATTTTACCAATTTTAAAATATTTTTTTTTATGCAGTAGCTTTTCAGGAAACCCTTGCTTCCTTCAGAAGTATGTGCTTACAAGGGCAATTTAGTAAGACTGGCTCCTTGGAATGGAAGGAAAGACATCTTCCAAACACTTCAGTTGACTCTAACATTGGCATACAATGAACCCACATGTATGTTATACCATGGAAACTTACTCTCCCAAAAGGAGAGTGTCTACTTAGGTAGTGTGACACTACCAACAAGTGTCATGTTTACAGCCAAAACCAACATAGCTTTTATGCTGAAAAGCATAAAAAGACCTAGAAAGCACTGATGCACATGCTTGAATTTCCATTCAAATAAATATAACCCTATGTAGTGCTTTCACGTAACAGTGAAATACAGATCAGGCCTTAGGTTCATATTAGGATATGCATTTATATGTGCATGCTGCTTTTTTTTTTTTTAATTCTCTGAAAGGGAAAAAAAGAATTGACTATTCACAGCACCTCGGCTCAGCATTTAACACAGCCAGCAAGGTGCCTTTAGCAGTGGAAGACAGGAATGTTTCAGGAGACAATACAGAGCATGTGTCTACAGAGACTCTCAGTATAGGAGCAGAAGGAGGTTGACATCTCTGCACCCCTTCTAGCTCTAAAGCTCTCTACCATTTATAATCTGTATACAGATACACGTTTTCAACTAAATACACATACACAGTAAAAGCCTTGTGCAGCATTTGGTTCCTTCACTCACCTTTTCTAATGATTTTGTTAATTAAGATTCGGAAAGACTTGCAAAGGAAACAGGGAGGAGGAAGACATGGTTTAGGGAAGTGAGGTATACAGCTCCCATTGACTAAAGCAAGAGTTAGAAGACCTACCTAATCTGTGCATTACAAAAATAAATTTATCATTTCTGCAGGACTATTTTAAAGCAGACTGATGTTACCAGTCCCATACAGAATTTTTCCAGTGCAGAAACTCAGAAACTTAGTTCTCTGCACTCATTTAAAGGACAAAGAAAAACAACTTTCAAGAGGATCCTTATAAGACAGCGAATTGACTTGGCTATTTAAAGCCTGTGAAGACTGATAAACCTGTTTTGTGATATGATGGATGATCTAAGATATGCCAGAGGGGAAAAAAGCTTGTTTATATCAGTGTTGCAGATTAGCAAAACAGTTGTAATATGGATGTGGGTGAGTTTGGGTTTTTTGGGGGGGAAGTTGTGGGGGTTGGGGTATTTTGTTGGTTTGGGGTTTTTTCCTTTTTTTAATATCAAACAGGCTTCCTAAAAAACCCTAATTTCCACAATGCGTATTAACCATCAGGACAAATTCAGTTACTTTAGGACTGGGATTATTATTTTGTGCTGGTAAGGTACATGGATGATAGAAGACGTGGTTTCTAGATATCCTATGAGCGAGTATAGATAAATATATTGATACAGAAAAATTTGCCTAAGTCAGATGCTAACTTGGAGAGCATTTCACTTTCTGTATGCTTGTATAGTACAGAACCAGCAAAGACTAGATGGGATTCTTCATTACAGATAAAAAGACAACTAAAAATAATATCAAGAATTACAAGTAAATTGATTAAGAGAAATTTAACAAACATTTTACTTGAAATAAAGGAGACATGTCTTCTAAATATCCTTTGGTATGCAAGTTCAAACCTGTGCTACGAAGAAATTGATACTGCTAACTACTTGATCTCATTTATATACAGGTATGAAAAGTAGGTCAGTTTTCAGTTTCTTTTAGATATGTATATATTTACACTCCTACTTACTCATCTTCAAAGGTAAGCATATGTTAAACTTTGATAAATATTATTAGAGTTGTTCCAAAAATTAAACATAAGAAGATATCACAAAGAAGATCTTGACAAATGTAGTGCTATGAAACAAATGTCACTTAAGACTTGTTTGTTCTAAATTCCTCACTGGAATTCTCTCATCTCAAAACTTTATTTTTTACACTTAAACAAATCTTTGATCAAAACCAAAGGAGAATCTTATTTCACCAATGCTACCTGAAAACCAAAACGGGATCCTAAGCTTTATTGACTTGAAGAAATCAAAGAATTATGAAAGTCAGTTCACCAATTCACAGTGCACTGCATAACAGGCTGCAATTCAACTGACCTAAACAGCTGATCAGAAAAATTACTTTCTATTTTTAAAACATTATTTTCTGTATTTTATGCAAATAAGTTAAACCCAAATGAAACAACATACCAGCTAATGCTCACACTTACGACTCTTACCTTTTATTTAAAGCTGGTTTTAAAATAAAGGCAAAGTGCAGACCTTCAAAGCTATGGAGGTCTTTCCAGAAGGCCTCTGGCAAGGATGCCAAGCATGTGATGGTGTACACCTCCCACCCCCAAGGACCAGACAGAAGATCCAAAGCCATGGATGTTGCCATTCTACCTGGGACATAAAGCAGCTCAGAGCTCACCTGTCCCCTCCTCATTCTGCTGCTGCTTTGTGCTGAGCACAAACTAGCCTTGAGTTTGAGAGCCCAAGAACTGTCCACATTTAAACCTGTCCCAGGTATTTGTGACGATCACCCAGTGCTTGTGATGCACTGAAATTATGGTATTCAAATGTCAAAGGTCTTCATCATAAACTATTTCAATTATTGCAACACTATATTTTACTTAAACTGACACACTGTATTCAGCATTCTTTAATACTGAACAACTAAAAATGTTAATTTAACTGTTGTATAAACATACCTAACCCACAATAGAATGTTTTCAAATGCTTATGCAAACCCTTGTGCAAGTGACAAGAAGAAAACTGTGCTCCCACCAAACACTACAAAAGACCCATCTCCATTTTTCCACTTGATTCTGATAGCCCAAAACATGATAATTTCCTGCCTCCTTCCCCTCCAAATAAACACTTAGCCTTGTATATGCATTTAAACACAACATTTATGCATACATATAAAACCCACCAATTCAGTGCCCCAACTGAGTTTTTCAATCTCCCATGACACAGAAAAATCTCACATTCTGAGCTGCAATACTTCTAAACTACTCTCCAAAGAGCTCCCCTGAAATCCCTTCTTCATGAAATCATAATGGACAAACATACTTCACATTCTCATGTACAAACTTAATACTTCCACAGTATTCTTAGTATTCTTATTGGATAGGTAATTGATTAAAAATAGTATTTTTCACTTCTCTATAGCTTATTTGAAAATACAGGATGTGGGTTATTTTTTTTTTTTTTTACATAGATGGAGTATGAAAAAACCCACACCACTCTACTTTTGGAAGTTCAATCCTCTCTTGGCAAGTGACTCAGGAAAATAATTCTTATTTTCTCCTAACTTTCCAGACAATCCAGTCTGTCACAGTGATTAGGTAGAATATTGCAACTATGCATAGACTCACTTGTTCACTAATCTGATTTATTATTTCATTTACAAAAGTTAAGAAAAAGCAACACAACTTTCTTTACAAAGTACGCTAATCAGCCATCAAGAGGGATTTTTTTTTTTTCCAGTAAAGAAAGTAAGA
Source organism: Edolisoma coerulescens (assembly GCA_013397115.1). NCBI lineage: Eukaryota > Metazoa > Chordata > Aves > Passeriformes > Campephagidae > Edolisoma > Edolisoma coerulescens. The sequence continues at coordinate 288,967 of VWZW01001243.1, forward strand.
AGGAGAAGTCAGTTTGAATGAGACTAACATAACTTGTAAAGATTATCCTTTAGCAGGGTAAGGAGGTATTATTATTTCTATGAAGTTAATAAATATTGTGCTTAAAGTTAATGAAATGAGATTATACATTATGTTCCTCAGGTAGTTCAACAACTCCCCAGCCACAGGGAATATCTGATAACATTTAAGAGAGATACAACACACATTCATTTCAATAAATAAATAAAAAATAACAAGAAAAGCGATGGTAGAGGGAAGAAAGGGGGACCCAAAAGGGAACACAGTAGCTAACAATCACTTACACCTGCCTTGCACCTGCACTCCCCTTACTCCATGGGATTTTCTTCTTTTAATACATACATGAATATACATATATACACACACACCCATATATACACAGACACACACACACCCCTTCACACGCTGATCTGGAAATTCGTATTTTTCCCTCAGCACCAGGCTTTTCTAACAGCATGGGGTTTATCGTTCCAATCAGTAACATTAGAAAAATATCAGATTGATAGGAAAACGCACACCCTTCTACCATCATGTATTGCTAAACAAAACAAAAAAAAAATTAGTAATGGCTTCTCCAAAACATAGTAAGCAATTGGATACAGCTCACATATGGATCTGATATTTTTTTATCAGGTCTTAAATGCATTTTGAAAATGGATATATAATCTGTTTTTCCCTGCTTATTTTTACAGAAAAAAAAAATACGGCTAACAATTGGTTTGGTGAACACCAAGCCAAGAAACAAACAGGTGCTATTTTTAATTGAATTGTGCTGCAATGTTGCATAATGATTCTGCAGTGGAAATTTATCTTTTGTTTGCAGGAGTTGCCTAACTAATGAAACAGATTGATCTTTGACCAATATAGATAATGAGACTTTCTCTGTATTTCTGCAAGATACTAAATATATCATGGGATTTCTTGGTGTATGTCTTAGTCTACTTAACAATATAAATAATTTTCAGCAGCAGTATTTCCTACCTCCTTCAGCTCCTTCACCACCTCCAACTCCTTTGAAGTTATTCATGTCTTTACTTAAAACAATTTCTGATAAAGTAGTGCAACACAGATGTTCCTTGCAGAACAGCCTAAAACTGGAACTACACAAAAGAAGAGAGCAATAGCCATTTACACAAACAAATTGTAATAAAGCTCATTAGGCTAAAAAACGTATTGAGAAGGTTGTAACCATCATCTATCCAATTCTGAATCCAACCATTGCAACCACCAGAATTTTAATTTACTGGAGAGTAACAGTGCTGTCAAAGCAAAGCCAAATACCTTGTTTGTTATCAAGGAGCATCTGGCCCTACTCAGCTTTAAATCAAATGCTACTTATCTTAAATTCAATCAGTAATCTTGGGGTTTGGAGACTTGTGGGGGGATTGTTTGGGTTTTTTTCAGCCCTCCCAAAACACAGTTTTAGCAGCTGTTGAGAGAGGGATTTTGCTGTGAACAAGTCAACACAGTTAAGGAAAAATATGCAAGCAAGCTAACTTGCATGAGTACATATGCTTACTACTATACCTCTACCATAGGTTCTTCATCAACAGACTTAAGAATCAAGGCCCTAATTCCATATTTATACATTTAAAGTGACCAAAAGATTAGACATTTTTCTGGAATCCATGAGAGAAGGTAGAAGCAGCAATCACTTGGAATCTTGAGTGTTATATTCAGTCTCTCCTGATGAAATCTGGCTGAGCCGTTTGCTTGATCCCCACAGCTTTCGGGAAAGCTGACCTGAGCGCATCTGTTTAAAAGTAATTCAGAGAAACAAAAGGAGGGGGGAAGGGATAAGGTGGATAAATTAAAAAGGAATTCAGACACTGAATCTGGTGAAATGCAGACACTACAATGTACTGCATAAACAAAACTGTATCAACAAAAATTATTTGAAAATAAACTAAAAGTTACACTTAGGGATGATTCTTGGGACTGACAAAAAACAAGACACAAAACACTAACCACAGTCTTCTCTGATTTTGAACAGTTAAGGGGATATTACCCACTAATGTGTACTTATATGCTTAACCTACTTCAAACGGCTTAGAAAGAGTGTTTAGATTGCTATTTTAATAGGAAGGGAAAAGAAGAGGTGAATGCCAAGCAAAAATGAACCAAATGAGAAGAAAGGACATTTTATTATAGAGATTTCAAACAGAAATTGCTAGAAGAGGGAAAAAAAAATAGCCAAGATGCAGGACAGTGATAGCAGAATGAAGGAAAAAGAGAAAGGTTATCTCCTGGTGTCAAATTTATAGTCTTCCAAAGATCCTGGGTAAAGTGTTCAGAGGAATGTTTAAAGCAGAAGTAATTCATACTGAGTATTCCATAAGATAAGACAGATAACAAGCAACCAGAGGCCATATTAAATCCAGCATCTAGTAGGTCTGCAATCTGACAATTTGTAAGAAACTCTTAATTACCTAAGCACGAGGTTGATGATTGGCCAGTAGTGATCAGCCTGGCAGCTGATTAGGTTCTGAAATTCCTTGCAGTTCAATAAACAAAATTCATGCCTTAAGTTTGAGAACAGTTCCTTGCAGTTACTACTACAAATGTAACATGCTTACGAGCTGTATCATCACAGCAGCAGCGTTCTAGGAAAGGCACAGTGCTGACCAGGATTAACACAAACAAGTGATAATTGCCCACACTTCTGCAACATCCAAACCAGCTAAGTAATTGTTAAAAATACAAAAACGTTTATTATACTTCATATTAGATACTGTCAATGCAGAAACACTAAAGGCCAATCTTAATACCAAGCAGCATTTCACTTTTTGCACATTAAAGTAGGTCCGTGCTAAGGATCCAATCCTCTGTCCTAAGGATCAATATCACCACTGAGAGTTCTAGTAATTAACACATTCCTTCCAAACTAAGAATAAGTCATTCAACAAATGAGCACCCGACATACACACACTTTTCAAATATATTGATTGACGCCATTATAGAAAACTAGAAAATCTGGGACATAATGTTGTTCCTTATAGGTTTGTGTTTCAAAAAAAATTTACACAGATATTAGCTTGCATATCATCTGAACTATAAACAGAAAACCCTGAAAAAAAGTCATTTGAAAGCCTCTATAACCACAAAAAGAATCCAGCCTTTGAAACAACACTTTCTGCATAGTTAGAAAAATAGATGTGATTAAAAAGTGAAAATAAGAAAACAAAAAGCCTTCAGCCTAATGATACACACAAATTTCAGCCTACAAAAGATCTTTTCTATGGAATAGGAAGCTTAGAAATGACAGTGACTTTAAAACTGCTGTTACAACCATATGTTTAACCACATAATAATCATCTCTTTGTCAACTCTACAACAGAAAACTGAAAGTCAGTGGAAACCTCCCCTCCACATCCAGTGCAAGCAAAATCAGACTACCATTGTGTGAAGCCTGTTTCCAATATTAAACTATGTATCTCCTAGCAAAAACATTTAAAAATACTGACAAATAAAGTTGCTCTGTTTTCACATTTAAAATATAAAATTAAATTAATACACACTTTTCTGGCATGTACTAAAGATCATGCAAAAGTGATAATCACATTTTCAAATAAATACATAGCAGCACAACAGAGATTGAGCTATAAAGATAAGCAGTTTTAAGTTAACTCAAGTACTTTGAAAGTCATGACAGGAAGTAATTAAAGCAAAAACTATGTTTTGCACAAAAAAAATTGGGCATATCTATTTGAGAGGTGGATGCTCTGTATTTGATATGGCATATGCAGGACCAACACGTTTATATTCACCATACGGAGTACAGGCATAGTGGGAACCTACAGAAGTGATTCCCTGTGCATTGCCATTAGAGACTCTTAACAAAAAGAAGTAATACCTTTTTCCCCAATGTCAGTCAATGCATATTAAAAGATATCTGATAGAAACCATAAAAAAAATAAAGAAAGTAGCTTGCTCTCTTTCATTTCCAATTTTCTTCAGGAAAATTATTTCATCAAGAAGAGGCTGACAACACTATCCCATTCAAAAAAGGTTAGCTATTATTAGGACTTTGCTTATTCAGATGTGAGTGATAAAGTCTGGAAGTTAGTCCAGCTGAGCTTCCCATCTGCGATCCCTATATACCTCTTGCTCTTAATGAGAACTTTCAGTAGAGCAGTCTCAAAAGTTATTTGTTTCCCACTGAAAACTGAAACTTGCTCTTAAATTTACCCTGCCATAGAGGAGACCGCTTGCTCAACTGGAAAGCAGAAATAAGTGAACTTCCCACTGTTCGGTAGAAAAAGTTCTTGATGGTGGGTTTTACCTCTGCTGGCTTGCCAACACCAACGATAATCAACTTGCCGTCCTCCAAGCCAACAAGGATGTGGCTGTACTCTTTGGTGACAGAAATGCAATGGATTGGCAGTCTCATGGCTAAGGGAGAGATGCTCAGACTCAGGCTGAAAGGAACAAAAACCAGAGAGAAAGTACATCATGTATTTGCTTGCACATAATGCCAAGATCCACATGCAGGTGAAACTGTTGTCCATGGGATGCACTATAAAACACAGTTTCTCAAGGATATAATGTGCAATTTCAATTACTGTAAACTCCTACAGAACAATCTAATTGTATCCCAAAATAGAGCTTCAATAACAAGAACAGGTGTGGATAGGTAAGTCAGTAAGCAGAGACATTTTCATTGAAGAACAGTGACATTAGTCCCATGGCTGCCTAAGTGACAAACATCACTCCCATTCTGAAGAGCAATGGAGCTCTACAGAGCTAAGCAGTAAGTGGAGCTTAAACCTCAGTGCAGAACTACATGAGGTTTGATCCTGCACTTGCTGAGCTCTCTGTGACTAATTAGGGGATGAGCACACTTTGCAAACTGACAGCTCCTCCTGTCAGTTCTAGGTGTTCAATTGGGATAAACGTCTGGGAAGAAAGAGATCTGTTACAACCTCTCATTTTATTTTTCTCCATATCTTAGTTCCATCAAGAACTTTTTTTTTGGGGTAACACAGAAAAAGCAACAGCTATCACCTATAGGACCAAACAAAGCTCATTATAAAGCCATTTCTCAATAAGCCCCCAAATTTGTATCTCAGTAAAAATGGTGGTACATTACCTGTAGAGATCCCGTATGGAAAGAAATCCCTGTAAGCTGCCCATCACGATATACTCGCCAGTTACACACAGATCTGACACTTCCTCCTTCAGAGTCTCAGAACCCAGGTATTTCCCATTGACAGAATAGAGATGTAATGCATTCTTATCCTGAAGAGATCAAAAATAAATATGCCACAGAGGATTGATAGGATAGAGTGCAGTACTTGTATCTTTAGCTCATTAACAGGCGCTAACTGGGCAACAACCCACAGACAATAATGCTGACAACAGTTTCCTTGTTGAATGACACAAGAGTAGTGAGCCTATACTCAATGTGTATGGATGTAAGGTCCTGTATGGAAGTTTTTGAAGCTACCTCTTGATGTAACATTGTAGTATCTTACCTACTCCATTTAATCAACTCTAAATGTCCTGGAAACATCCATGGATTTAATAGATAAGTTCCCCTATTTTATAAGAACTTTTGTTAAGAAAGAAGAAGGCACGACTGCACTCATCATCAGCCTTGCTACTACCCTCCTTCTCTCCCTTCCCCTCCCAAATTCAAAAGCAGAAGGAAACAAGCATATTTCCACAGAGCTAGATCCAGAAGCATTTTCTGGACAAGATAATGACTTCTTGTGGATTACAGACACAACTAACAAAACCATCTAAGTTCTTCCAGCCTGACATTACCTTGGATCTCTTCTCTCCCCATCTTCCTTATGTAGTTAGTATGCCTACTCAAAAAAAATTTGTTTTCCAAGAAATTTCCCATGTTTAAAGAAATCACACAGCTCTACTGTTACTAAAGCAACTACACAGCTCCTCAACAGACACAACCTTATAGCTATACCTCCAATCCCAAACTAAGAAACTGTGTAGACACTGAGCATCTTGCACCCAGAACTTACTGCTCCCCTTATAAGCCTCTGTTTCTGTGCACAGTGGAACTTGTCTCCTCTAGTTTTCCAGTCCAAAGGGGCTCTTCCCAGGAAGATTCATTAGTTTATGCTTGAGCATCTTCCTTGTGGGTGTTTGGAGATTTTCATAAAACTCACAGGAGCACAATATGCCTGTCATTTACCCTTTAACCAAATTTCACTCAAATTGGCTAGCAAAATTTAAAAAAATATGGAAACTGACACTGCATGCTCAAAAAGCCTCATTACTTCAAGAAATAAGATAAAGTTAGGTACACTTATGATCAAAATCTTCAGTGACAGGAACAGAGGTTTTCCACGAACTTAAGTACCTTGAGAGTAGTCTTTCCTTCCACGCTGGTGTGGACAACTATATGGCCTTCCCAGGACACAGCCAGATTGGGAACAGTCAGCAGGAGGGAACTCTCACAAGGCGGTCGCAGAGTCCTCACATACTGACCTTTCCGAATGGTGCGGACAATAACAGTGCCATCCTGCAGCAACCAAATTTAGGGGAGTTGATATTCAGCAGGTAAGTTACCACAACGCTCAGTACTTACATACACAGGATACAGGGAATTCTTTGAAAGCACTTAAATCCTTAATGAGAGATAAGGACTCCTGAGCATTAGGAACTCTGCACAAAGAAGCCTTCCCCTCAAGACCATGTACTATAGGCATATGAAAAAAACAAATGCAAGTAGGGCAAGAGGGAGGATAGGCAGCAAATCAGCCATTTCGTAAGTCACATTTATGAGTAGGTATTACATGGAGTACAAAGCCAGAGTTCAGAAGCTTGCCAGTGCAGTACAGTAAGGCAGATCATGAACAAGTGGCACAGAACCTTCAAGGTTAACAGAGCAGGGAAGAAACAGGCAAAAAAACTGTTGCTATGAGAAGCTTAAAATCTCCAAGAAAGTCCACACATATTAAAGCTCATCTGTACAGAATGACACCACATGGTAGGTGAGGCCTATGCTCTGCACAGCAGTTTGACAGTCTGATTTAAGCAGGCAGCAAAGAAGATGGCACATTATCTTCTTGATACGCAAGGCTGAAGAAAAAGATTGTGAAATAGTGACTTTTTTTGTATTATTCTTAATCCACTTCAAACACCTTCTATTGGTTGAGTTTGGTTGAGAAGAAGCAAAAAAGGGAAAAATAGGAAGGTGCTTACCCTGGATCCTGACACTGCCATATCCAGCTCGGTGCTGATGCCAACACTCGAAACTTCATCAGTGTGCCCATAAAGGATCTGTAATGGCTTAGGTGCCAGGCCTACAGGCACTCCTCCCTGAGAGTAACAAAAAGTGCAATGACACATTCTCTTGCAGCTGAAGGACAAACAAAAAATGAGCTTCTGGTATTTCAGTACCAGTTGTGTGAGGTGTGGATGTGACACGAGGCCAAAGCTAAAGGCATAACTCACCACTCCAATATCAATGTATTGCTTTTTATGTCAGCATCTTACTTACTGAAATCACAAGAATTAATAAATATGTAGTTATTGTGTGGGTGTGAGAGACAACGTTACTTAACTGACTCCCTCCTATCCCTGCAGGTGTCCAGGACTGCAAGGACCACAGTGAACAGTCCTGACAGGAGTTGTTCACATACACGATCCACACACTTTTTCTTCACCTGTGTATCTGGGCTTGTCCAGTTCTTAGAGTTTACCCTGGAATCAAGCACTATCTTCACAATCAAGCTTAAAGAAGCTGAAAGCTACTTTACTTAAAATAACAGCAACTCTTTCCATTTTCCAAGGAAAAGGAAGGAAATAGTACTTTTCAGTGACTACCACTAGTATGACACGCAAAGGAAATCTTGCAATAAATGCTCATTAAAAATAGCAATGCTCCCACATAACTACAGGGTATCACAGCTTTTGTTCCAGTGAGCGTACTGTCAGCACACACAGACTTATTCTCAAACCAGTTCTAAGGGAAGAACTGTGCTCACAGAGAAGGTAAACTAAATACTTCTACAGAGAAATATTTATTTTCATTTCTGTGATAAAAATTTGATTGCCAACCAGGCCCTGAAAGCTTGAAGCATGTAGGAACACAGAACAAGTGTCAAAATACAGAAGGTGTCAGTGCAGAGAAGACAAGTAGAATGCAAATGCCAGTATGCAGTCCACTGCTGCCACTTTGTAAAGACCAAGACAAAACTCTCACAAGAAACATTTACTATGCATAAAATACCATTTATGCATCTATTAATAAAAAATACATTAAAAATCTTAAGAAAAAGCACTTCTAAACAAAGATCATTTCCAGAGGATGACTTCACTCACAATGAAAAGATAAACAAACTAAAAAAATCTCCCCACTTGAGACAAAAAACTACTCGTACAAGCACTAAGGCCTTACTTTTTTTGACCATGCACTGTTACTACAAAGTCCTTCTCAACAGAATTATAAATACTCCCACCAAAAAGACAGCTTCCACAAAAGCCCATGCAGCCATGCATGCACCACTCTACTGCTTTAACGTGCTGACTTTAGTTCCATGGTAAGAACAAGGTGACTTGATGAAATCTACCATCCAAAACATGACAGCTTCCCCCAGCAATTAATCCTACTTGTATATCTCAAATGAAGCTATCAGAAATCAGCATTTAAATGCATAATGATGGAAACAGCTTCACATTTTGAGTGTAAGTACACACGTGGATCACACAACCACTTTCACTGTATTAAAGCATGAGACCAATATTAAAGAATTCTCAAATGCCAGTGCAAATGTAGGTAACAGATAGCGCTGTCTTTGCTAACCACCACTGTAGTCATCAGTACCCCCCCACAGAGAAAAGGTAGTGCTAAAATGCAACTACTAGGAGTGAACAACTGCCTAGAAATGTAAAATTCTCATTTGCCTACCCTGAAAATAATCTATGAAATCTTTAAGAGAGCCTCTAAAATAGTGCACTTCAGCTATATAGTAACTAACATGTATAGTATTTCAGATAAGACAATGGGAGTAAAATTACTAAGCTAATTGATTTTAGTGCACTATCTTCACTACAAACCAGAAAGGAAATCAATAAAACATAATAGCAAAACAAAAATACATTCAAAATCTGCTTGTGAGTATGCCTAAATAACCCACCTGCTGAACTATTTGCCATATCATACAGGTAGTATCTCTGGAGCCTGAAATTAAATGTATTCCACAGTGGTCTATTGCCAAGCAGGTCACAATATCTAGATAAAGAAAGGAAACAAAGTTGTCACCTGGGTAATTAGGACTAATTTCCCACAGACTGACAATGTGGATACAATTTGTCAACACTGTATCCTGATTGGCAGTCAGCACGAAATACTGCACTGTGATAAGGGCTGATGACATTATTAAACAATGAAATCATCATACAGCCAAGTGTACCCACCTGACTTATTCAGCTTTGCTACCTAAAAATAGCAGGCAAGCCTTATTTTGAAACTACATCAAAGCACCACTCCAGAGACTGAAAAGCCATGCTCAAGTATTTCTGTATAATCACGATTCAAGCATTCTTCTGTTCTTATGCTGCCATTCCTTTACAACTGCTACAGCTGTGTGCCCAAGTGAACTGGCTATATTCTGAGAATGCCAAATAACAAGGTACATACATAAACCCTTTCCATTTCCCAACACAGAGTGACTGACCCATGTGCCTGATGTGCTGTCCCATCAGTTTGCCTTTGGTAAGGGATGTCACTCGGATGCTGTTGTCCCAGTGTCCGCCACTGAAGAGCAGCTTTGCATCATGGGACACTGCGAACAACTTGGAGGTGATCTCCAGCCCTGGGGCAAAAGGACCACTCATGTTGCGTTGTGTTCTGTAGGCAAACGATGAGCAGTTAAGAGTAACCTTAGTTCAAATCCATGTATTTTGCACTTCCTCTGCCTTTAAAAATCAGTAACAAATTCCATCTATAGAAGAGGCTATAACCATGGCAAAAGTCTCACTGCCACCAGTGACTAGAAGCAAGATTTCATCTTAGATCTTTTCAGCCTTTTACATAATTGGATAACTCATGTCCCTACTAAGCACTGTAACATTAAAGACAAAAAGGAATATTCTAAAAACAAAAAACCCAAACCCACCACATATACCTATGTATTGCTATAGTGTGAGAAATTATGAAGACTGCCTATCTCAGATTCCAAGATGAGTTTTTATGATTGATAATTAGAAAAAAATCAGAAGTAGCTCTAAGAATGAAACCTGAAATGCCACTTACATAACTCTACAAGAATACTATTACAGATTAGAGGCAATATTACTGAACATCAGAAGATGCATTCCTAGGTCTGAAAACTCAGACAATGAATACAGCACGATCCACTGATTTTGAACAATTACTGTATTTCATTATTTTAGATGCATTCATCTACCCCTCCTCAAAATGTGCTTACTTGGGATTTGTCACTGTTGTATCTTTGATGAATGTAAAATAGTTGGAAATATTTTTGTCATAAGGCAGCCAACCATGAGTTCCAATAACGCAGTTCAGACTTGCTGTTACCTAAAAAAGTTAGATGAAAAAGCTGATGAAACCCAGAGGTTTATTTTCTGCTTGCCTTGATGCTAACGGAGCTTGCATAAAATGCAGCAGAGGCTTCTTGAAAATTTACCACAACGGAAAAAGCACATACCCCTCTCCCCAAACAAACAAATCAATAAAAAAATCCCTCTCAGATGAGTTAATCCACATGTGGATTAGAACCATATTAGAATAGTCTATGTTCTACATAGGTCAGAGAAGTTGGGGTAGAAAGGATGGGAGGAGACAAAAACTAAAAATCCCAGTCAACCAACCCCTCTCAAACATTTAATTACAAGTCAGTCATTTAGTTTAAGCTGCTGCTTCTTCTCTTCTCTGAATACTGATTGATAAGAGTAAACGTATTAACACAGGACGTTTAAAAAACATTGTACTACAGATGCTTCTGTTACTTCTGAGGAAGTAACAAAGGATAAATATTCAAGGTTATTTTCATCAGATATTTATGAAAAACACAAGGAGAATTTCAGATGTGCCCAAATAACCGATGAATGCACCACATTAAGCCAAGACAATAATTTTGACATACAAATTAGGGATATTGGAATATTCTTTCCTGCAAAACAGAGGTATTATTGCACTGGGGCCAGTGTCTAGGCCATAGATACAGATGTAAATACAAAAACACTGTTCTCCTTTCATTATTTGGCATCTGCCATAGTACAAGAACAAACATTAGTGCAAAAGCTACTTTTAGGAACAGTGCAGGCCTTTGCAGTGTGCATGCACCACATATGGTGTAGTTTAATATATGGGTTGGAAAGCAAAGCATAAACAATGACACCATTAATAACTCAATCCTGTAATTTTCAATCTGGACTGCATTGCATTAGCAAATTGGTTGCTACAGGGAAGTTGATTAAGTGGCAACTTATAATATGCCTCACTATAACTTACAGTCATGTCTCATCAGCTCTTAAATGCCATTCAACAAATCAGCCTGGCTTCTCCTTGGAAGACAAATATTTAACTTATAACTGACATTCGTTACAGGTTAAAGGAACACATTTGAAGAGGAACAGTTTAGAAATGTTTCTCTACAAGCTGTATGAAAAAAAATACACCCATTTGACTGTTTGCAGTTTAAGAACAGTATTGACACATGCAACTCACCAAGATCTCTGGACTTCCCTGAGAAATAAAGGAACGTGACTGATTCCTGGGGACAACGGCTTTGACAATGGGCACACCATCACTAATTCCCTAAGAGAAAGGACATGGTTTTGATCTGATTATATCCAAAAGCTAAAGGACAAATCTACAACCTGCAAAGAGTAAGATCCAAAGCCTCTGGAATCAATGTCAGACCTGTAGAGCACCCTAAGGCACTGGTACACACCCATTCAGTTTGTGCAGGTAAGCTTCATCACAAACACTGGAAATGAAACCCTGGCCCCAGTCAGTGAGTTTAACTACCAAATTCAGTGAGTCCTCAGACACCACCAGTGAGGTCTTCAGCTTTCTTGGTGTGGTGACTAATTTAATACCCAAACAACACCCACACAAGCAGCCAGCAGATTATGGGATTCAACCTCTATGAAGCCAACTAAAAAGACAGAGCTCATTTAATATACATTGCATTGTAAAATATTTTCTTTAAATAGGAAGCAAGTTTATTTTCATCTAGGTTGTGACCTTTTGTTTCAAGTACATCAGAAGTTTCAGATTAGACTTTAAACAATTTCAAGTAACACATCTACCTCTATGAAGAATGACTTCAGTTCAGTGAGGTGTTGGAAGAGATTCAGAGTAGAGGTATCACTTTTAGTTAGTCTTTGCACTACCTCTTCTGCTGACAGCCTTTGTGGATGGGGCTCCTAGGAGGCAATATTTGAAGGAGTAACAAATTAGACTAGTTTATCAATTTGTTCAATACACATGAGATACTCAGAATCTTAATAGGAAAACAGTCTTACACACCTCATTTCCCTTCTTGAAGTAAATTAATTTATTTAAAAAATGGATTCTTTGGTAATGTGGCAAAGATTTAATGTTGCTAAATTACGAACCATCACCTTACAAACCACTGTTTTTTCAGAAGTCCTCGTAACTCAGTTGTATTTAACCACAAAGGTCTGGTTGAAAGGGAGCAAAAAAGCATTACCTTTAACAGCTGACAGGGAGTTTGCCCAAAATTGTTTATCATCCCTTCTAAAGCCTTCCTTTCTTTCTCATCTGTTAAAGCATCCAAATCCACAGCCCCTGGATCACAACCAGAACAATGAAGAGTAAGAAAAAAAAAAAAAAAGAACACAATCCAAACAACTTATTAAGAACCAATATGGTCAACTAACATTGCAAAACTTAATTTACTTGCAGCATTATGACCCTTTACCCCAGAAAAGCCCCCAGATAATGCCTCCATTTAAAATACAATCTGAAAACTCCACTCTGCATGTGGAATTTTAAGGGTATCTGTCAGGGCAAGAATTGCAGGCCTTTGTCCTACCAAATGAATTTAACATACTTCATGCAAGCCACAAGTAGCACACAAAAACCATCCAAAATTTAGCTTTGAAATGAAAAGATTAATATTTGTCTCTAATATTATTTGTTTTAAAGCAATGTGCCTGAACTCTAAACCACAAGAAACCTCTTCCCACAAATGCTTTTAAGCAAGCAAACAAGAAAGTGACAAGAAAACCCAGTAACCTTTAGAAGAAAGACAAGAAACTGTAACAGCCCTCCTTTAAAACAAAAACTATACTTTTTTTTATGATACATTACAAGGTTTGCTGCCATATTTCATCTACAAATCTGCTGCCTTACCATATGCTACTGAATAGTATGCTCACCAATCAAGTGCCTTATGTCTAATAATGAAAGCTCACAAGCCTGATGACAATGACAAGAGAACATACTGCTTTGTACCTTCGTAAGTACAATAATAGAACACATTAAGCGCCTCCACTGCAGCTGGTCCCCTCTGCTTGTAGCCAAAAATCAAATCTATCCATTCATGAAGATGAGCAGAAACATACTCAGATTCCTAGAAGGAAAAAATGCTCTTGTAAGAATAAAAGAAATACTGCTCCCATCTTGAAGTTTTTACTATTTTCTGTAGAAAGGATTCAATTCCCACACTAAGAGTGTAAAGAAATTAGGTATTTATCAGTGTGTAGGGAAGAAGCACAAGAATATCCTCCTGTGTTACGGGCAGTAACTGCCAGGTAGGAGGGAAAATCAAAACAGTGATGCAAGAGATCTGCACTATTGAAATGCACCTGTGCAAGGGAAGGTAACCTGCCAGCTCCCTAACACCACACAGAATCATTTTTAAATAGCAAGGGAAGCCTATTCACCCCCTTCTGCATTATCTCTGAGGACAGCAAATGCCCAAATCATTAGTGCCCAAAATGCCCAACAGATTAAATGCTCTTTTTGGCATTTTATCAACATGCACAGAGCTTTTAACTGGAAGTTCTAATGGTACTTGTAACATCAAATGCAACCACAACTCTAGTTCGAATGCCATCCCAATTGTTTTATATTTAAGCCACAGTAACAAAGTGCAGGTGCAGTTTCTTTATGATGATGTCACACACACAAACAACATCTTACCAGAGCCTTCCTGTGTTTATAGATAAAGTCTTCTGGGGAGTGGGCCCATTTAGGCAGAACAACATCATTTACCACCTCTTTTGACATTTGAAGCTGGCCTAAGTTAAAACCTGGTGAATAATTCAGAGACGTTTAAGAGTTGCTACAAAATAGTTCAAGTACCTTGATTTCTCAATAGAGATTAAAAATCCTTCTTTTCTCAATGCAAGAGAAGGATATTGAAAAATTCTTAATGTAAATCTCCAATAACCCTACCACTGACATAGGAGACTAACTTCTGTTCTGCATGTTTAAAATTTTAAATGATAAAGGATAACAATTATCCAAAATGTCTAAACGATTTTGAAGCTGAAGTCCCAACCATTAAAGTATTAATAGTCTTTTACACATCCATCTGTAAACATATCTGCATTTGCTTTACCAGGATTAAGAGTCCAAAACACTTCTATAACGTTATTCATAAGAAGGAAGCTACTTACAGGTTTAAATGGTTGTAAAATCAAGGCTTTTAAGAAGTCTTAAATTTTACCAGCAATCACTGAAATAACTCTAAAGACTTCAATGACTTGAAAGTGGAACTTGGGTGTTTCCAATTTTTCTAATTTAGAGCTCTAGCAGATTGTAGCAGCAAACATAACAATCCATTTTCAGATTGTGCAAAAGTAGAGAAACAAATCACTAAACAATAAATGTGAACCAAAAAATGTCTAGGAGTCTCATGTGAGAATGCAGGATGCCGTCTTTTCAATCAGCATTATAATAATTACAATTAAACTCTTTTAACTTTTGCTAAGTATTTCATCAGTATTAACTATTACTAACTTTTTCAAACATGCAAACAAGGGTCTCTGATACTTTCCATTGGGTAAACAACACTATTTTTAGCCATCCTTAAGCCCACAGCCTGAATTTTAAACATAATGTTTAGGCTGCTGCTTAACACAACTGGTATCTTCACTGAACAGTTTGAAGCCAGCATGATGATTAATGTCTACAATTACACCATAAAGTATAAATAATAAGTGTTCTTCA
Source organism: Edolisoma coerulescens (assembly GCA_013397115.1). Lineage (NCBI taxonomy): Eukaryota > Metazoa > Chordata > Aves > Passeriformes > Campephagidae > Edolisoma > Edolisoma coerulescens. The sequence goes on from VWZW01001243.1 coordinate 304,127, forward strand.
GCATTCACAAATGGTTGTAACAATTCTTTTCTGAAGAATACAGAAACGGTTTTCTGTGAGAATATTCTTAGCAGTCAGTTTACCATTTTGATTCTCCAGGAATTCTGGAAAGTAGAAGAACTCTGGGATAAGTTCCTTGACATCATTGGGGTTGTCCATGAGTGCCTGCCAGGTAGCAGGAATAGAGTGGAACTGTCTGTCAGCACAGTCAAATCTGTGGATCAGAAAACTCAGGTTAGACTTTGATGGTTCCCTCAGCAAAACGACAAGGAAGAAACTGGAAGGGGCAGCTTATTTGTTCAGCATACCTGCCACTCTGAAGCTGGATATGAAGGGTAGTGAAAGGCTCTACCCGAATGAGGTAATGCATGACACCAGCAGCATTTGAGTAATGTGTCCCATAGTGAAATTTGTCAATCATCCCAAGAGGATCCTCAAAATTCTCGTATCTAAAAAAAGAAATCTTTATAAATAAAACTGAGCATTATAGTTGATTTACACGTGGATTACGCTTATTCCAGGCAAAGATTCAAAAGAAATTATCACAGAAATCTGTAACAGAAAAATATGTTGAGTTCTATCAAACATGAAGATTCGAAATCTTACTTAGGAAGTCCCTAAGACTGCTGAAAGATAGAAATGTACACCAGATGAAGCCTTTGCACGCCTGTTGTACTCTTCCTGAGGCATTTGCTATCAGCTGTCAGAAACCAGACAAAGGGCAGACAAGACTGATGACTTTATACAGCAGACCAAAACACCCCACATCACTAAACTGAATATTTACTAGTGAAGAGACTTGTGATGGGTTTCCTGCAAGATTTAAGAAATGTGTGTGTGACTGTGTCAGGATGCAGAAGAGAGATGATCTTCTGTACTCATGCTCATTTCTTTTCTAATGGCAAACTCACTCTACCATGCCACCATGTGGCTGATACATTCCTCAGCCTCACAAGGCTAGTAAGAGAAATTCTACTTAAACATACTTCTAGAGAACCCATTTTGTTACAGTCAGGACAGAGCCTAATCTTTCAAAGAAAATCCTCCATATTCCAGGTTTTCAGAAGAATTTGGAAGACACCTGGCTGCAATCTGGTATGATAGCATGCTCACTCCCCACACAAGCAAAAAAGGAAAGATCACTACACTGCTGTGGGGGTGTAAGTACCTGTCATTCATACCTACAGAGGACTTGCAAAAGTCACTGAGATGTAATTTATTTTGAAGATAATAATCTATATTTAAAAAAAAAAGAGGAAGCACAGATTTAGGATCAATGCTACCTCCTAGCACAGGCAGCTCAACTCATCAGTATTTCACATTCCTTATCTTGAAGCAGACACGGGACACGTTGTGTCTTTTCAAGCTGCTGAGCCATTAAATTGTTTCTACAACCTTTCAGTTTTTCATCTCCACTGCTGACTAATAACTGAAAATTTAAAGCAGTGAGTCTTGTCCTTTCACTGCCATATAACTGAATGCCATATAACATAGTCTGAATGCAGCAGGAACAACAAATCAACCACCTTTGCAAATGCATCTGTTATAAAACCAACCTTAAAAATCCTCACTGTCACAACTTTGTTTTTTAAATACGTTATAAGCCTGGAGGCTCAGAAAAGACATAGAAATATAACCAAGTGTTCAAATACATACTTCTCCTTCACAGTCTTAGCGTTCTTCTCATTTACCACACCTATGGGTTTGGACAGGTCCCTAAATACTGCAGGGTTATTCAGGTCCAGTTCTTCTGAGGTGTAATCTCGTAAAATCCAGGGAAACTAAAAAAAAAAAAAAAATCAAACATCAAATAGAGATTAAAAATGCATCCTTCAAAAGAGAAAAAACAAATACCTTTGGCAAAAATTTAAAAATTAAGTTTTTTAATTACCACAGGATATTGAGCAAGGTCATTGTAAGTTCGTCCTGCCATGGTGTTCAGCTGAATAAGGTAGTCAAAGTTGGATATTTCTCTATTCACCCATTTCTGAAAGACAAAGAAAGATAAAATGGAATAGACTATATCAAAGATATAATTATTGCAAATTACACATCTTGTCTGTATCTATCTGCCAGAGGATAGCATTGGCAAGTGAAAAGCACAAGACCACAAAATTGTATGCGAGTCCAGATTCAGTATCTCATAATAAAGTTTATTTTCCCTTTGATTCAGTGATTGTGCTATCTATATTTCACTGAAATCAGGTCCTGATTGGTGACAGTACTGTTTCAAATACAGAGCAGCAGACAATTAGCAGCCTTGGTAAAAAGGAAAAGAAAACTAGAAATAAAAGAAACAAAAAGAAGGCAAGTAAACAGATACTGATAAAAAGGTAAATAGAACTCTGAAATCCATTAGAGTATTATGATGAAAATTTATTTATAAATTATTCTCCTGCTGGTTAACAGTACAGGTTAACAATTTGTGAACCAAATTGTCTGTGCACCTTTGTTTGCTCCATTATTATATTCTAAAGCAAAGAACAGACATAGCTGTGTTCAGAAGGGCTCAGTATTTGCCTGTAGAGTGATGGAGATGTGTCATGACAGATGAGAGTTTCTCTGGGTATATATATAACTTGATAGTTTTTATTGTTAGGAAAACCAAGAACAATCAACGTATTTCCAATATTTTAATATTATTTGTAAAGCTTCCTCCCTCAGAGAAAACAATTTTGGCATAAAGAGATGGAAGATAAAAATACATTTACTATATTAAAAAAAAAAAAAACTAAAAAAAAAAAAAAAAAAAAAACAAAAAACCAAAAAAAACCCAAACTATCTGTGTTTATGGTACTACGGACATTTTGATGTTTTCCTTTTTTTTACCAATATTACTAATTCTCACTTAATCTTCATGTGGGTTTTGTTGAAAGCTCCATCATGAAAAGATAGCAGGGAAAATTATTTGCACATCTAGTGAAAGAAGTTTCAAAATGAGCACTCAGGATCGAAGACTAAAACCAGAAGCAAATCTGCCACGTTTTACATTCAAGTTAAAATGCCTGTCAATCACATCAACAGAGCCTGGCTATACCCATCTACCTGACTGTAAACACAAATCAAACCATTCTAAAAATATGCACATTAAAGTTGAGGGGCCAGGCTGAGGGTACAGAAGTTGGCAGTTGCCATCTAAACACGGGGGGACTCCTTCAAAAAGCAGAGGAATGCTTTAGACCATTTAGCTGAGGCCTTGTACCTGCATCAAACCTGAAGCTTTGAAAAGTTCCTGTGGAGATCTGGTCCCCGAAATGTTTGGAGAACGCAGCGACAATATCCGACTATAAACTTTGTTTCGTACCTGTTAGGAAACAGCACTAATAAAACAATGTTCTGGAGACTGAAGTTGACAATTAAGCAACTCATCTGCTAATTAAAATGTGAAATAAATAGGACACAGTTACACTTCCAAGTACTTCGATATCTTGTTGTTTAAAACATTTGGACATGGATGGATATGACATCCTTCAAATCAAAACCAAACCACACAACATTTTCTCAGAGCTGTTCATAAACTCACCTACTAGTATGTAACTCACCCAAAATTCTGAAGTTTATCTTAGTCTCTCATAAAAAGGATCACTGATATTACTCAGAGAGGAAAAAAGTTCACTAATCCTAAACCATGGAATATCAATGATTTCCAATGTTGTTGGAAAAAAGGAAGTCCCCTTTGATTTGTAATTAATTTGCTCCATCTTTAAAAACATGCATGGGCTTCAAAACATTTAGATTACTACTGATGTAATTTTAGTTAAATAATCATTCTGTATAACAGAGAGAGAGAAAAAAGGAGAATCTTGTTTTATCTCTTTTCACAATTAATCAGTTTCTAGATGCCAGACTGAGGTTTTCAGAGACTGCAGTCTAGTTTTCCATAATGACTGTGTAAGCAAACCCTTTGCTATGAGTGTTACAGTATTAAGAAAGATACCAGACTCAAATACAATCAGTGAACTTAAACTTAACCTTGTGCTAATTATATAAATCCAGGAAATTTAGGAAATCCATACCTCCTTATTGAAGTTGAGGAAATAGTTGATTTGATCCGTAAGGAAGATCTCCAAAGCTGACCTCCTCAGGTTGTACCGACGCAAATGGATCTCTCGAATTTGAGAAAGGTGCCATTTGAAATCAAAACCTACCCCTAGAAAGAGCACTTTGTTTATTGTCTTGAAATATATATTAGAAACAACCCTTTTTCATTTAGACACAGTGCAATACCAGCTCTAATCACCTCAGAGTTATTCCTAGAAAAGGAAAGTCTTATAGATGACTTGATTAACCATTTTGCTAGGAAAATATTAGCTTCAGATATTGCTGTGCTCAAAGAAATGAAGCAAGAAATAACTGATGGAATGTAGAATTTGCTTTTGCTTTCTAATTAAAAATATACTGTAAACGTATTCTTTCATACAAAAAGTATGAACCCTTTGCTTTCTTAAATAGGCTCAAACCAACCTTTATGTTTAGATTTCCCAAAGGCTAAACATTTTGGTGTACTGATTTGGAAAATGTTACTATTACTTGTCCAACATTTCACTTCAGTGTTTTCACAGCCAGCTGTGTACATTCTATTAAGGCACCCTGAATTAATATAGATGGTTAATGCTTACATACTACTACTTTTTAATCAATGCATGAGTAAAACATTTGTCAGGGAGAACAGAGAGATGCAATTTACAAAGCAAATTAGAGGTAGTAAAGTTTTTTTAGTCAGCAGGTTTTTTAGTTAGTTATTTTTAAGAAATACTAAGAATAGTGAATCAATTTACCAGCTCATAAAGTACAGCTCCAGATTCTTGATTCTGAAGGGATCAGTCAGCCACTAACCATCAAGTGCAATATTAATTTTAAGTACAGAAGACAACTTGTCTCTTTGAAATTACTTTGATGCTCATTTTCAAAACATAAACTTAGCCTACTAAAAGCAGAATGCTGAACTGCACTGAAAATAAAGAGATATTGATCATGCTTACCTTCCTCTTTTTCAATGCTACCATCAAAGAAATAGATGTGCTGGGTAGTGACCTCCAGCCTGCCTGGTATCACATCAATCACTGTAATGAGTTCACAGTCTTCAGACAATATTAGCTTTTCTTTCTGACTTTCTTCATCCTTCTCATCCCTGCAAAAATACCACTAAGTGTTACAGGGTTGGGTAGATTGTACTGTTGCGTAGGTGCTTGGTAAGCACTCTTGGTAAGAGCACAGTTCAGAAAAGAATCAAATTTGAATGGCATTAGAACTACAACATAAACAATTAAAGCTACTTTCATCAGCAGTCTTGGGAGTTTCAGACTAGAGCACAAACAACATTTCATAGCATTGCTCTTCAGTCTTGACATTTTGGTCTCAGGCACAATGGACTTGACGTCCCCTGAAGCATGAAAACATCAGGCTGCATTTCCCTTTCTCATTTAGCTGTTAGGTGCTTAAATTCTCTGGTAGAGAGCAGAGCCGAGTTCCAGTTCCTGTGACTAAAGTTATTTTCAGGGTTATTTTGTTATAGTCTATAACAAGCATTTAATAACCTTTAAAGTACAAGATTTATCAGTATCACTCAGAGTGTCAACTCTCTACTGGACTTAACAGCACAGACACACATAGATGCGTTCACAACGTGACATGTCCAATTACTGAAGCATTTGCTATCCTCCTTCATTCCCCTTTCCCTGCTCTCTCTCTCTCCTGCCCTTTTTTTTGGTTGCAGTCACACAAGTGACATGAAGGAAGCACACTGGGCCTTCTCTCTGGAATGCTCTTAAACACGAGGCACTATCCAGCACTTAAATGCCAATCACACAAATTTTCATTTGCTATGCAAATGCAGCTGACAGTAGAGTGAATGGCCATGGCAACTATGGACAAGAGGCAGTTCCAGTCTGGTCCATGTCCTTACAGGGCAGATTGCCTCTTGAGAGTTATAGCCAATGTACATAGTAGAAAAGCCTCAATAGTTCTGTAGCTTCAGCTTCAGACCAGCTGTGAGCAGCGAATCACTAACGGATTCTCACAAACATCTACTCTGCCTTCTTTTCCCTGGGGCTTTTCTTGTCTCAGTGGTGACAATGATAAACCCAGCAGTAACTTCACTGATCAAAACTGCCCTGGATTGCATTGTTAAAGCCAGACAAAGAAAGAGGGAAGCTTGTATGCTATTCCATTCCCAAAGTTGTTTCTCGCTCCTTATCCCTAGCACAGAAACAAACGACAATTGTTCTGTCCTCGTCCACTTACAAATTGGAACTGGCTGCTGTGTCTTCTTCTGGTAGTTCCAGAACATCATCTTCCAAGTCACTCACTTTCACCTGCTTCACCACCTCCAGAAGCAGAGACTCACTGGAGGGCTGTGTCTGGTGCACACCTATCATAAATAGACATAACAGCTCAGAACTTTTTTTGCTACAATACTTTTGGAAATCTAACCTACTAAGTGTATCTTCTACAGCTGAATGTTGGTTTTAACCAAGTAAGAAGCAACCATACTTCTTAAATATTTTTGTGGTTAGGAAGAACACTAAAAAGTCCTTGAGCTACACTGAAAGTTACGACAGTAGAAAGGGAACACAACATTTGAGAAAAATTTAACTTGAATTATGATGTGGACACTTACAATAAAATATTTTGCAATGTTTTTCCAGACATTGCTAAAGCATGCAGATTTAAAGAAATGCACTGCATTTGCTTTTTGGTTATGTGGGTTTACAAGAGTGTTTTGGGTTGGATTTTTTTTTTTTGTTTGATCCTTGATATCCAATAGAGCAAACTTAACAGTTACACCCCTAACTCAGCTGTTCAGCACACTTCTGAAACAAAGCACTTCATATCTACACATTTTAATCACAAACTCTAGAAGGCTTCAAACAGAGCCTTCTAAAGGCTCAAAAAGGCTTACTCTGATCTCATTGCTTCTTTCTTGAAGAAATAATCTCATGAAAGAAAGCTGTGTGACTGCTTATTTTAAAACAAAGGAGTTAGCTTTTATTTACTGTGCAACAAAAAGCCACATTTCAATGAACCAGGGCAAAAGAATTCTACTCAGCAGGAAGATGCTGTTTCAGGTCGAAGAACCACTCTAATATTGTAGATTTTACTACAGATGAAACAAAGAAAAATCAAGATTTAAGTATCTAGCATGTACTGCTCATTAAACTCAAAGAGGGGAGTGGGTATCTTTCTTCGGTAAGAACTCAAGTGAAATAGCAGATACAATTTTACCTAAATTATCTCTCAGGTCACTAGCATCCTGATGAGAGTTGAAGTTGTAATTCTGCACCAGTTTTAGTCTCATACGTGAAAAATTTTCCACATTTGAAAGTTTCCAGTGAACAGTACGCTGTTTCCTAGGAAAACAAGAATATTCATAAAAACAATCTGAATAAAGTAAAGACTTACAAGAATGAAGTGATTACAGAAGAGTGCATATTTAGAAAAATACTGGTCATCCACTTCTACATTGTAAAAAATAAAATATTAAAATGCAGTTTATTGCTTTTGCTTCACATTGCAGCTCTGATCATCACTCTTTATTTTGTAAACAGTATTTATTTTCACAGAATCATCCAAGGTTGGAAGAGATGTTCAAGATCATCAAGTCCAACTGACAAGAAACCACCACTATAATCACCCCAAAAATACTTTCTAATATCTAATAAGAACCTTCCCTGACACAACTTGAGGCCATTTTCTCTTGTCCTGTCACTTGAGACTGTACATCTCAAGCATGGTTACTGCAGTCATTTTGACCTGGTTTTAACTGATGCCTTGAAGTGGCTACCTAAAAACAGAGGCTAGACAAGAATAAGAGAATAAAAGTAAGTATTTATTGAAGGGCTTTCAAAAGTACACCCTGGGAGTCAAAAGCCTCCAAGGGGCTCCACCCAAGATGGACGCTGGGTCACGGGTTTTTCACGCTTTTATAAGTTTGGGCCATTTGCATATCAAGGTTTATTCTCCAATTACAATCTCAGGCAATGAAGTAATTACTCCAAGTTTGCCCCCCATTCAAAGCCTTCAGTTTACATATTTTGGGGCCTGGCACAACAGGGTGCCCTTGAAGTGCAAACCTAGAGATGGTTTGTTATGTCTACCCAGCATGAGGGAACTGCAGCTAACAGGCTATATGAAGTTTCAGAGTTACACACTAAGAAGTACAGGATCTGAAAAATATAAAACTTGAAACCGAAGGCATCATAACCACATGAAACAAGTCATGTGAGCAAATTTCTTTTAAGCATCATATACAGTTTATACTCCAGTCTCACCTTTCAGCCCAAGGCCCACGCTCAGAGAACAAGTAAAGCTGGGCTGCTCTCCACTGTCTCAGAGTGGCTGTGTGTTGACTACTAAGCTGCTTTAGCATACTGTTGTACCGCAGATTTTCCTGCCGAGCCTTTCTGCTGAACGGTTCCACAAAGTGCTCCTGAAAGACCATCGCAAATAAATCTAGCACTGAATTAGCTCTGACCTTGGAAAACAGTTTCGCGGTTTCCAAGAATTCTCATGAAACAAGAAGAAATGAAAAAGGTTTAGCAATAAACCATTCTGAAATTTTAAGGTAATACTTAGGAGAGAAATTTTAAAAAGCTTAGAACTAGAAGAAATAGTGACAGACTTTGATTTAAAGATGTGGAGAAAGCATTATCAATGCTGAATCCACATTAAAGCAATTTTTCATTGTCAGAAAAGCATTCAGTATTAGAAATCCTACTATAGTAGGTGTGGATGCTGAAAGCTTGGTCACAGGGAGGTTTTCCATCTTTCTGCCAGTGTCTGTGTGAGAGTCCTTGCTTTCACACAGACACTGGCCGAAAACAGTTAGAAGTTTTTGTAAACTAATCGCTTTATCTTGCAGGTGCAAGATTATCATGCAGTATTGTTGTGATATTGACTAGAGAAATATTTTGAAATGGGTGTTGTAGGATTTAACCAATCACTCTGGGAAGTGAATGGTCAAGGACCAATGGCCTTGTGCCATTCAAGCGAACTAAGATATATAAACGAGTCTGTAAATTAGTAAATAATTCCTTTTCCTCCTGGATCGAGCTCATGTCATTTCTTTCCATCCCCAGTACAACAGCGACAATAGGTAGGATTTTTCTTTAATTCTGGTATTCTAGAATGTGACTCTCATTGTATTTTTCCCTTAGCTAGTTGAATAAAATAGACCTACAAGTTTTGTTATTAAGAAAGCAAAGAGAAATTTAATTTCACTATGATATTTCCTGTAACTACCAGTTAGCTCTAATGCTGAAACTCAATCTGTACCTTATATAGAAAGGTCAGTTTAGAAGCAATTTTTCCACACATTAAATAAGAACTGTTCACTGTTTTAAATGCTTTAATTGTATTGAAATAGGGTTAAAGAAAAAACCCAAACAAACAGCTCATAATGGAAAACGGGTTTTAATAATTCAAAACACAAATCAGAGTAAAAGAAGATGCTTCTTATGGCTGAGCATATTTCTACATTGCTGCACGAAAAGGAAGGCCTACTGCACCAAAATAACTTTGATTACACGTAAGACTCTTAATAGACAGAGCAGAATTAGAAAGCATATCCTAGAAGTCCACATAATCCCGCTGCCCATAAAATCTTAATACAATTAATCTGTTTACAATCGCTTGAACTGGATCATCCCGGAATTCATTTTCTCCATCTTTTAGAAAGCAACTCTTGAGAGAGTTCTTTTAAGAGAACTCTGCACTCACTGAAAACCTTACCTGAAATTTAAGCTTACTTTCTCCTCTTTCCCGGTCTCGCTTGTGCATGTTCACCATAAATGCTTCATAACAATCTTTCCAATAAAGTGCCATCTGCTCATTATCATGTCTGAATGAATTCTCTTCATACTGCTTCATATTTGGAATAATCTGGTTCCACCAAAGCAAAATAAAAAGTACGACATGATTTCTGAATGCATTCCTCTGCTTTCATAGCCGAAAGAGGGGGGAAATGATACAAAAAGAATTTACTACTTACATATTTCTCAATATAAACTTGCCACTCATCAGATCTGCAGTATTCTTGAAAGTCCTCAAAGAAAGATGGGCTGCCATTGGTAGGAGGCAATGAAGGAAGGTGTAGGTTCATAAAGAGAAGTTCATAAATCTTGGATACCAATGTCCGAACAAGGGGAATCAGAAATGAGTAAGTTTCTGTCTTCTCTTCAATTGACCTACTCAAAATGCCTTCCAACTTCCCCAGGAGGTAGCACGCTTCAGGCTGGCTCTCAATTACTTTGGTCTGAAGGAGGGTGTTTAGTTTGGCTGCTGCCATAGCACAGACCTACAAAAACAAACAGCAAGAAATCAATGTGATCCTCCTCGAGCACCTCTCTTTTTCCTGCTGCTCGTGCCTGCATAGTCCCATCCTCAAACAGAGGCCCTCTACCTCGTTCTTGTGCTCTGGAGGTGCACACTGACAGGATTGTAGAGTAAACCTGCAATTGGTAAGAACCAATAAAACACCTTCCCTACAGAAGGATAAAGGACTGCCACAGGTCTGCTCACCGGTATGAGCAGCTCTCCCATAGACCACAACAGTTACATCAAATGTGCCCTTAAAACTCACTACCACTTGCAGGAATTTACAACAAACCTGTAAGTTGTCCTGTGCAATGAATCCAAGGAGCAGCTGGACTTGCACCTGTGAAAGCCTAATTGCTTCTAGGCCAGCAGAGTACCAGACTGACAGGCTATCCATGAGAGTCACGAGTTCTTCCAAGAGCTATTGCAGAAACAGAAAATTTGCATAAAATTAAAATATATAACATAAATTGAAATAAAAGTAACAATAACTACTCTAGCTGGAGACACAATAATTTCAAAGAGCTGACGAAGAGGCTGTATTCACACTTTTAACTTAAGCAAACCCAGAAAATAATCCCAGAGCACTACAGTTAAACCAGTAATTTGAAGAAATTCCTGATGACAAAAATCTACCTAGCCCAGTATGTTGTCAAGCATCCCCCCTGAGTAAAGCCATATATATGTATCTATAAATATATATATATATCTACATATATATGTACAGGGAGAAAGAGAGTAAGAGAGAGAGAGAGAGAGATATTATATATGCTTATTGTTTTTCCTAGAAATTAACTCCAATAAATGCTATTTCCTTAGAAAATTTAAAAGGCTCCACTCTAGGAAGCACTTGTCTGTCAGTATTTAGATAGCAGAAGTGATACAAGCCTTGTGAAAGGTGGGTATTCCCAAGGCAAACGGCACATTTCACTATCCAGATGTGTTTGTTTAAAACTAATACACCTTGATATATTCTCTAACAAACTACTCGAATGTAACATCATTCTGACTGAAATATCCCATTTAGGATATTAGAGTGCGTTAAATTCTCCCTGGGCACAGTGGAAGATAGTTTATAAAAGTACTGTTATTTTCAATTCAGAGTTGGAAAGAAGCACAACTCTCATTGCTCCAAAGTTCAGCTCTCATTTCTAATTAGGTTTCCCAACAGAAGGTAAAGCTTTTAACAAGAAGACACTTTTTAAAAACAAGCAATTTAAAGCTTTAAGCTATGTTTACTTATAAGCAGGCATTTTGGAGAACAGTGTAGGAATTACTGTGTTAATGACTCTTGACATGACACTTTTTTCTAAAAGAAAGTAGCCTTAAAAAATATTTAAGGATTTCCAGTGAAATAATGATGGTTTTCATATAATCTCTCTCCCCTTTTGCTTAGAAAAATTGGAAAGCAATGACAACTCAGACTGTGGAGGAAGCAAGACCAGTGTCAGAAATTACATAAATGTTGAGATAAGTTATATGTGTTGAAACTCCAATATGGGTCAAAACCCAGAAGTGACATTTCCCAACTTGCAACCAAGAGCAGAGTTCTGGCTGGTCTTTCATTCAGGATGCTCAGAGAGTCATAAATGCTGATAAACAGTGCAAAATCTGCTTAGGCTACAACTGAGGCTGCTTCATTAGCTTTTACATTTTCTAAATATTTCTCCAGTCTGAAGAAACCTGGATTCTCAATAAAGAGTACCACTTACGCACCTATTTAATTTGCAAATTTAATTATATTCCCTGTGGTAAATATTCACATTTTTATTCATGAAGGGGCACTAATCCATTCCACTATAAATCCTTACTCTGTAATATCTGTGGTTTAAAAACATGTGACTAGAAGGGTGACAGTGTCCAAACCAACAACTTCCTTGTTACCATTTCAGCCCATATGCAGTTACTTCCATTATGCAGTTACTGTACCTTTTCTGTCCATAAATTTGAATTAATTAGTCCTTCTGCCTGCAGAAAACCTTGTACAATTAGCAAGAGCTTGAAGGCATTTTCAGCATGTGTAGGGAGAGCTTTTGAATCTCTGTTATCAGTGACTGACCATTCTAACATCTTCTCCAGCAAGCTGCATGGAAAACAAAATCCCAAAGTATTACATGTTCTAAGTGCAAGTGGCTTTTAAAAAATCCAATTAAGTATTTAATTGAATCTCTTAGTCTGCAGTTACATAACTGCCATCTTCTTGATAAGCCAATGAGATAAAAGCGATTGAGAAACTCATGAAAACAGCGATAGTTTTAAAACCTTCTGGCCACAAGACACTCCTAAATGGTCCTGGAATATACTTCTGACAGTATGTGAAGGGACAGCAAAGAAAAGTACATCTTGTTGGGCAACACCCACCCCTTCCCAGCTTCACTCATGTCCCTCACTTTTTCTGTTTATTCTCAAAAGGGATGAACTGTACACTCACTTGAGTTTTATTTCATCAGAAGGCCGCAGCAACTCGTTAGACATCCCCAGCTTGGTGAGAGCAGAGAACACCTGTCCTCTCTCAATCCAAGCATCATCATCAGACTTTTCAATACCTTTCCACATTATACACAGTAGGATGTCTGTAAGTAACTGTATGAGTTCATTATCACTCCCCTGCAAAAGAAGTGAAATATTAAAAGCCCTTCAAATGTAGAAAACCTTCAAAACATTTCTTATTCATCCCAGCCCCTGTGCCTTCATGTTTCAACATTTGAAACTCTGCAGTCTAAAGTCCAATTGAAAAGCTCACGAAAACACAAATATAAGAGACTGTGGCTTGCTTGTGTGTTGTACAACAAGCTGCCTTTAGCCATCCTTGATTCTTTCATAGCAAGTCTGCTCCATGCCTCCTCTGGATGATAAAGGATGTTTAAATATAGAGGGAGGGAGAGTTTGCAGTTTTTTGTTTGTGGTTTCTTGTGGTTGGGAGGGGAGGTTGGTTTTATTTTTTTGTTTGTTTGCTCTGTTTAAACACCAAAGCTATCCCAACTGGACAATCAAAAAAGGAAACACATTACAAAAGGAAGTTCCCCTACTCACTATAAAAGAGCCATATTGTTCACTTTTCTGTTGGATGATAGGAGGGACAGAAAAAATATTTATTCATTAGGGAGACTGAAAGAACAAAAAGAAATTTCCAGCAGTTGGAGAAACCAGTCACATATGGAATGAGTTACTTACTCCTTGGTTTTCTAATAGAGAAAGCTCAGCAGTGAAGCCCACATCATTTGTAACACCCAGCTCTTTGTCAAACTGCCCAGAGAAGGGCTTTGTGCTCTCTGTGGGTGAGGGAGTGCTGGGCTGGCTGTCTGTCATCTGATTCCCAACATCAGCCAGCTCATAAGAGTCAACACTGGACAGATCTAAACTCAAATGTGAAGGATTACTGTGCCACAATTCTTCTCGGTCCTCTGAACTAAAAGACATCTCTGCTGTGGATGCATCTTCCAGCGGCATAACAGAGAAATGGCCAGGGACATCCAGGGATTTGTTGTCTTCTAAACTCCACTGATCAAACAGACCATTAACTGATGCAAAGCTGCCAGCTTTGTCTCCCTCTGTTTTATCAGGCTGATGTTTCTGAAGCTCTTCAGTCGGAGGCTTTTTTTCCTCTTCCCTGGAGGAATCAGTCCTGCTCTCCTTAAAGCCAATCCGGACCTCCGAGTTTTCTTTCAGGAATAGTCTAACCAAAGTGTCCTGCCAGCCCAGCTGCTGAGAAATCTGTTGTGCTGCATCCAATTGGGAATGCAAAAGGTGCAAAATCTAAGGAGATAAGATATCCCATATCTGCACATTAATTTTAGCTTGTAACTGCATCCATCTGGCTTTTCAATTAAACATTATACAATCTTACAACTTCTTTATTTTTCTTACAACCTTATATAAAGAGCCACAATTGGCTCATAATAAGCAAACAAGCCACAAAATCATTTTTCCTCATTAAAAATATATATTTGAGAAAAAAAGAAAAAAAAAGTAAAAAATCCTCAGGAGTAGGGGAGAAAAGAAGCTATCAAAGCATATTGGTAAATTGCCATATTTCAGCAACTCTTCTGCAACCATTCCTTCAAAAGTCAGTTATCTCAATAAATAATCCCATTCAGCCATAGTCTAAAAAAAAATTCTTGAATAGAAAATATGCTTGATTAGGAACTACTAAATAAACAAAATTAATAAAATTGCAGTATTAATAGCTTACTGATAGTGTACATTATAGTTTCACTCCTTCATTTTGGGAAACCTTAACAGACTATATGGTGTCTCACAGCTACATTCAGTACTAATTCCAGTGATACAAGCTTTGAGAAAACTCAATAATTCAAGGAGCCTACTGTCTCAAACCTGTAGAAAATACAAGCTATTTGAGAATCATGATAGAGGTTTCCCTTTTTGTTTTGGCTTTTAAAAGTGCTTGAGTACATAAAATGAAACAGTAAATGACAGATGGGTTTGATTTTTAAAATAAATCATTGCTAAAAAAACAGTAACAACAAATACTGCCACTGTGTTTTTAAAGAAATAATTCAGCTATCACACTGTACAGTTTATAGGCTTGAAGGACAGTATTACAGTTCTAAAGAAGACAACTAACCTTTCTACAGATAATCACTCTCATGTTTATATCTGATCTATGAGCCAGATATACTACAGCTAGGAGATCTTTATAGTTCACAGCAGGATCTGTAGGGAAGAAAGAAAAAAGCCACCATAAACGATATCACACAAGAGAATCTAACAGATAAGTATTTTAAAATTGTCTTGGAAGTTATGATTGCATCCAGGGATAGCAAAAGGAACAAACTTCAGGGAACTAAGAACATGTTAGCTGAGACTAATGGGAACTTTGAACAAAAGAGCTCTACAAGTAACACCTCTGGCTTTCCTCAACAAAAACCAGGTATGTTTGCCTCTGAGCAGCAGGAGTGTACTAACGTTAGACACAGCACTTGGCAATTACCTGCATACAGAACTTGGTTAAGAAGGTTTTTAATAAGAGAAACAGTAACTGGTGATTCATTCAAAAGGAGCCCCAGCCCAGAGTATCCCACTTCTCTGAGTCTCATACGGTGCTTGCTACGTTCATAAACTTTGGTACATTTCAACATCTCTTCCACGATCTGTAAGAAAAAGTAGACACAAATGCCAATTGAATAGAAAAAAAACATCCAGATCTCTTAAACTTGTGTATGATATAACATGCTGGTCTACAGGTTTTAAAGTTTATTTGGTAAGCTAACTCAAACAACATGATTTTTTTATTTTTAAAGATCCAAATACTTTATTTCAAGAGAACGCTAATTCCTTTGTGGCAATGCCATCTAGCAAACATAACACAAGAGATAAGAAAAAAGAAAATTTGGATGATTAGTATCTTTGTAATTGCATACACTTCTGCAGCCAAACCAATGAAAACCACAAATTTATGCTCGACTGATTAATTTAGGAACATATCATTCAATTCATTACCTTGAACACAAGTTCTCTAAGCCTGTCAGAGTATCTTTGATGCAATAACAGAGCATAAAGAATATCAGCATTCCCTGGTTCAAAGAGCAATAAAAAAAGCTGGTCTGGGGTTGGACTGGAATGAAGTAGGCTGAAGAGAACATCCAAAATTCCACAGAGCTACAAAATTAAGACAACTAAATTAATCCACAGTTTATTCAGATTTCATGCTTTGTTTTAGGAAAATTTTCTTGGTTTTTAAGTTTTACCTTTGCTGGTTAATAGACATTTAGTTGCTCATTATTACTGCACTTAAATAATTTTTAATATTTTTTTTCTCTATAGAGAACACCTTATCAAATTAAGCAGAGACACAAAGCAACTTCAAGTGCTGCTGATGTCTACAAAATAGAAACTACATCATTACAACTCCTGATCAGTTGAAGTTCAATTCATTTGGTTTTGTAAACTAAGGTAACTTATCTAACAGCACATCCTATCTCAGCTACATCTAAACAGAACCACGCGTCAATTAACATTTTGCTTGTGGTCGTTTTCTTCTTTGTTCATCCTTCTTTTAAGTACACAAGGCAAGATTTCTAAATGCCAAGATGCAGAACCAAAACATGCACAGTTTAAACCAAGAATTTATGCCATGTTGGATACCTGCTCCTCGTCACTGGTGGCAGCTATGTATCCTACAATGCTCTGAACTTCTTCATGCGTTCCACCTTTGCTCAGGAAATATTTGATCAGTCCATACAGGGATGTCCGTATTGTTCTCAGGTCATCAGGAGCCAAATCACTGTCTTTACAACCAGTCCTATATGCCAACAGAGCAGAAAGACAACTTAAGGAAGTTCTTCATGGCTCATTAACAGCAATTTGATGGTGCCAGTTAGGTAATTTTTCATCTACCCAGGTATCATGCACAAGTTTTCAATTTTTACTGAACTCAAGCAACTGAATAGGAATAAGCAGATCAGACTTAGTCTATAAAAGCCCTGAAATGTAGACTTGTACTGATCTGGATTTGGTCAGGATTGCAGGCTCCCACCTCCCACAGGAAAGAGCAAAGTCACCAGCCAATCTTCCTCAAGCACATAACGATATTCCTAAGCAGATATAAATCATCAGCACTGAAAGGTTAAAATTTTAAATTTCTAAAGTCCTACTTCAAATTCTACAAGTATTTAAAGGAACTTAAAATGCTAAACTTTTTATAATGGTAATGGTCTATGACTTAATTTGCATTGTTGAACACAAGTCCTACAATTTTGTAATTTTAATTGCTTTTAAAGGCACTCCTAGTGACACTGACAAAGTGTACGTAATCTTAGCATAAAAATTCAAGGCAAGGCAAAGTAGTAAGTCAAATGGGGAAAAAAAATTAATGCAATTTTGTGAATTAAATCAACCACCAAAATCCAACCTGCAGTTTTATTCAATACTTTTCACACTAGAATGATGGCAAAAAACTTCAAGAGCCACATATAATAAATAAGGAGTTGGAAGTAGTAAAACTCATACCCATAATAAATCCTGAGTGTGTCTAGAAGAAACTGTACACCATACTTCTTTCTGAAGAGTCTTCTACTGTCTTTGATGATTGTAGAGAGATACTGTATATGTCCTGCAATATAAAGTTTTCTTTTAGAACCAAGATAAGGATTTGTGTCATGTGAAGAGTCCTGTGTCTTCACACCGTTGCCCGAGTCCAAGAGCTCACCGATTCTGAAGGGAAAGTCACCACTGTTCCAGATACTGAAGTCAAAAAGTAAGTGCTGATACATCTGTTGCAAAAGCTGTGTGTTCTTTTCTACTGAGACTTGTTCTATCAATAACTGTACAGCCATCAGTACATTCACATCCATTAAGATTCTTGGCACCTTGCAAAATAACAACAGGTGTTAGCACTCAATATACTGAATGTCCTAATAAAATTTTATTTGAAAAAAATGGAAGTTTCTTTTATCTTCTACAGCAATGCCCACTCCATTAAAGCAATACAAGAAACACAGAAGTAGTCTAGTTTGAATAACCAAACAACTCACAATCTGTATCAAGAAAAGGAGAACATGAAAAAAAAAGAAACATTGTATTCCACTTTGCAGAAAATGACCAACTGCTCACACCTCTTTGCTTTCAGAAACAAGAAAGAAAAGTATTTACTAAGGAGGACTTTAAAGACCCTGGCATCCCAGCTATGTTTCAAAATAATCAGGACCTCATCCACAAAATTCATTACTAAAGGATGTTTCTCAAGTTTGCTCACCTTCTGTAACAAGGCTCCTAGGGTGGCAACTCCATGGGAGTGAATGAGATTTTCTTGATTAACCTGATGTCCCTGAATAAAGTGTTTTATCATCAAGATGAAAGTTGCAATTATGTTCTTCTCCAGACGTGCTTCTGCAGAACAGAACAAGAGTAGCAAAAGCCTTATGGTTTATCATTGGATCACTGCATAAAAATAGAGGGGAAAGAGTAAAATCAAGTGTTTATATTCCTCACTATTTCCTGAACTTATCAACTCCTGTTCCTCAGCTGCAGACTGTCTTTAGATTTTTTTCCTGTGCAGAATCACAGCTATTCCATGCCTCTCCAGAACAAAGTGATCCCAGTCCTGACTTCAGTTGCTTCATCCATGGCTGCAGGTTACAAACTTCTTTGTTACAATCTTTTTGCATATGCAGCAGTTATTTTCACTCTGTTGCAAACTGACACTTTCTAGCCATGGTATGCAAAAAAATTAGAGACTGAGAGAAAAAGATCTATATTTTTACTTTAGTCCACCATTTCATCTTTGAAACAAACAAAAAAAGTCATGTTTTCCCTTGCAAGGTCTGACTTCTCAGTGGTTTTTGTTAAGGTCAAAGTTAATTCTCAATATCGGCAAAGTTTTTAAAAAAAAAATATTCTTAAGGCATCCTTTCGGTTTCTTTTGATTTCAATCCAAAATGTGACTATGTGTGGAAGAGGTAGGAGCCTGAAGACTTTATTAAGAAAATAAAAGTTTGGCTAAAGGCTAAATAAATAGTACAGTTCTGATGCTGCTGTCTCCTTGTGGCTGTGTGACCCAGCACTCAAGTTGTAGGAAAGCTCCTCCTATTGATATTACTAGGTTTTACATCAAACGTAACTTCTCAAAATAATCAGAACAGAAATTAAAACAATGTCATACCTTGGCACCTGTAACAGTAAATCAAGAAAAGAAAAATAATGCTATTAAATATAGCTATATTTGAAATATGTTACATGATTTTTATATAGTGCTGAACTCTTGGTATTCAGTATCCATGTTGGGTATCTAGGAGCAGAAAGAGCCTTTCAGCTTTACATAGGTACTCTGGAAAACTGGGCACATAATAAACAGCTTTCTGTCAGTCACAAAAAGACTTGTAAAATCAAGCTTAAAAATTATTTCACTTCAGCTGCACTTTCCTACCTGATGCCTTTGTGGATGGAAACACCACCCAGTCACCCTCTACAGGAGTTACTAGTTCTGGAGGCAGAGTTTCCCCTTCAGACTTCTCAGGCATCTGTCCACCAAGAAAGCTGATCTGCTCCAGCAATGGAAACAGCACATTTATTCCACCAATGCAGTTGATCATATCCTGAATCAAGAGAAAAGGCAGGAAAAACATCACCATAAACAAAATCCCCTCAACTACAGCAAAAATTTACTACACACACAGGAGTACTCACAAACCAATCAGAATGTCTCACAGGCCACTTCGAAACTAGCTTAAAACACTGTTTAACAACAGGATTGCTCGAGTTCTGGCTATCACAGTTACACATGGGCCATCCTGTCAGCTCTTGTTTTGAAAGTACATTTTTTACATTTCCTTCCTCCTCCCCCCATATAAATACTGGAAACTGAAGGATAGAAAAACTTAGAAAGAATCTTCTGCTAAATATATTTGAAAAACAGGAAAAACATTTTTCTGATTTTTAAGTTACTTGCAGCAAGCAGTAAGAGAAGACTATAAGATTACACACATCTCTGCTTTAACCATCTTCCTGCAAGATTTCAACTTCAGGCAGTTAAAAAATAATACAATTTTATTTTGTTTTTTAAAATAACTCTACACATACATCAATTCTAAGCCTCTCCTTAAAATTCAAGTCTTCAAAGTCCCCTTTTTCCCCCTCCTCCTCACAAGCAGAGATAGCACAAGACAGTCCCTGGAGGTGTTTAAGGACAGACTGGATGTAGCATTTAGTGCCACAGTCTAGTTGACAAGATGGCGTTCAGTCACAGGCTGGACTTGATGACCTCAGAGAACTTTTCCAATTCAATTGATTCTGGATTCTGTTATTCAAACAATGCTTCTTGTGGTAAGGTATACTATACCCAAGTATACCCAAGGTATACTATACCCAATAGGAGGGAAGAATGTTTGGTGTACAACCACTTCAAATCAATTCAAAATCAGGATCTTAGCAAGTTACTCAGAGACACCTACTCATTTCCCCAGCTTCGTCCAATGATAATCATTGTGGAGTACAAGTACCCATTACTGGGCAAAGAGGACAAACTGAAGTATTTAAAAACTATAGATATCATAGCAAAATTAACTATTAAGTGTCTGAATTTTCTTAACATTAGTCTCGACAAACGATTGTAGAGATATGCACAGTGGATATGTACAGTGTAGCTCCAACAATATTTCCTTATTAATTAGTTTGCCAGTACAGTCAATTGTTCACTGCCCTTGAAAAAAAAGCAGGTCTTATTTATTTGTTCCTACATTTTCCTCAAGAAAAAAAATGTGGTATTCTACTGACAAGTCACAAGTGTTAACTTAACCCTACTAATCTTAATCTAACTCAGAGTTTACGACAGCAAGAAAACCATGATAGAATGCCCTAGAGATGACAAAATGCTCTAAATACACAACATGCATTCAACATTATTATGAAGAACAGTCAGCTGCCACAAAATATCTTCATGTACTATGACAGTAAAAGCAGTGGGCCTCATAAGTTCTCAATAAATGTAATGTAATGCAACATTACTCCAGCTACAGCATTAGTCCATTAATTCTCAGTATAAAAACATGCTGGACCTGCTAAATATAATTTGCATTATGAAAATAACTCCCAGCATTCCAAAAGTTAGGTGAAAGCACACAACCACTGCCATTTTTACATTAGGTTCTGCCTCTTTAGAACACATTTACCTTGATGTCCCAGTTCACTACTTTGTTTCCAGTTAGTCTTCCATGTAAAAGATTTGCAGACAGGTCAAGACAAATTGGGTTTCTGCAGGCCTGTTAAACAAATGAAGAAGCCATGATATCATTTAGGAAATGAATTACAGATGCTTGAACACAAGATTTTGTGCCAGTGTGTTGATATTAAAATATTTAAACACCGTGAAACCTCTAGAATATAACATACGTTATTTTAGATTTGACATTCTCTATTGTACAAGATAATTCCATCCTTTTGCCTAACATGAATAAAACCTACTATTTCTGCACAAGACTACAGTTTAAGAAAGCTCTCACTGCTCCTTATCTTCCCATAAAAAGCACAGTGCAAGCACTGAAAGTAATGCACACTGTGTAGTCAAACATAAATTGTTTCCTGTTTCATACCTTTGGTGTATAATGAAGCAGCACCTTACTGGGGAGGTCTGCTACTTCAGCTTCTTGAGACTTCCATGGAGTTAAACAGTTTGGACCTATAAAAAAAAGGTATATAAAATTATATAACGTTTATTTAAGAGTCCACTGGATATTAATGTTGCCCTTTACAGATTTTATACTTCCAAACTTGTTGGAAGAACAAACAAGACCATCTGAACCACATCTATTTGAGACATACTTTGAAGTAGAGTCTCTATGACTTAAGTCATTCATTTCAGAGGGGCTGCTTAAAAAGGAACATATTCTACATGAAAAGCTAAACTACACAAAGAAGAGCTGTTATACATTCAAACAGCTCTAATGTTTGCCTTTACAAATACCTATCTCATATCTGTCACTAATCTCTCTCATCAAGCCTAAATGCCCAGAAAATAAGTAACCTTCAAGACACTTTTGTTCAGCAATACAAAATATTTCCTTTAAATAATGCAAGTGTTTTAATGCTAATCTGTAACAACCTTGGGTCATTGTGGAACTTAATACCTTTAACACTTTGAACTGTACAACATAGCTTTCAGAGTATTTTCTTTAAAATGACCACTTAATTACTGATTCTTATGGAAAAATCCTCAAGCATAAATCACCTTTAAGTGGCCTATCAAAATAAGGGCAATACTTAAAGAGTCTCAACTGTAAGCACATGTAAGCAAATAGTAGCAAAAATTCAGAACTTGCAAGTGAAATTATCACCTAACATTTTAATTTTGACAGGTCTGTACATATGATAAACAGATGAGCTTATGCAAATATAATATTTTAAAATCAAACTTCGTAACATACTTATTAAATATTAAGCTTATTTGCTTTAAAGCCCTCTCACTTAGATCAGCTCTGCAGTTCTTCTGGATTTTAAGTTCTTCATTATGTGTCTGTGTAGAGCAAAGCTTAGTGGGGTCTTGTTCATAACTCCTTCCTTTTACTTCACTAAAACCAGTGCAATCACCACTTACCTGCTAAATATAATGCTTTCACCTGAGAAGGCTGCAGTGCTTCATGAAAGATAATAACTGATCCAAGTTGGCCCTCCAAAGATGTTGGACACCCCCATTCACTGTCCTGAGTCCCTGCTGAGATCATCTTGGTGATGAACTCTGGTTTTCCAAGCACCCCACCCCAACCTCCTGTGGCGAGAATGCCGCCAAGGGATGTCCGATGGGGCATGACCGGGGAGGAAAAAGGTGGATCTGGTATCTGAGATGGAGGAGGAGTTGTTGTTCTTTGACCGGCTGAACCAATGCAGCAAGAAGCAAAAGACTGGAGAGTCACACATGGAAGACAGAAAATAGAACATATACTGTAAATCTAAGCTTTAAATCTGAAGACTGCATCCAGCAAATCTGAACAAAATAAATGAAACCAAGAGCAACAAGCTTTGTCAAGCCCTGAAAAACAAGCAATCCATCACAGAAGGCCAAAAAAAGAGCATATACTTCTCATAACCAGAGAGAACACCCTTTCTCCAACTAAGAGCAATTTGGTAACCTCAACTGCTACGTGACCTCTGGCAGGAGCACAGCCAGGAAGGACGGTGCTCCAGATACCCCTCTGTAAATACTGCTCTTCTGGACTCTATTCCACAATACTAGCCCAGAACATCTACTACTGTACATTTTTCGTATCAGTTAGTCCACTCAAATAGATGCCCTCATGGTAAGCTTACTTGCCCTACTTCTAGTTGCCTTGAGATTTATAGTGCTTATTCTACAGATGCGCCAAAATCCAGAGTTTTATCTCGAAATGAAAACCACATTTACTCTCATTTCTAAGTTTTATACTGATTTTACTATTACAGCATTCAACTTAACTGTTTTCTCAACATACTACACAAGGAGGGAAGAATGTTTGGTGTTGTAGCCCAGTTTAATACAAATTTGTTCCACAAAAGGAATGAACAACGCTTACAAAGGAAACTAAACATGACATATGCTCATTCTGATGGCTAGTGTCTTTTTTTAGGCTAAATGTGTACACATCCAAAATGGTAAGATTAACTGCATGTAAACTGCTTATCCAGTTACCAAAGGAATAAGGAATAGCATATTAAGGAAACATTCAAAAAATACAAGTAAAAATATATGAAAACACTGAAAATAAAAGGGAATACTCCTCACTGAGTACTGTTACATCAATCCTACTGGCAGAGGTGCCATTTATTATGATGTCATCATAAATTATGTCAATATGCTCAGGCAATTATTTTGAGGAAAACCCCATGATTTAATCAGTGTCATCTGGTGGAGTTTTTTGTTTTGTTTTTAAAATGAGATAACTAAACAAGCATTACTTAATGGTCAGTTACACTCCAAAATGATATTCTGGATAGTATCCAAAGCTGAACATTATTAGCAATTGGCTGAACTCTCTTTGCTGTCTGAGAGCTCATCCTACCAGGGGTATGGCTCAGAAGGGAACTTACTTCATTCATAGCAGGGAATCGAAGCGGGGCAGAGACCTTCTGCTGTCCATTGACGTAGATATACACCAGGCTCTGACCAAAGGGCCTCTTTCCAGGCACGTGAACAATAGTTATGTTGTGCTGGTTATGCAATAAAAAATAACTACGTCATTATTAAGAGCAGCGAAATTATTATATGAAACTATTTAACTTCATCTCTACTAAGCTGGTGAGGAAAGCACTTAAGAAAATATATCCAAAGCATCAACAGGAATATAAAACCACCTGCTGCTTCCATTTTAAAGTACTAAATGTAATGTTTACATGTAAACAGGTTTTTGAAGAGAAAGATACAGCTCCTCCATAATAATGCACATCAGTTTTTAAGTACGGGAATAGAAAAGGGTAAGGCAGAAACAGCACCACAGCTAATTTATTCACATAGCAGCACAGCCACTTATGCTTGTTTTAATTCAATATAAAAACCCTCTAATGCTGTAACAAGCTTAATCAATAAAAAATGCCTAATAACACATGCATAAGTTAGCTCAATCAACAAGTAATCTATGTGAAAATTGCTTGCATTATTTGAGATTAAATCTGCTCGTATGCGATGAATTACTGAAATATTATAAAATAGACTATTCATAAAACGATCAAAAAAAATAGAATTTTGACTTCTGAGCTAACAATACAATCCTAAACTAAGTGTTTGGCAGTATCAAATCTTACCCAGAGAGAGTCAAAGAAACAATGGTCAGGCAGCATCACTGTTGCATATTCCCTCTTCGTGCACACTGCAACCACCAATACCCCTGAGCATGTAATAAAGGCTTCAAACCCCATACCACTTCCTGTAAAAAAGCTACAGAAAGGCAAAAAGACACACAATCAAGGACTTGCTTCATCAAAACTACCACCTAACAATACATTCATTAAGGAGAAAATCCACTCAAGTTGTTCGGTGGTAGTCCAATATTTACTATGTGACTGTCTGTTACTCTTCTTATAAAAAAAAAAAAAGACCAAAAAGACATCTTGTTTGCTTCTGAATGTTAGTACCCAAAAAGTTAAATTCTATGAAGAACCATTCATGTCAATATTCACTGCTTAAGCACTATGAAGGTGTCTTCTCACTGTGCTGTTATACAAATCCAGAGTTCGTTACCTTTACAAAAAACTGTTTGAAGGCTGTTCTGGTTTGGGATGGGGGGGTTGGATGGATTGATTTTTGGTTTTTAATGTTGTTTTGTTTAAGCAATGAACCTTAACACAATTAGGAGTTATGGATGTTGAAACTGTAGATGGCAAGACATTATAACAGAGAAACTACAGGGTTATTTCTGTAACAGAACCTGGCTCTGGTGACAGATGAAAGCTCTCCCTTTCCCAGACTAAGAATTATGTCTTGCCTCCGATGAAGACAAGCAGAAGTACCATATGCCACAGGGCACAGCCAGCCTACATCTGAGCTGTAGGTCGGAGCAGTTCCAGTAACTGTACCTATAGAGCTGCTTCCTCTTGCCACTTTTGCCCGTCGTGCCAGGGTCCACCCGGTCCTGGTCAAGGCAGAGCCAGGCGCTGAAGGAGAAGGCCGAGCCGGGCCACCTGTGGATGGCGGGCACGGCGATGCCGGCCATGCTGTGGTGCAGGTTGAAGTACTGCAGGGCGCTGGCCATGCCCTGCTTCCGCGCCATGGCCAGCAGGGCGCGCATCACCGGCACCACGTACGGGTGAGCGCCCCGGGGCTCCTCCGGCCTCAGCAGCCGCACGAGCTGCAGCAGCTCCTCCGAGCCCATGGACTGGCTCCCCAAGGAGCCCAGCAGGGCAATCAGGTTCTCTGCACACGTACAGTGCAGCGCCGAGTGGGAATTGAGGGTCTCGATGATACAGATGACCATGTTTGCATTGACACACGTGGCACGACTCTGTCTGTCAATGCAGCAGATTCGCCTCAACCAATTTGAGATGAAAATCTGCAGCTCATGTGATTCTAGTTCTGGAAGCCACTGGATGAGGAGCAATAAGGGCTGGACGTTACTAATGCCTAGTATCCCAACAGCCATGTGGTCACCTTCAACAGCCTGAAAAAGAGCAGAGAACTCAGACATGAAATGCAGTAAGATAGGGCTAGAAGTACTGCTGAAAGATGTCAGCATTTCTGCATTCAAAGCAGGCACAGCTCACCATATTCATGAGTTCTTCCAGCAGTTCCCGTGAGGGTTGACCCAGTGATTTTAGTACCTCATATATGTGTGCATAGCCAATCCTCTCCTTGAAGACCTCCTGAGGATAAAAATTCCAGTCTTATGAACAAACAAAATGGACAAAAATTGCTTGTCTACTGCAGCAGGTTCTAATTTAACACAATATTAAGACACATAATAATTAGAATGCAATAATTACAGGTTGGAAATCTGGTTTTGGTAACCTGCTCATTCTACTGTCTCTAGAATGCTGCAGATGAGAAGCATTTCACTGCAGCACACAGATAAATATAAGTTCAAAGTTGTATTTTATTAATTACATATAAAAGAACATAATTACTTTGGTATAATCCAAATGTTAATACTATCACAAAGAACAAATAGCTTTGTTTTTCATCTTTTTAGTGCAAACTATAGCATGAAATGTTTACATTGAAAATTAGAAGTATTCAACTATTAACCTTCCAGTAAAAGATTTTCCTAGACCAGATTAAAAACCACCCATCCTAAACACTTAAAAAAATAGAGAAGTGTTCCAAGGAAGTTTTCCCAAAAACTAATTGATTTTACGAGAAGAAAAAAAACATTCTATCAGTCAGCAAAGTTCAAACAGTAGGATCCATTTACGGTTTAATTAATAACCAACACATCATATGGAATGAATACTCTTCTCCTGGCTAACTCTGTGCTGAAATGATTTTTTTTTTTAAAGAATAAATCTTTCAGTAGAAGTGAGGTGATTACTTAGGTAAACATGAAAAGAAAAAATACACATGTTGCAGTAGAAGTACAGTTGAAAACTCTACTGACTCTCTGTGAATCCCAGCTAGTCCCCACCTCCAACATACAACTCTTCCCAGGCTTTCCAGAGTCAGTGGAGAAATAAGCGCTTTCAGTAACGCTCTGGAGGAGCATAACTGATCCTGTTGTCTCTCCCTTAGGCTGTACTGCAAGTAACAACAAAATCAGATGATTCCCACTCTTCCTTTATCCTCCACTGTACAGTCACATCCCTTTACCTGTGCCAAGACCAGGGAATCATGCAGCCAAGGGTTAAATTTAATGAACTCAGCAATCCAGAAATAGATTACTATTTTTCCATGGGCTTAGCTTCCAATCAGAATCACAAAGTAGCTACAACCTATCCATTTACCAAATCACAAGAATAACTAGTAAGGAAGGGCACAGGGAAATGGCATAACCACCATCTGAACAGCAATACTGTCCCGGGTTAGTTTAAAGCCATATAAAACTACACAAACTCCTGCCTGAAAATTCCTGCAAATACTCACCAAGTCCACCCCATATATCCACGGGACAAAAAACAACGTACTTCCTTTACAAAAGTTCCAACTGCCATTATGCTCAGATCTTCCAGTTTTGGTAGAAAGATGACTCAGTGTCCAGCCATTAGACATATATAAAGGGATAAGGAATGCTAATCAGCTATTCCTATCCAGCACGAATGTGTGACCACAATCTGCTCATCTCCATTAGCAAGATGCATCAAGATATTGTGAAAAATGCACTAACTGGAAGCAAGATCATGAAGCTGCAAACAGCCCTCTGCACAGACACTGTTACCTTTGCAGCTGGAGACTTGTGCATTACTGCTGTGAGGGCTTGAATGGTTGATACTGCCAAGGAGTCCAGGTGTCCCTGAAACACCTGAAAGTAGCAGGTACAGAAGTCATATACAAACATGCAAAGACAGTTCAGCTCCAAAATCTGTGCTGTGCCCTCTTGCCAGGAGGGAAACCAAGAGTTTGGTAACATGCTTCAAAAATCATCTCCCCACCAGTCAAAATTCAAACCCCACAGCCTACAAGGAACTACATCACAGTAGACAACTGACCACCGACTTCAAGAGGAGAGAAGCATTCGCAACACAAACTGCACCTCAAATATTCTGATGGACAAACAAGTTTTCCTCATGCGTCTAATGGACAACCTCAAGAGGGAGGGAGGAAAACAATTAGGAAATCTCTTGGAGAGTGAGTGTGTGTGTGTGTTCGCTGCTGGAAAATCAGCACCTGCAGTTAATATAAAGTGATTTATTTTCCATCCAAAGCCCTGCACACCAATACAGCACACACACACACACACACACTCCCGAAGTGTAAGAGATAAGTCACAGCAGCACAGTTAGGTGGCTGGGTCGCCCATAGCCTCATTGCATTGATTCAACACCACTCTCTCCAATTTAAGTAATCTTCTGACATTTTTTTCTATAATTCTTGTTTATATTGATATTTCTATGGTGGTTTTAAGAACAAAAATGTTGGAGCACTATTTTGCATCCATCAGTAAACCTAATTAGCAACACTGTGCAAACAAACATACTGTTTCATCATCTCTGAAATATTATATGCACCTCAGACATATTTTGAAAGTGACATGTCGAGAATCAGAAGACTCTACCAGATGTGAAGAAACATTTACACGCGGTTAGTGTTGTGCTATGTCCAAAAAAGCCTAACCTATTAGTTAAAAATCACAATTTGTAAATTACCATCCCTTGTATTCAGCATTTTTTTACATTTCTAATAAGAATAATTCTACTATAAAATTAATACAAAAATTTGCATTTGAAGCTTTCCACAGTATTTGGGAAAAGTGAAGCAACAGGCTATTCCTACCTCCCTGATTCAGCCTGTCCATTGTTTTGTGAACATCTGTTCTTGATGACAAGCAAGAATCAGGACACCAAACACAACCATTGAGAATCACAAACAAGGCCCCAGAATCCAAAACACCACAGTGCTGAGACAAAGAGCAAAAAAGAGGAAAAGGAGGGGAAAAAGAATCACCACCAGGTTGAGAGAATTTATTTGGATCTCATTCATGTACTTCACCTTTTCCTTAAAAGAAGCATAACTGATGCTCATTCTATCGCCAATATCTGCAGTTTGAAGCAGATGAATAAAACATAGGCTGAATTCAATCTGCTATTCAGAAAAATCATTTTCCAGAGCCAGGAAATGCTGATCTGTGCAGCATCGTAAGTTCATCTTGCTGCAAAGGCTTAAGGAGGATGGTTAAGGTGAAGCACAGGAATCAATTTTCCTGTGATTGTGTCTTGATTTCAACTGAAGCAAAATACAGTTTAGGTAGGTACCTGGTCCTCATTCATTTCTGTCAGTAATTTGTTGGTAAGGTCTTTCTCACTCTTGTCTGCCACTTTATTGTTAGCACTTAAAAACAGCTGTTAGAAACAGAGACAAGAATAATGGAAATAATTGCATTAAACAGTTACCTGCAGCCAAATCTGTGGAGGCTGCCTTAGATTTGTATTTCACATATAAAAACGGGGAAAAAAAAAAAAAGGGGGGGGGAAAAAAAAAGCTTTCTCACACTGGTGAGACACAATTGTCCCTTAGTATTAGTCTTCTGTTAATTCTTAAAATACTGAACATCACACTGTATTTTTGCTAAAGAGTAATTACTTTTTTCCCCCGAAAAAATAAATGAAAATATGTAATCACTGAGACAGAGAGATTTATCTGGAATTTATACTCGTCTCTGGCTTAGCAACTGTGATTTCATTTACAATACGCAACATGACAGAGTTCTAAGAATTTACTTGTAAGAAATAAAGACAAGTGTGGGGAATTAACAAGGAAATGGACACGGATGCTTCACCATTTTCCACTTCTGTTTCACCCTAGGTGAAAGCTGAAGATACCTAGACAGAATATTTTCATCTTCAAACAGCACAGTAGCAGAATTTCTGGGGCACACGGTCTTTAGGACAGGAAGAAGGGCAAAATATCTCTGCCATCATCCTAAGAATCAGACAGGTTGTAAACAGCTTTAAATCAAACATACACCTATCCTGCATCTTCAGCTAAGGAACTGCTCTGTGTCCAGTAGGTAGATTCCTAGTCAGTTCCTGTATTTGAAAGCTTCAAACTCACCCAAATTCATAATCAATTGCAGTCAATTTGCGTGCCAAATTTAGCTGTAACCTAGTCAGAATTAAGATTTACCTCCTTCTGTTTTAAGATTCTATTGAGGTATTTAAAAGACCCTGACCAAAATGTTTTAGAAGTTCCTTTAAGAAAAAGCAAACACTTTCCTTTAGTGGGTAAAACCCAAGCATTTTTCTTCCCCCCCACACACACGTTTTGTTCCATTATCTGCCAGGTTAGTCTCTCTGAAGAGTAACAACCTGAGAAATCGACTTCCATAAATTAGGGCAAAACAAAGGACAACACTCAAGATATTACTTTGACTTACATAGGTGTGAAAGTACGTAGTTAGAAACACTTTGAAAGGTACATAACAGTCAAGAGCACTTAGCAATGCAAAATAACTATAATATGCCTCAGAGGACTATAACATTAACAATAAGTACATTGCACAAAAGCAAATGCAGACAATGCAAAAATAAAGAGTCCATCAAACTTTTCATATGAGTTACTTCATTTCTCATAAGGCATGTGAAAAGGAAAAAGAGATTTTTTTTTTCTACGATGTCTACACGGTTTTAATTCTTCCATTTAAAAGCTGTTCAAAAAAACCATTTTTTTCTTTTAATCAGACATACTGTTAGAGGTCATTGTGCTTGCTCAAAGTCTGACCTCTGAGAGAGTTAAAGAGATAAGGAAAGATTCAGCACTGACAAACCAGTTTGTTAAATGACTCTTAGTACAGAACAAGCACTTCCTGATACCTCTAAATTACAGTCCCTCTTTTTGGATATCACTGGCAAAAAGCAACATTCAGATCACCAAAACTTAACCAAGCAGTTTTGAAAAGCTTTTGTGTAGGTCTCTAACCCGAAAGCATAGTTAAGGAAAGACAGCTTGCCCATGAGCCTGAAAACCAGCAGATACGGGAAAAAAAAGGATTTACATTTTAGAGGATTGTTATACTGCAAATGACTAGGAAGTATGACTAGAAATATAGCCTTGAACACACTGAGTTCTTTGGGATATCTGTAGCAGAAATAGTGCTATGGATTTTCTTTACCCCTCCTTTCCATAGAAATTACTTGCATTTCAAGTTTGCAGAAGACCCAAATGCTTCCTGAGTTTCAGATATGTTTATGGACTCTCATGCTCTCTGCAGAGATGTAGAACATGCTTTTCACACACAGCTTGCTTAGAAATCCAGTATTTTCACAAATGAAGGAAAGAAAAATCTAGAAATAGTGCCTCCACTCCCAGATAATAAGGAGAAATCCTAATTCCACAGCTAAATCAATCTTTGCTATTTGGCTTTGAAAAACAATGGAGACACAGTATATTTGGAAGTATAAATACACTGCAACACCTGCACTGCCTCAATCTCTCCCACTTCTGATCCTTGGGGGTATTTTGCCTGCAAAAGGCTAAAAAAGCACACTGTGTACCAAACTGGCAGCACTGATCTCTAAACAACACAGTGATATGTGAGACTGCATCCCAGGAAAAAAACCTTAAAGGAACATATCTTATAACATACAGACAGGCAGAATAAAAATAAAAACAGGAAGCCACCAAAAAAATAGAGCAGCTGTTCCTGCTTTCTTAAATTCCACCACTTGTTTATGAGAGCAGGAACATAGCTAAGAGTCTCCATGAAGAGGAAAACATCACGCTGTTGATGATTTTAGGAGAAACTAAAAAAGGAGTTTCTTATAGAGTACAAGGTTGGTACAAAAACAGGCAGAGATTCCCAAACAGAGGAGGAGAATGGAAAGGTTAAACAATGTATTTTCAGAAGGAAATAACAAAACTACAAACTATTCAAAACACTTCGTCAGTTGGCATTCTGCTACTGATTATAATTACAATTAAGACATAATCCAAACACATTTATTTTTAATACATCATTGCACTGAAATACATTCTAATCCAAGATCTAAATGGATTAGAAACAAATTGCACACTGTAGCTAGCATTAAATTATCCAGCATCAGAAGAGCACAAAACAGCTATGTCTCTAATATGTCACAAAAAGAGAAATAAAATAGTGCAGAGAATTACATCATATCTGTGTTCTTTTACACAAGGAAAAATGAAATCAGTGCAATCAGTGGAAGGTTGCAAATTATGACCAGTGGTTGAGATGAAAACCCTAAATCCTATGTAGAAAAGGAAAAACTGAAGACCATTTCTGACAGCTTGAGCTCATGTTTTATGTCAGCTACACACAGGACTCAAATATTTTCAAACACTTACAATGGCACACCAACAAGATTTTTTTAAATGGGAAAACATTCCTCTGAAATTAGAATTCAGACCTCCATCTGGCAGCAGTTGTTAAGTGACTTCCTAGCAATCCAGTGATGGAATATAAAAGAAACAAAACAAAAAAACCAAACCCCACAACAAAAACCCAAATAAAAAGGTGGGGAGATTGATTTTTTTCAATCAGACATACTGTTAGAGGTCTCTGTGCTTTGCTCAAAGTCTGACATCTAAGAGATTTTAATAGGCAAGAAAAGATTCAGCACTGATTCAAAGATACAGCATCCTAACAGATTTTAGAGACTGAGCAGGGTCTGTAAAGGTATTTTGCTCAGGACTCAAAGTAAGTATCAATTGCTTTAACCACTAGACACCTTACCTCATTAATGATAATACAAGGCAGGTTTTGTTCAAAATATGCTGATAAGGGAAAACTTACCTTGCAGTTCTGCAACAGTCGAATGAGATGCTCAAAGCAGTTACTGTTAAGGAAAATTGCCTGCAGAACAGGCCTATCTGTGCAGTCTAACATGGCTGTGATGGTATCTATAAAATTAAAACAGAACTGCCATCAAAGACAAAACACTTCCCAAATCCATCAAGCATTTTTTCCTGCACATTCCACAATACACATCAGCAAAAAATTAGACAAATTATGTGCTCTGCAACTTTGATCAAGAATGATATGCATTTTAAGAACAAATCACTAGGCCTAAAGCTAAACATATTGACATTGTAAAAATTACCATATAGCCTACTATATATGTGGAAAAAAATTCAGCTAATGAATATCTTTGATTGCTTTGGGGCTCTGTTTCAAGTTGTTGCAAACTGTGAGTACATAAGCAGCACCACCTTTTTTTTTTAAAGCATATGAACACTTGTTTCCTCATCAAGCAATTACTCTGCATTCTACAGCAGCCTTATACTGTAAGCATTCTCCATGGCCACAGTACTGTTCCTCAGTTTTCTTGGAAGTATGGGAAAAGAAACACCCTTATTTCCCATGCTGAACATCAAAATGGAAAAAACTCAAACTCCTGAATTCGTACCCAAAAACTTATATCCAATTCTTTCAGACTATTACTTTTGGCCAATGTTTACAACAATGCCATTCGAAAATCAAACTATCGCAAAACAGCACCACATGGCCATTTTATTACAGAACAGCCTTACTCTGCAATTACTAAGGTTCTGATAAGTGTCACTTGTTGCCTAGCAAAGTTTTTCTCCTTTAAAAGAGACTTTCAGTCTATGAACTTTGACACTCTGGTTAAATGGTAGCAGTCTGATATGGTTTCTTTTGGTATTTTTATTAGTAAATGATTGAACAAGAAATATCTAAGAAGAAACGTTAGAAATTTTCCAATTGCTTAGTCAAGTCAACATTTTTGCTTCAGAGTTATTGTCAAGAAATATTGAAAGGAATTGGCTACTCACTCAGCATTTGGATCTGTAGTGCTATGAATCTGCTCTCCCACTGCCTGCATCGCCTTGGATTGGGTAAGGCTGAATGGTCTGAATTAAGCAACTTGAAATAGTTCTCCAGTATTGTACTTGTCTCCACTTGGCGCTGGTCAGAACTGCTGGTTAGGAGGATATGCACAACTTCTGTCAGGCACTTCAGAGTCAGCTCTGCCTTCCTGCTCACTTCCTCAGGGTTTCTGTCATCCCAGTTGTCACAGTCTGCTAAAACACGCATCAAGACTTCCATGGTGGCAGGAGATACTGCTTGAAGAGCATTCCTCTGAAACCCATTAAGTCAAAAAAATTATTAAGAAAAAATAAATGAATTTAGAAGAATTTAAACCGCTTCAAACCAGCTGTGTCTACCTGAAATATCTGAACCATGCAATATGGATTATTATATCTACTCATGCCATGTAGTTGTTAAATAACTAAGACACATTCTATTTGGATTACACTGACGGCTACAGATGAAATGCATCCCATCTTGTTCACTTAAATAGGCTCTCTTTTCCAAGGGGAATGCTTATATAGAAAAGGAAATGTAATTTAAATACGTGTTATAAAATTCTTATAAGGTAGCCTTGATAAACTGCGAATTTGAGGCAAACCTTCACCTGAGTTTTCATTTTAGATTATGAGATTCATGATAAGAACATAATAATCAGCAAATGTTTGTCTGGGCCCTGAATGCATTTTCCTCACCTTTCTTCCTGGGGGCCTGACTGCACAGGCTCAGGGACAGGAGCCCAGGCTTGTGGTGAGCTTTGAGAAGCCCTGTAGGAACTCCCTGCCCTCTATAGGGAGCTGCATTCCAGCTTTGGCTCTCAACCCTTTACCTGTTCGATCTACACTGCAGCCATGGCCATGCCATGTCTTGAACCTGACCCACTGACCTGACTGCCCAGCTTGACCTTAGACCGGCCTCATGGATGGGGCTGGCAATCACTGACCTTCTTTGACTGACTCTAGTTACCACCAGCAGAGCTAACCCTTGCTCTGATGTGCTGACCAGACTTCCTGGCTTGACTTTAGGCTTTAACACTACAGTCTTGTCTAGCAGGCTGGGCTGGTTGATCCTGGTTCCTGCCACCACACCAGCTCCCATCACTGTCTGGGAACAGTGGGATCACACCTTTTGCCGGTCAGGTCAACTGCTTCTGGCCATCCTGCTCAGACTCAGCTTGCCTTCCCTGATGGAGCAGAGCCTGGCTTTGCAGCTCCCTGGCAACCTTTAAAAACACTCTCTCTTCAAGATCATCAGATGTAGCAGCTGCTTGTGACCAGACTAAGTAGGACATTACAGAAGCCAGGCAAGAAAGTGGATGTTGGCTTTGCTGCTGATGAATACCCTCTTTTCCTCATATTCTTTCAAAGACTTTAAACAGCTTCCAAGCTGGAAAGACCCCATGCCTCCTACTGAAAACAGCTTACTGTCAGCACTGGGAAGTAAGCTTGATCAATTTCATGCACATGAACACAAAACTTTCATCTTTGCAGGTGGAAATCCCTAATCAAGTTATCCACATTTCTTCTTTAAAATACTACAGTAAGTTCATATGAACATGTAGTTGCTCTAAACAGCAAACTTCTGCTGTTACTTCAAATCAGGACTCAGCTTTTAGCATTTAGGTTGTATTGCACAGTATGATCCCAAAGTTCGTAAGACAAAAAGAATTAATCATTAATAATAACTTCTTCTCATTTACAAGTTATGGAGTATTTAAAAGTCTTAAACAAGGAACAAGCATTTGGAGGTTTCAGCAGCTGAAAAGTTCAGAGTATCCTTACCTGACCACCAGCCACAATAGCTCCAAAGAGATGTAGCAGGCAACATTTTAGGCTTTCCTTGAGATGTTCACTCTCTTGAAAGCACTCTGATTAAATAAAAAGGAGATTTTCCTCAAAAAACCCCCACCAACAAATGAAATAATAAAAACCCCTCCTATATTCCCTGTCATCATACAAATCAAAATAAATTCAACTGTATCATCTCCACTTTCTTTTATATAACTCAGACACAAACACACCAATTCTAGCATTATCAAAGTAACACAACATGTAAATCAAAGTAACAAATGACCACATTTATCAGGAATTCACAGGGCCACACCTTCAGCTTCTTAAAACTTTCTATGCCAGCTGACAGAACTGCAGACACACAACTTTTACCCTTGATTCATAATGTAAAAATGAGCCCATTTTGTCCATACCAATGAGAAATAGAAGGACATGCTAACACACAACCAATGATCAAGCATGACAAAGTTCAGAGAAATTTTGGCATGGAAAGTCTGATGCCATATGCAGTGCAGGTAGCTCAAAAAAACAGTCCCTGAGCCTGCTGACTTGAAGGCAGAGTGCCAGAGAATCCTGTGCAGATCTGTAACCTTTCTAGCAGTAATCACTTTAACGGCAACTACCCTGCATCTCCTCTCTTGTCATATCTGATAGAAATTAGTCCCAAACAGCCTCAGGAACTCTTCTTAGCAATAGATATAACCAGGATATTGTTGTTACAACAATAACACTAGACATAACATAGCTGCAAGAAACTACAAAGGATTATTTTTGGAAATACCATTTATTGGCAAGTAAGATTTCTGACTACATACTGAATGTCTAAGCCTGTCTTAAAAGAAGATTGAAGTGCTAGTTTTAAAATCTGTTCTCCAAACAGAACAAAGCTTATATGATCACACTGTTAGTGAGCTGGTACCACCACTCCTTGACTTATAGCCTCTGGATCTTTGTAGAACCTCAGGCAAACTGAAAAGAGCAGTACCTAGCAGACTGTGAATAAATCATTAGGCTGGGCAGACTGAAACCACCCCCCCTCAAATTAGTCCTGGCATAGCAGAATGCTTAAGGCACATGCTCAGCAATTTCTAACTCTGTCCTTTCTGCCAGTTGGCCAACAAGCAGATGAGTATCTGTCTGCTAATTAGCACACTTTTAGCTCAGTCACATTATATGATATTTAAGAGAGTTAGGAACCACAGTGCAATGCACTGAATGGAGAGGAGAGAACCTACAGATGACATTCCAGAGCAGCAGCCTTTAGAGTGGGTTTCCAGTGCTCTGGCATGTAGATAAGGGCATTCTACTGGCATCAACACTTCGGTCTTTTTGGCAACTATCCTATTTTTTTGTACACAGCAATGGAATCTCAAGGAACAGGAGCTGTGACTCAAACCTAGAAGAGTCAAATTCATAAATGCTACCACTCCAGGAATAGAACATACTTTTTTTTTTTTACATTTTCAGTTACAACCAAGTTAATGGATAGCTGCAAAAAGGGATGATTTCACTCCACTCCCCATCCCTCCAGCTTAATCCTGCTGCTTCAATTCTGTAGGCACTAGCACTTTGGTATGTTAACTACCCGGGCATCCCAGATTCCTGAGATTTAAGTACAGAATATGGACATGTAAGTCCTTCTTTTCTACACAAACAATCTGTAATGGTAAGAATACATGAATTCCAAAGCAGCCATCATGATATTTAATGACTTAACCAGAGAGAAAAATGTTTCCCAAACTCGAGGCCAAGGAGCATTTGCTAGTTGAATCGCACAGAGTTTCATCTTTTCTAGCTGTTAAATCATATTAAAGAGACAGAAGTGCATGAACA
This sequence comes from Edolisoma coerulescens, assembly GCA_013397115.1. Taxonomy (NCBI): domain Eukaryota; kingdom Metazoa; phylum Chordata; class Aves; order Passeriformes; family Campephagidae; genus Edolisoma; species Edolisoma coerulescens. The sequence goes on from VWZW01001243.1 coordinate 341,415, forward strand.
CTCTCCTAAGACTATTTTTCCATGAGAGTTATCGGCACAGTTACTACAGGGATCTCACGTGCTATCGCTATGTACTGTAACAAATGGAAAAGTTGGCAATTCACAGAACCAACCCTATTAAACCATGTTAGGCACTGAAATAAAGTCTGGAAATAAAGAAAAAGGCTTTCAAAGATGAGTAGGAATGGAAAAATAGTGATGCTCAGAGCAAAAAACAAGTACAAAACACAAGCAACCAAAGTAACCCACTTCATTCAGCCTCAGAAAGTAAGTAAGGGACTTTTACATTATCAGGCATGCTTAGGAGAAAGCTACTTGGACTCATTAATTCCTCTGAAGAAGACTATTTTTTAACAGGCTGTTAGTAATACTTACGGTAAAAGAAAGGGACAAACTCAACAGTGAGGGAAGCTGGTTTATACTTCTGTCTGCTCCTTTCAACTGTACTAAGGAAACGTCTGCAATTACATTAAAAAACATACACCAAAAAAATCAAACATGATACCTTTGTTTATGACTTCCTTATTAATTTATGACATATAATATGAAATTATATATATATGACATAATAGAAAACACTGCCAAAAATCAGGGGTTATCTTTTGCCTACAGGATGAAAAAGAATAGTGAAGTAGTATTTCATCCTGAAAACATGAATCACAGCTAATCCCACATTCGGTCTGCACCTTGAAATACTTAACATTTTACAAAATTGTTTAATTAAAAAAATAAAATAAAAAAGCCAGCAAGCTCTTATTTAGTCCATGCATATTGTAACTAAGCCACCAGCTAGACTGCCAAATTTCTTGACCAAGTAATTTGAAATGGGCACAAAACATTATTATGGATTCATTAGGCTGGCACCATCAAATTAAAGGGATGTAATTCTACTGATACACTTATAAACTTATTTTCAAAGATGAAACTTATCTACACCGTAAACTTCAATAACTTCTTTTGCCTTAATTCAAGCAGGTCTGCCTACCACATTCCTTTTAGCATCTTTGTTCCACCAGTTTAGAAAAATGGCCAGTTTTTGGAAGGAGAAAGCCATGTAAGCACCTTTGTGGTGGACAGTTACTACCACCCACCTCTTAATATATCCTCAAATTTAATTTTCTTTTAACTTTTATACTAACAGTAAGTATATTATAATTTTTGAAAGTTATTTAAATCACATCCAGTTTGAGAAAGCATAACACGTTTCTGTGGTGTGATTCTACTGATACATGGTTAAAGCTCTCATAAACCACAGTATTTACAATCCTGTGCTAGTCCACACATACCCTGCAATTCGCTGCCTCCAGTTTCGATACGGATCGTAGAGACTTTCACAGAAAGCCAATGCATGTCTCACAAATTCTTCTATGGGGGTCTGATCTTCCACTTCTTTTTCTTTTGTTTTGCTTTTTAACTGAGGAGGAAAACAAAGCTATGGTCAGAAAATTTCCACAAGTTGAAAATTAATCTTAATCTCTTCCAGAACAGTTCTGAGCCTACGAATTGTTCTCCACATAACACTATTACTGAAAGAGCAGACCACATACAGAGGAGCAGGAAGTATCAGATGGCAGAAATACAGATGAGAATTGTTAACCACGTACCTGTTGAATGTATAACGTAGTCATGGTGATAACATGGTTAATGTATGAACACATCCCAATCTCTTCCACATTAGCCAAATTCCTGTGAAGACAACATAAAAACCACAGAACTGTACACAGCTCATTTGAAGCTAGTTCAAACAATGTTTGTTTTAGCATTCTGTCTATATCCATACAAAAGTATACCAGCATTTCAAAAATACTCTCCCAAAAGACTGCACATACTCAAATGTTTACTTCTGTCACAGTTACAGAGCTCACAAGTTTTCATCTAACAGGAAGAAAGATTTGCTGCTGCTGCTGCAGGCCAATTCCATCTGGAATTTGGTGTTTCAGAGGTTAAGCAGATTCCCAGGACACCCTAAATAGAAAACTCAGAAACGGCATCTGATAACAAAGACAGTAACTTCCACTTTACTAGTGCATATACTTTCTAAAACTTTAGCAAACATATTATCTAGAAACATTTATTCACTTTAAATTCTCTGGAGGAAAACATCTAATAAATTATTTTAGGAAAAAATCCCAACAACAACAAAGAATTTCTCAATTTTGAAGTCACAAAGATCAGACATGAAAGTGATGACATAGGAGAACTTCTCAGGAAGTAAAGGTGACACCAGTTTCTAATTCAGAAACACATTACCACCATCTATTCAGCTTATATTCAGTATTCCAGGATACTTAAACACTGCCATACAGCTCTCTGTTTCAGAGGTAAGGAGAGACAAAGTACGCAAAAATGCTGCTTCAAACACTCCTCAGTAAAGGAGATTCTTTATTTTATCCCCTTACTCTCTCTAAATGCACTTTGCAACAGAAAACTGAAGAAATAATGGGGAATAGATCCCTAAAACCAGTTTATTCATTTGTGTCAACAGAATTACACAATCAGGCAGAAGTTTCAGAAGGAAATCAGCTGCATGAGTAGTGTGATAAGTTTCACAAGCTGTTTATGGAATTATAAGCATGTTAAGAATGTGAAACAGTTCCTCCTGTACAGTTCTCTCAAGTTATTTCATAGCTAACACTTGTTAGAGTGCACCTTTTCTTTTAAAAGTATATCTTATAGCAGGAACATCGTATCTTGAATTCCCATAGATTTACCTTCTATAATTACAAGGAATTTAGCATTTAATCCCCTTCTATTCCTATCACAAATGTTATTGCTAAGATGATTGCATTGCTCCCCTCTCTCTCTTTTATTCCCTCTGCCTTTATTTTGAAGATTGTGAGAAGTGTCATTTTTCTGTTTCTACTGGAAAGTGTCAAATCACATCATACGTGTCATTGAAATCTGTATTTATAGGCTGCATCAAGATTTCTTAAACAAAACAATAGTCTTGCTGAGGTAACAATTAGAACAAATACCTGCAAAGGATGATAAAGAATTTCACAAGTAAAAGCGACAGAGTCTGCTGCTGCTCTTCCAGGCCATCTGACATTTTCTGGACACACTGTAGCAACTGGAGCCTGAGGACCTGAAGAATGTTATCAGGAAGCAGTGATATTCCTGGCGGAATGTCATCCACCCTAATGAAAAGGGCCAGACACAAAATTGTTAATCATACAAATGACAAGCTGCCAATCGATTTCCACGTACTCATGTAGTGTTCCAGTAAAGTTCTTTGGGAAAGGTCACCCAACTGACAGATCACAAACACTTCCTAATGAACCACAAGGAAGTGTCTGGTGGCAATACACCAGCTGGAGCTTTCTTTTCCCAGCAATGAACTACATTAAAAAAAAAAAAAAGGTATTAAAATTCATTAAGTGAATTCCTAAATCTTCCTCCATGCAATGAGCTGCCTTAACTGCCACAAAGAAATTGCATGATCTTCATCAGGTAAACAGGTGGCCTGGGAAGTCCCTAGGGACAGCCACAATGGAACAAAAAATGAGAACAAAACATATTTGGAAGAACGTTTTCAACTTTCTACTGAAGATTAAAAGTGTCCAAATAAATGAGACGCCAATTATTACATAGTTATTGAAGCCTAGTTGGTATTCATCCACAGTGAACTTCATGTTGTCCTTACATAAATTTCAAAAGCCATTTAAAATTATCTTGCCTATTGTCTTCTGCAAACTAAAACACTTCTAGAAACACATCAGTGAGAACCAAGACATGAAGAAAATAATGGGTTTATTTGTGGTTTAGTTCTTTTTCCAGTGATCCAAAACCAAATAAGAAAATGATCCAGGAACAACCATAAGGAAACCCATTTTGGTAACAGTACAGAAATCTACAGATCTGTTAGGACATTTTTTGGGATGAAGACTGTTTATCCACTGCTGCACATGCTAAAAAGAGTTAGCCTTTGGCAGCAGCTATTTACCCTGACACATCCTCTATGAACTCTGTGCAGGAAGACACAAGCAAGAGCCTTAGAGCATACAAAAGCCTTCAACATGGCCAAAGCCAGAAGAAAGTTACAACAAAAAAATTCAGCTAGCTCAAAGCCTCATTAATGTGGCTGTTGCATACATACATCTGTGCACAAAAAAGCACCAAAAAAAGTGTAGAAATGCAATGACTAACCCTATACAACATAATAGCTATTACTTGAGGAAAATGGGGAACAATCCATTGTTTAGCTTCTAATGTTGAAAAGGAAGTCTTTATAGGAGGGAAAATCAGAGACTCAGTTTAGTAAAACATCTAAACGGGTATAAGTGACAGAAAGCTCCCATATCCTAGAAAACAAATGTTACCTATACTTATACAGATGATCTACTGTTCTTTCCCTTGCCTCTTCACAGAGTTGTGCAATTTGCTTTTCAGATCGTGGGATTCAGAATCCCAAGGGATTCAGAAAGTTTTAACACAGATTTTATAGCCTAGACTCTAAACTGATAGCAATGCTAACCACAGAACTGAGAGCAACTGCTTTTTTTCCAATACAAATGCCAACAAAGAAATTTTAATTTCTGTGATAGCAACCTCACCCCTGAAGATGCCAGCAGATCCATAATCTCTGGAACTACAAGCATGGTTCCTCATAATCTGATAATTCAGATTCTGTATGTCAGATTCTGATAATTCCCTCTCAGTATTAGGAAAACCATTATTTTTGACAGCTGAAATCATATCTCCAGAAGCTAATTCCCTAAAATGGCCAACAAGTCTTTTTCAGTAAGATCACGAAATGCTTTACAAGAGAGCACACAGCATACCCTTCATGCCTCACATCCCAAAGAATGTTTTCTTTGCAGTAGCTGGCTGTCTGTGCTATTGCACAACCCATGAGAATTCAGTGCCTCATGTGAGACCAGCATGAGAAATCCTAATTGGGATTACTCAAAATGAATACACTATAGAGTACACAAATAAATATAAATATTTATAAATAATCAAGCTTTTTTTTTACTCCAGAGCAAATTACTACTCTACCACCAAAAAAACCCTAAGACTTACATTTGTTGACATGTAGTACCAATTTTTCCCAACAAAACTTGCTGTTTAAACTAAGAATTCCAAAAGGACGGAAAAAAATTAATATAAAAAATCATACCTTATCTGGCATTCTTATTTGACTGCTGATACCCTCCTTCAAAAATTTGAGAAAGAACTTGACACATTTGGGTTGCTTTTATTTATAATTTCCTTCATTATGTTAACATGGTTATGCAGCCATCCAAACTGCTATGTCAGGTGTCTGAAAGGGAACTGAAGCACCCCCACACTGTATGCACCTATTACAGCTCACACACACACATTGGGAACCCTCCTCTGCCAGGGGTAAGGCCTTGGGAACAAACTGCTGTAGCAAACCAGGCTCTACTTTTCAACAATCACCACGTAATTACACCAACCATGTAATCACCATTCCTATCATGATTTCTGCATCATTTTTATGTGGATTTGAAGTCAGCAAGGTAATAAAATATGGTTTCTATGGTACTTTGCATGAGCTTCCTTTAAGCTCCTTTGCTCGAGATCATGCAAACCAAAAGCAGAAAAAAAGTATGACAACACTCTGGAGGCCTTGGTTATTTTTTAAAGTATTGAATCAAATGACAATTCCTCTCCAATGAAGAAAAAAAATCCTCACACCAGCTGGTAAAGGTTTTATCCTTTTTATGGTAAATACATATGACATGGATACGTGTTTTGAGGAAGAGAACAGACAGGTGTGCTGGTCTTTTGTGCTCAGTGCTCAAATCCATCAGCATAGCTGTATTCACCTTTTCAGCAAAATCATTAATAACATCATCAGTGAGCCATTTCATACAGAGTAGATGCACAAAGGGGTAGAACTGAAGCTGTATAAGCCTATAAGCTGCATAACTGTATAAGCTCTACTTACACAGTCAAATCACACCACTGGATACACTCATACACTATATTTAGAGGTTTCCTAATTCTGTACTGCTTAGCTTCTTTCACATTTCCAAAGCAGACTTCAGGAAATTAGGTATTCCAATTTATAGAAACAGCACTCTTATGAGTTAAATCAGCAAGTGACAGTGCCAATTAAGAGTCCTTCTTTCAGGAAGGAAAAAAAACCAAACCTGTAATAGAATCTTTACATTTCTTAAGTGGTATTTTCTTGGATGCTAAAAATCCCCACATATGTTTTACACTGACACAAAATTTCATGCCTGTCTTCCAAAAGGTTAGTTGTGTCCAGCAATCTGTAAAAGCTTTCTTCTCCCTAAACAGTTTCTCATTATTTCCTGGCATTAGCCCTTCAGTACACAACGTCTTTCAGGCATATAGCTGTAAAACACACCAAGAAGGAAAAAAAAAGAGAGAGAAAAAAATGTTGGTGCAGTCAGTTTCTCATTTTAGCTAGCACCATATATTTTTTTAAGACCAAAAGACAGAATCAGTTGTCTAATAAGGAATCCAGTNTAAGTGGTATTTTCTTGGATGCTAAAAATCCCCACATATGTTTTACACTGACACAAAATTTCATGCCTGTATTCCAAAAGGTTAGTTGTAGCAATCTGTAAAAGCTTTCTTCTCCCTAAACAGTTTCTCATTATTTCCTGGCATTAGCCCTTCAGTACACAACGTCTTTCAGGCATATAGCTGTAAAACACACCAAGAAGGAAAAAAAAAGAGAGAGAAAAAAATGTTGGTGCAGTCAGTTTCTCATTTTAGCTAGCACCATATATTTTTTTAAGACCAAAAGACAGAATCAGTTGTCTAATAAGGAATCCAGTTTGAAAAAAAAAAAAAAAAAGAGAGTCCACAGGGTCCTGTGGCCCCTGGAGTCACTGGAAATCAGCATTTGGTGGTTCCACTCTGACCTACTTTTCTTTTCCATGGGCCCAGTATTACTGTTTTCACAATCACAGAATCACCAGGTTGGAAGAGACCTTCAAGATCACCAAGTCCAACCCATGGCCTAACACCACCTCAACTAAACCATGGCACTGAGTGCCACATGCAATCTTTTTTTAAACACATCCAGGGATGGTGACTCCACCACCTCCCTGGGCAGACAATTCCAGAACTTTATCACTCAGTAAAAAGGGGACAGGATGGGGCAAAGCAGAGTCTTGTAGGATACAGTGCTTCAGCCCTTCACCCTCCATGACAGGAAAAAAAAAAAAAAAAAAATCAGTCACTTCCATGAACTCTGCACAGGCACAAAAATCATCTCAAGANAACAATGTAAATGCCTGCAATACAAATTGACAAACCCCAGGAAGATGCCATTTTTCACATGCCTGATTATATCACAAATGCGAGTATGGGCAGAAACTGCAATTCTTTGTTAATTCTAGTATCTGATCTCAGTGGTTTTTTTAATGCAGACATAAAAGCGTAGGAATGATCTGCCTTCGTCCCTATGTTGTTTTGATGCTTTTCCTTTACATCTGTTACACAAACAAGTCTAAATCCACACGGTTCTATTCTTCCAGACTACATCAATAATCCTGTCATTAACCTCAGAAAAACACAATATTTTTACACCCACTAGAGTCACCATTTATCACAATGAAGATGCTGCTACTGTTCTGCATAACTAAGCTTTATGTTGCTGAAAAAAACCCCAACATTAAAACCATGAACATATACACTAAAAACCACTTAAAACTCAGAGCACAAATAAACTAAAAACCACAAAGTAACAAGACATTCTTCTCTTCCAGTGTCCGTATTTCAATACTAAATAGTATGTTACAGATAACCTGTGTCAAAAGACAAATTTTTTCCTAACCTAAACACAGTAAGATGCATTTTTGACACTACAAAGAAATAAATTTTCAGAAAGAGCACAGAATTAACCTGAAGGTCTTGCTTACTGGTAATTGCACTACATATTTTGCACTCATACAGGCACTTGGAGGAAAATTTTAATACAAAGAGCTGGGAAGTCCAGGTTTTATCTGCTGAGATCCAGTTGCAGCATTCTTCATTTCCTTGTAACAGTTGAAGCTATCACTTGCACTTCAAACAGGATCTGATCCAAAGCCCATTAAAGAATTTCCATTGATTTCAACAGGGCTTGGAGTGCAGCCATCATGCAGGGAGACCATTCTTTGCTTTCAAACACCATTAGTGGTATCAGCTAAAATACTGACACCAGTTCTCATAAACTCTGAATCCTATAATACTTGGTTTTTCTTAAAATCCCTAGTTCATCCAAGCACCTCAAAAGCAAGAGAAAACACCCAGTGCCTAAGTTTTTACTCCTCATTTTCAAAGTTAGACATGAAAACACAATCATGATAACACAGCATACAAATTGAAAATACTAAATATGAAACTCTGAAATCAGGCTTCAATAGATCCTCATGATTCTAAGTGGGAACTTCTGGTCAGCAACATGAGGGAAGTCAGCAATACTCTTACCCTGAACTGAAGTCTTTATGGATGCAAGGAAATCACTCTCAAGTCTATAACCAGTGTATATTTTAACTTTTAAATGTTTTCAGCTAAGATACCCAAATCTTTAATTGAGCATTTCATTCATCCTTTATCTTAAAGCAACCCCTGAAATAAAATTACAAAACTCTTTACCTACATCTTGCTTGTCTTCAGTTGCTGCTGATGCAGATAGCAAACACTATTTCATATGCAACATTTAATGAATACTTATGCAAAAAAAATTACGAGGAACACAAGGAATAACAACGATATTTCTGTGAGCAAGGAGTACTCATGCCAATTTCCTAACATAATGCAAATACCGGTATTTGCCTAGTTTCATCATTGCCAACCCAACGTGACCTTCAAATGAATGGGGGTGCCACTCGACAACTAAAAAACTTTGTTTTGTTTAAAGGCAGCAATGCCATTGAACGAGACTGGGCTCTCAGCCAGGTCTGTTTCAGATATCAAGGAAAGATGAACAGGTCTGTAATTCTACATACCTCGTTGGCAGCTTCTCAAAGTCTACATCCAAAAACTGTTCATAGCTAGACACAAAACTATCCAACCAGAGCTTCAGGTAATCTGGATCTTTCTGTAAAAAAGAAGAGAACATTAGGCAATATTGCACTCAAGGTCATCTATCAACAACTCTGTAATAGTGCCTCAAATAAAAAGCTTTTATATAATGCATTTCACCTGGGAGAAAGGAGGGAATACACATTTTTTAGAACTAAAAGGAAAAACAACCACCTCTGTCCTTTGAAACTTTCCACCACATTGTGCTGATGGGACATTTTTGCTCTATTCATTAGTTTATGTGTCTCCTCTTCTTGGCATCAGTGTCAACCAAAGCATTTTAGCTTCTCCCCTCACCAACAATCTTAACTTACTCTCCAGAATCATCCATACCAGCTTTACAAACTTACTAGAATGTGTTCTAGTCTGGATACCATAAGTACTAGTACACAACACTCCTTATGGCTCATAAAATTAAGTAAAAACTCTAAGAGCAATCCTAATCACAAAATAATTTTCTTTTTGCTTCACTCATAGGTCAATATGGCAACTAGCAGCAGATTAGAAACAGATGGTGTTCAGAAAGACAATGCAGAAACCGTGACTTGCATACTAGATAGCTATAAAACAGATAGAAATTTAAATTTAAGCTTTCTAGTTGTTCCTAGTAAAGCACAAAGACTGTGATTGTGACCAGCAGTCCCTCAGGGCTGGATACTCTCCCAGGAACTAGGACAGATACTATACCACACAGGGAAATTCTGTAAAAATATGCATGTGAGGTAGTCTTACTTCAGAAGTCAAGCTGCTTAATTTTCAGAAACAAGTTGCCAGCCCATAGCTAACATATTCCTCTGCCAGGACTGTGCAGTCCTGCCCGTTAACACACATGCATACAGTCCCACATTCTACGCTACAAATAATTTTCAAAACAGCTTTAAAATTCTTGCCTAAAGTATTTGAGATTACAGATGATTTCTGAATCTACTGCATAATTTATAACCTTTTGCAGAAGTTGAAAACATTTTTCTTCATCCTTTTCCCTCTTCTGTATCTCCTCCCTTTTGCTTTTTGCCTTTATATTCCCACAGATGTTCCCAAATAACGTAATACTTCTCTGCAGAGTTAAGGTGGAAGAGCAAATAGTGAGTATCTCTAACACACACACTCTTCTGCAGCAATGTCAGTGTCAAAGAAAGAGTCACCAAGAAAGATTGACAGAATCCTGTCAGTGCAAAATAGCTACCTACAAAAGAGCCCTCCAGTGGGAAAACAACAAAACAAAGTTTAAAAAAAACACTCAAAACAAAACAAACAACCTCAGAATAAAATAAACACACAAATCCAGAATCTCAGTGGTGCAAAGCTCTTCTCAGAGCATCTTTCCACAGCAAGTACAGGATTATGAAGCATGGGAACCCCCTTCTCATTCTAGAGTTTACCCGTCTCCATGTCCCCAAAAACCACCCTCAACTCAAGCAAGAAGTTTCACAAACATCCAGACACAATTTACTTCACTATCCCTATTAATTATATATAAAATGTGTTCAGGTACTGTGACAACAGGTGCCAAATAAAAGCCTCAGCTAGATACATATCGTATCTGATTATTTGCTTCCACTGACTTTACTGCATTTTCTTGTTCACTTTTCCTAATTGTCTTATTTTCCCTTCTCCTGCTTAATTCCTAATCTCTCCCTCCTTCACAATCTTTCTTCTCCTCATCGCTGCTTTTATTCACTTTTCAATTATTTAAGTAAACACTCCCTTGCTTTTTCTGTTAAAAATTTGTCAAAACAGCACTATGTTCTGGAAGCATAATGCAGCCTTGTTCTCATGTTTAATATGCATGAAACTACCAAATTTATCTTAAACACACCTACCAATTGTCCTCAACATGAAATTGCAAAACACAGAATGAAGGAAGCTGTTGAGATAAAAAAATAATCTCAAGGTCCTCAAGCTAGTGGTTTAAACTACAGAGGTTGTCGGATTATTGCAAGTCGGTGAGTATAGAATACACATTTCTCAGGTTCAGACATCAAACATACTGAAAATCAAACCAAAAGTTAGACAAGAAGTAAGACTTGCCTAAAAGAATGATTTAGAAGTAGTAGAAGATGCTGTCTTCAGACATTACAGCTTTTCAAAATTATTCACATATTTAAAGCTTTAACTTTCTTGTACTTCACAGCAAGTTATTTTAGCTGCAAGCAAGCTATTTCATGGGATTATAAAGACAAGGAAAACCAGGATATCGTTTTAGTAATTACAATACAGCTCAGGCTACAAAGGACAAAGCAAACACAGGGAAGTAATGAACAGAATTATTGCCATATCCATGTGTCCATGCCTCTGATGATAATGCCCATATATATGTGCAAAAACTGAATTTATATGACTTCTTCCCTGTTGAACAAACTGCTTCTTCGTTGACATGAGAAAACTTCTTGAAATCCAGCACGAAATATTAGATTGCTTCCATTCACATTCCCAAATTAAAATTGTTTGTTGACACAGCTCAGGCTCATTGCTAATTGTTAACAGTAAACTTGTGTAAAAAACCTCTGTTTTTCTTGGTCACCATGAAAGAAGATGTGCAAATAACATCGTTATCTGACTATAAATTGCTTTAACAAAAAGTTAAAGATGAGAAGAGGGGAAGGGTATAGCAAAAGACAAAATTAGATTAAATGCCTGCTTGCTCCTTCTGAGTGATATAGCCTAAATCAGTTTCAAGCTTCTGTATCTTTGAACTACAAGACCTTTGCAAAGCTATCAGTACACACTGAGAATAAGGGAACACTGGCAGACAAAATATGCAAGAAATAGCACGTATATAGATGACAAGAGTAAGCTACATGTTATAAAATGGCCAAAAGTTTTTGCCTACCTGTAGAGCACATACTGCTCAATTTGCTTTGCCACTCCTCCCAGTCCTGGTAAAAACCAAGAACTGCAGTACAGTTTGATAATTCCCTGCAGCACACTATTCAATCCAACTCCCTTCCATCTCAATTCCCTGCCAGTCAATTAATAATGTAATATTCCAAGTTATTAAAATAATCAGATTTGATATCAAAATACCAGGTAGCACTACTGGTATGTGCTAGTAGAAAACTGTTTATGCAATAGTTGACTCACAGTCAAATCTAGCAATTTCCATCCAAGAAACAGCACTAACCCAAAACCACTTGGACAAAAAATTTTAAAAAATCATGAAGGCAAAAAAGTAAACAAGATCACTTAGCAACATGAGAAGCACCAAGAAATAAAACTCCACTATACACCAGCTAAGAGAAGCATGCCTCCTTTCCAGAAACAAACAAAAATGAAGACTTGTGAAGCAGGAGTTCATTCCAGGAAAAAGTAACCCAATATTTAGCAGCTGGGCTACAATTAAGGTATGTAAGTGATTTCAAAAATGTTAGAAACAGAAGTTATAAACAGTTTTCAAACTCTGAATCTGGCCCAAGTTTTGTTTTTTCTTTATTAGCAGCAATCAACCCAGATCCTAGGCACCAGTCTCCTGTTGAAAGCTGCAAGCAATCTAAATTTTACTGAAGCAGTTTTCAGAAAGGAAACTGAAAATGGTAAATGTTACCCTTGGCAAAGTACATAAAAATGTCCTAAAAGCCAGCTAAATACATACAACCTTTCTGAAGACCAGCCTATGTGAGTCAAATGCATCTTACATTCTTCCAAACCAAAGGCATCATAGTTTAGGAGAAAAAGATTCTTTTTACAGTGGTTTAAAATTCTAAGTTCATAATAAAACCCAGCAGTAAAAACAGGTATCAGCTGTTTTGTTTGCACCATGATGTTATGTACAATGCAATTATCCAACCCAGCATCTTTATCTTGAACTGAACTTTTTCTTGAGGTCAGCTGCTCCCACTTAAATCTGGAGTTTAAATTTGGTGGATTTTAAAATGTATTTCTGTTAAGTTCTCCCCTCACTCACCTTTTCAACTATCCTCTATTCTCCCATGACAGAAGTGGTAAACCATATTAACAGCAGAACACAAATTAACCTTACTTCGACATGAATACATTTGTGTTCTCCAATGCCAGATCAACTTTCCAAGCCAGTACATGTTGCAATATGACAAATATCTGTATTATTACGTGCCAGAAGAGCGCATCCCATGGGATTCGTTCTGCTACTGAGGGCAACAAATCACTGAACTGCAACCTCAGCTCCACCTGATCCACTGTAAATTGTGAGCTCCTACATAGTATCTGTAGTCCTCCTAAGGAAGCAATAGAACACCAGAATAAAGCATCATAAATACTCAGAAGCCTTGCTACCAGTAGAAGCAGCAAAAACTATGGAATGTATATCTTTGAAAATTACCCTTTTGTTACCATTCTGCAGACAGGTAGCTGGAGGCTGTATGTCAGAAAACAGCTCCAAATTGTTTTCTGTGGTGCTGGTTGAAGATGCACTTTTAAAGCACAGTTTACAAAGCAATGTATGCTTTGATAATACACCACAAGGCTAAACTGTGATAAACAAGTTTAAGATTGGTATTCTTTTCCAGCCCCACCACACACATTCTGCAGACATGTCCTATGAGATCAGCAAGAAATCAAGAAGGAAATTTTTGATTTGTACAGCAGCAGTAAAAGCAGGAAGTTTGTACATGGTAATAAAATGCCTTTCACCAGTTACACCTTTCCAACTACTACAAGGTAAGAAATGTTTTTTTCTGAAACCTTGAAGCCTTCAAAGCTTTTAATTTATTTAACTGAAAGTTGCCTAGCTTTTGTGCAGGACAAATTTATATAACTTACTTGAATATTAATTCACATACAGAAACTGCATGCCTTAAAAATTCTGGAAGATTATTTCCCCGTGGCTTGAAATCCAAGAAGGTAAAATCCAACTTAAGTCAGCCATTTCTCTTCATAGTGATAAACGGAAACAACCAGAGTTTTAACAAGGCTATCTTAAAGGTGTCATTGTAACATAAGTGAAAATCTATGAAAAAAACCCTGAAAAACAAAATAAAGAGCCCAAGAGTATAAAAGTTCTTTAGTTGATAGCCACAAGTTTGCAGAGGCCAAGCTTAGGCTTCTGAGCTCGGAACATTGTAATGAAGGCCTGTGAAACTGCTACAGCAACTGCTATAGCAGTCACTCACCTGCACTAATGAAAAAGAAGTCCTTTATGCCTATTAAATCAAATGAAGCTCAGAGCACGTGAAAGTGAAAATACTTCCTTGTTCCTTCCCTTCCTTAAATACCCCTGGTTTTCATTTAAAAAACAAACAAAAAACCCAACCCAGCAAAATGACACACCACCCTTCAGGCCTCCATTTCCCTACGATCCTCTCAGCAAAGTAAGAGTTGCTACAGCTCTTTACGCTTTAAAAAAAAAAGACTGCCAGGCCTGAGCAGTGGAGTGTTTCTAACAGGTACTGAAAATAACCTCAAAAAACACTCAGAACCGTAACACACTAAACCCGACTCCCATGAAACAGCCAGAGGAAGGTTAGTCGATTTTTCTTTTTCTTTTCCAACACAGTACAATGCTAGAAAGAAAAAAAAAACATTTGCTAAATAAACCCATTGTACTGGTCCCCAGTATGCACTGCAATACTGTGACCAAACACTGCCAAACAATTATCAAGATTCCCATGGGGTGTTAACACGTGCAATATAGATGGATAAACTCCAGCAAGGCCTTGGTGAAACTGGGGGACAAGCTCTCAATGCACCACCTTCAGCATTTAACCACGCTGAAGCAAAGCCGATAGCAGAGAGGGGATCTACTCTGATGCCCTTCTGACAGACAGGACATTCTCTAAGGCAATGAAGTGAAAAGAAACTATAGCCAAAACCTACACTAGCTTGGGACAGGCTCTTGTCTTTGATACACTAAAATGTCTGTAAGTTACATAGCCTTTTTGTCTCTAAGAAAACTGATTAAATGAATGACAAAAATGTTCTAATACAGTCTTATTTTTCAGTCTGCCTATGCAAGAAGGTCACAAGAAATGTTTGAACCAGTATAACATTTTTTAGATCCATTAAGAAGCCAGGTAGTACTAGTCTTACAGCCAGCTCTCAGTCAAATGAAAACACTGTACACAGAACTGGCACTGAAGTCCTCCCACTGAAAGTCTTCAGCCCTGTGCCTGTGGAATACGGGCACATTTACCCAAGGTTTCAAACGAACACTATTTATGTATTTATATAAAGGGTTGCTTTTAGATTTAGTAGTTACTTCCATTTCTACTAAGGCTTCAGGCAAGGAACTGGAAGGGCAAAGCTCAGTAGAATTTTATAGATACGTTCAGGAAGTATAAGTTGCTAAAAACAAAAGCTGGATCCACCCGAGGCTATTTGCAGTGTCACATTCCATGCTCTAAAGACAAAAATTCCCTGCAGGGCAGTTCAGAGTCCAACTATCAGACAAGCCCGACTTGTTCGACAAGACAGTTGTTTGAAGCCGTTAAATTTAACAGGCAGCCATCAAACAGCCAGCCGGGCCTGACTCCCGTGCTAGCACTCAGTCAACCTTCAAAGTGGATTTCAGCTTAGAAGCACAACCATAAAATCTCACTGGCAGTGGTATTATCATAACTAATCCCCTATCCCTAAGCATTTTATTTAAAATAAGAACAATCCTTTGGTGTCAAGGCTGAATTAGACCTACAAAATGTAACATTAGGAAACTAAACATGAAACATTGCCTTTAGATCACTAGTGAGTTTACTCATCTTTAAATTAATTGAAGTAGTCTGCATAATGCAGAATTGCAGAACATTTCTCAACACTGTTTGAAATAAACTATTCATTTCAGAATTAGACCTGTTTTAAGGGAGCTCTTCCCTCCTCATGTTTTCAGACATAAAAGGCTACATTTCCAGCATGAGAACTCCTAGCAGCCTTTACTCTGAAATATGACACAGTGCTTGCTCACGCTTTTTGTGAACCTTTCATGTAAAATGCCAAAATAAAATGTGAAAAGCTTTGTTATAGCAGCAACACTGCAGTTAGAATTAGTAAAAGACTCCATTATAAACCATTCTAAACCAGCTAAACTGCCTTGATAAATTCAATCAATCAATTCTAATTATCAAGGGAATCACCTTTGGGCACAACTTTCCATTTTAATCAAAATACTGATTTTTGAATCAGTGGATCCAAAAGAAGAAAAGCTCCTGGCAAGTAACTATAAATCTCCTTTTTCAACATCCACACAAGCATTCTGCTCCATTTCCAGAATTAAAAGAAAAAAGGGATGGAGTGGTGATGCTTTGTTTTATAAATGGAAGACGCAGTGAATCACGATAGAAACAACTATTTTGGGACAAGTTAAAAATTCTCTTTAGCATAGGGATTTATACCAAATTAAGCCTATAGCTGCCAATCTTGATAAAATTTAGCTCACCAACTTTAAAGTCAAGTTCAATATTTTTCTTCTCTTTTCAAAACAAAAAATCTTTTAAATCTTCTAGTATTGCCTTAAGTTAAAGAAAAAGACAATCCAAGCACTTTTATTCATTTTCCTCTCTACTTCAGATCTCCAACAAAACTGAAAAAACAAAATGAAAGAATTTTCTTACTAAAATAGAAGTAAAGCCTCTACTTTTCTTTCTCTTGCTTTTTTAATTGTTGCTGTTGTTTTTGAATGATGATACAATTACAGCCTTGTAGCTTGAAACTGGCATGTGACTGATGCCATCCATGGGATGAATCTAATTAACGTGAACTCAGATTTTAATGTCTTCACATTTGACAGAAAGTACCACCACTAGGCAAGCCCCATGTACAAACTGGTATACCCTATTTCAGCCTTCTGGAGTCCACTGCACAGGGCACTTTTTAGGAATTTACCATACTGTAACAAATTACATTCTATTAACATTCACTTTTCCCATCAAAGTTGGCATAGTGAACCAACTGGAAGCTGTATTTTAAGCTTAAGGGAACAAGAAGCATCGGAAATAATTCAAAGGCAACTAAAATAAAATTATGTCAAAAGTCTACAGTGTCAAGATCAGCCTAAATTTAATGAAAATTCAAACTATGTCTTAGAAAAGCTTTAGACTTTAACTCTTAATTGCTTTAAAACTCCAAATGATGCCATTGTTTTACATGAGAAAAAGGCGGAATTTTAGCACCAACACACACAAAGTCAGCTTTTGCCCCACTGAGTTTCAAAC
Organism: Edolisoma coerulescens; assembly: GCA_013397115.1. Classification (NCBI taxonomy): domain Eukaryota; kingdom Metazoa; phylum Chordata; class Aves; order Passeriformes; family Campephagidae; genus Edolisoma; species Edolisoma coerulescens. The sequence goes on from VWZW01001243.1 coordinate 358,544, forward strand.
TTTCAGTGTAGCGCAAGAAACAACACAAGTTTATCACAGACAGAAAGGAAGCAGGATGGTGCTACAGCAGTAAAACACCAGCCTACTATTTCACCATATCAACAGCTGAACATTGCTGTGTCTTTCAACAGATAAAGGCTGAGAACTTGTGTACAGCTTAACAAATAAAAGTCTGTATTTGTTTCAAAGTGTCATGTGATTACACCAAATTTAACTAAAACCAATTTTTGTATCTTTAGCTATGGATTTAACTATTTGGTTTTGTCTCCTCCATCTCAGCTGGCCTTACGTTAATGTACTGCAGCTGAACTACACACTGAAGGTATAACTCAGGTATACACTGAAGGTGTACCATTTAAAAACCCCAAATCCACTTTTCAAAAGCACACTTAAAAAAAACCCTTGAAAACTATGGCACAGCAGAATATAGGTTACTTGTCCAAGTGCTGTTTGGCATCCATTGCATGGTTCAGTTTTTAAATGATCAGCACAATTAACTAGAGCCAGATTTCTGTAAATAACACGCTTGTTTTCTATACCCTGCTTTACTCCCAAGAGCGTTACCCATCCACTATATATTTAATATCACTTATTACCATTGCTTACTAAAGGCAAATGTAATCCTCAATCATAAATCAGATTATCAAAACTGCTTTAAATATCAGAGAATGCATCAACACACTCAATCATCTTAACACCACAGAAAACTCACAGGTAATGTTTAGATTTGCAGATGCTTGGAGAAGCCTGAGATGTCAAACTTAAAACAGTGTTTATGAGAATAACCAAATACAGTTTTCACTTCTTGGTGTTCCCTGTTGTATCTCCTATCATCCTCCACAGCAGCCTCCCATTTAGTAGAAGATAAATTGGAAAAGTTAGACTTGAGCAAACTGGATTTTTTTTAAAGAAAAAAAGTGCTTATCTGTACTGTTGAGATGTGCATGTTTTGATGTTTTTTCCCCTATTCACATATAATTCTTTCAGCAACAAAAGTTCAGTAATTAGAGAAGCTCTTCTCTCTTATACAGCAGCTGTTTAACCTTTCTGAAGCCTGTAAATATTTTAACAGTATCTATTGACAACATTTGGATTCAGGCCTTAAGCTCCAATGCTACTCAATGGGCAGCTAGCAAGCCTCTCTCCCATTTCTGTAATCAGCACAAACATACCATATATGTTTGAGTTGATTCGGCAATATTCTTTTGTCAGGACACACGTTCTCCCCACATCTTCCCAGCTGACCAAGTTAAAAGAGCCATAACTCAGATACACACAACAATCCAGGGTTTGTTAAATTCGCTCTACACAGAACCAGAAGCCTGTGTTTGTAGCTTTATGATAAATCATTCCATTTAAGAGACATTCAATTCTTTCATGTCAATGAAAGCTTGATCGGAATTATATTTGTTGGCATGTTCAGAACTGGACGTTTCTCACTGATTCTGTAAAACACTGATCCACAAACCCATAGACATGTGGGAATTCTAGCCTCATGTTGGACACCACTAAAGTCCTGAATCTTACATCAAAAACACGGACAAACCTCAGACTTTGCTTTATCTAGAAGCAGCAGCTACATATATGGACTGCCAAATATATTACAGAATAAGCAACAATAATTTCTTCATAGCTTGCAAAATGTTACGGTTTTCTCATGTCTTTGTCTGTTTAGATTTATCTGCTGCCTCGCTGCAACCTGAAGTCTGCATTCTCTGTGTCAGTCTCTGTTCTGTGTCTGAACAACTACCAGCACAAGGCCAGCCTGGCCCATAATTATGGAAGGAAACAATCTGTCAAGAGACTGATGTCTCATATACTCCTGTCAGTTATTTATAGGAAAAGTTCTATATTTGTAAATATCAGAATTATGTTAGTTCTTGGACTAGGAGATATCTCTTTAAATAGCAGTTAATTCAGAACTGAAGACCAACTGTTGTTGTTTATCTATATCCATTCTTAGTTCAGCCTCTTGAATAGAGACAGAACAAAGATATTTTTACCACCACACGGCCACAAGTGAATTGTGACATGATCTACAAGTTACACTCCTGAGGAATGCAGAGATTTACTTAAAACAATCTACAGAAAAGATATCTTCCACAGCAACTGCCTTCTAAGACTTCACTCAGTAGTTTTAGCAGAGGCATGAATTTACACGACAGTGAATTACAAAAAACTGCTTTTACTGACCAATTGGTTTGCTCAAACATTCATCTAACTGTAAGCTGAATACTTCTTTATCAAATATAACAAAGGCAATATATAGCAACGTGATCTGCATCACTGACAAGTCAGCAATTGCACAAGAAGGAAAACAAGTGCAAGCTAAGTCAGGATGAGATCACATTTGGGATGCAAAGGTCAGTGTTTCACACGGGGCTTACAATTCAATGTCAAAGACTATTATATTCTTGTTGAATTACATGCTTCTCACCACAACTAAGTATAATTTGGCTAAACCCACATTTCTTTGAGAAACAATGTTACAATATTAAATGAGAAGATATTTATAATATAGAGATATCCCTCACTGTGCCAGAGAGAAAACTACAACATATTTATCTCAATACAATCAGATTTTGTATAATCAAAAGAGAGGTACAGCACAAGGTAAGAAAGCACGTTTGAGATAACAGCTTATGCACAGGTCTGCTGCTCTTAACACAGCAAGGGATGGGACTGTCTCAGCTCTCTGCATTAGTAAACACCAGATCATTATGATCAGCTAGCATGCAGAGTCCCAACTGTATCAATGACACTAAGGTTGAATGTTCCCTCTTTGAAATGTGAAGCACAGGCTCCAAACAGGGTAAAGAACATTCATAGGTTTCCCTTCAAATCATTGTGTCATCTTGCAGGAAAAGGCAGTGTTTTAATGAAATCAGGGCTATAAGACAAGAGTGTAAGAAAAAGCTCAGAACCATTGTAGTACCATGAAAACTGAAGACTTTCTGATGTGCATATGGCAGTTAAGAGCTTGCATCAATGCCTTTGAAACATCTTTTGAAGGCAACTAGGATCCTTTTTTTCATAGACTAGAAAAATCTCCATATAAAAGGCTATCTGAACACTTTCTGAATAAAATCAAAAATATCAGAAAGCCTGACATGCTTTATGTCTAAGAGTCTGAAATACCTACCAGAACAACTGGAGATGAACTACACATAATTACAGTCTTACAGATAAGACAGTGAATCTCCTTATTTGAATCTGCAGTAAAAGTTAATTCAGAGGATTATGAAACAGAAATAAATTTTCTATACTGATATATAATTAATATCTAATAAAAGGTTAATCAACCAATATTATAATAGCAATACTACCATAGTAATACTACAGCCATGACAGTCTAATGTTACAAGACAAAACTGGTAGATTACCTCAGTCACATAAACACAAAGAAGTCACAGACACACATGAAAGCACGTCCTTTTCTTCTCCTACCTAATGGAACTCTTCTCCTGCAGTACACTTACATTAGTAATTACCATTTTCAGGTATCTGCTCCACATGCACTTACATAAGAAGTGTTCCATTCTCCTCTGTAGGTTATTGAAGACTTTGAACTGACAATCAACTGGAAAAAATTTTTCTTAGCGACGTCTACAGAATGACCTGCGCTATCTATTCTACACATAATTCAATTATCTTAAAATGCTCACATTCCAACATTTGGATGAGAAGACAGCAGTTTACATCCATATCAATATTTGAGTAAAGGCATTGTACATTAACAGCTCACTGAACAGAAAAAAATCCCCCAACCACTAAAACCATTTGAAACTGAAAATCATCAGGAAGTTACATCCTTAAAAAGGCACTCTTTGCAGAAAGTTTAACATCAACAGTTTGAAAAAAAAAGAAAAAAACCAAAACCAACAAGAGACTCAAAACAGGAACAGATTCAGACTGTGAACAATACAACGTGGTGATAACAACCACAGTGACTCAAATCTAAATTTTACTAAATTTAATGAAGTTTTAAACTGCTTCCATGCAATGTCAGAAGCATTATAAATCAAGTGTGGCTACTACTTTCACCTTTAACAGTAGACTGTTATCTGCAGCTTTTAGGGAAACAGAAGGAGAAAAAAAATCCAAAACCAAATCCTAGCCTTAGATTAGAAACTGCCAGATGCAAAACAATTGAATACCAACTAAAACCAAACTCTTGCAGACACTCAAACATTATCTTAAAAAAAATTTTAAAAAAACCCCCAAAAAAACAAACCACAAGAGCAACAACAACAACCAGAAAAATTAAACCACCTCATACATAGTGTCTTCCAAAGACTGCTCCTGCGGAGGCCCTGATTAATGTTCCTGTCTGCCCAAATCTCCAATTCTTCAACTGCACAAGAGGCAATGAAAACAGAGAAATACCTTCCTAATGTTACTTTGCACAAAACTAAGTGTTGCAACTGACACCTGATGCTGCCAGAGATGTCAAGTGATCACAAAGAACAGGAGTCATGACCCAGGATAGATGGTAAGATGGTAACACAGCATTATATAGCACTTGAAAGTTGTGAAAAGCCTTGCTCCTTTAGCATAGGGTGCTGTATTTAAAAGACTATAATGAAGGACCCAATTATCATAAGACAAGACTATTAGCAACAATCTGAAAGCATCACAAAGGAGTAGCTTGGATTTCACTGTTTCTTTAGCTAACAAGGCTGCAAAAGCTAAAGCCACATATTTGGGATTTGTGGCACAATAAATTCCTACTTTGCTCAACTGTAACTCTCCAGCAGTTTTTCTAGTTTGAAGAAATTGCCTAGCTTTCTTTCCCAGGATGTCATTCTGGGACAAAGTCACAACAGTGCAACACACTGCACTTCACTGGGCAATCCCAGGTATAAAGAGACTTTTCTCTAAACCACTATATCCTGTCACTGGTAATTACTGCTACACCTTCCCGTTCTGCTAGATGCTCTGAGAAGAACAAAGCACAATATACACGTTTCCAAGTGGACTGAACAAACTAATTTCCATTAAGGCTTCCCACATTTTACATCCCAAGACCTATGTCTCTTCTTCATCTGCTCTTAACTTCACCAAGCTTAATCCAAGGCTGGATGGCTGCTTCAAGCAGAGTAAGATATCATTTTAACCTGAACCAGTTGAGAGAGAAGAAAAAAAAAGTTTAATGCCTAAGACTTCTTGAAAAAGTGAAGATTCCCTTTTTCTGAATCACTCCAGCTGCCCTCATATTTTAAAAACACGTTATTTTATTTTTAAAATATATGTTTTGCTACTTAGGAACAAGTAAACTTTGCCACTTATCAACAAACAAATTCATTTAATTGTGCCCTTAATATATAGGTCTGAAAGTAAAAAAAGGTCAAAAACATCACTGATAACTCATGAGGAGACTGAATATATGAAAATATGATTTTTTTAAAATAGCCCATCCTCTACCACCTGATATCGGCGTAGACTGTGGGTACATCATTCCCATAATGAAACTGAACATCTCCTAAGTGATCTAAACCACACATTTCGACTAGCACTCCTTCATGCAAACTTCCTGCTATGTGAACAACATGGAGAGGGACAGCATACAATCTGAATGAAAGGTTCCAGCAAAGGGGGAGTAAGTCCAAGACACACAAAATATTTTAAAGAACAAGGGAAGAAAGAGCCAAAGAATAGCCGAGCAAAGAAATTCAGAACTTGGCTCATCTCTGCAGCCCTAGTGTCTCCCAAAGCTGAGTAAAGCCTGGATTCTTTGAGTATATTCCAAGTGTCTTTGTTCCTCTCACGTCGATGAACTCACTGGCAAAACATCCATCTTCTCCAGTGCTACTCCACTTCCTACTGCCATTATCATTACTACATTGGTTTAAAAGGCAAAAGTTCAACCCAACAGATCACCCACACAGGGAGCAGGAAGCACTAATACCATGCTGTTATGATTGCACTAGTTTTACCTACATGTAGAGGACTAAGGTTGCACAAAAATTAGGAAAAGAGACCATAAAAACAAGTACTTTGCGCACTTGTGTTAAATGGTCTGTACTTAACATCTCACATTCTACGCTCTTGAGATAGGAATTCTCTAGAAATGGGGTGGGAAGAACAAGGGAAGGACTGTTCCACCCTTAATGTCCGACTGGAAACTTAAACTGAAGTACAAACGAAGCATGAGACTGCAAAAAGGCAAAACAAAACCAGAGAATAAGGCCATCAAAAGCTACCCTTGCCACTGAGCTCCTGTATGACAGTAGATCAGTCCTTTCGTTCACCTTTACAGCTATTTTTTGTATGCTCCTTATTTTACACCTACCTATTCAGATAATCTGCAATCCAATTTGTGTACATACTCAGCACACCCGGCAGCAATCAGGACATGTGCTTTAAACACATTAATTGCATTACACCATAAAATGCAAATAGAGACAGGATGGCATTTTTATAGTATTTCTGCCAGGTGAAGGAAATTCATTACTAATGGAGTATGTAGATGTTGTGGCAATAGCCAGCAAAGGCAGACTCTGGAGTAACTTAATAAATCTGCTCTTTGGGAAGGCTTTTGCTAATAAAGTTGAAATAAAACTGAAGCTGTTCAGAAATCAGTAAGTACAGAGCTAAATACTAGACAGCACTGAATTAAATCAATACAGTACAGCTTAATGTGCAACAAAACGAAGAATTATGTACACATATGCATTCACATAGTTGAAATATATAGCTACAATAACTGCTTCAACTGAGCCACGAACACTGCAACTCTCATCTCAAACATGAAAAAGACCAACCTGAACAGCAAACCCTGGGATGAGGCTGTAAATAGTCTAAGAAGTGCAATTACATCCTTACAGAAGCTAACCACGTCTATGCCATTTCCAAGAAAAAAGATACTACAGATACATTTTAAATACCTGACTGGCAAACAAAAGAGGATAAAAGCAAATAAACACAAATATTCACCTTATTGCAGTAAAGCATCCAAAGCTCATACAGCCTCTCTCGGGATGCCATTCCTCCCCTTCCTCTTCCCGTCGATCCCAGCTACTTTTCTCTTCAAGATCCTACCATGCTCAGTTCCCAGGTGCTCTTTCCACAGTTTTGCTTTATTATTAGTTATATCATAACCCGAGAAGAAGTCAAATAACAGGGTCTCAGTCTCTCCTTTTCGAGTAAACAACGAAGTGCAACACAAGCAATTGCAGACAAGTGTCAAGCATGTCCGTTCTTCGCCAGCGCCGCTTGGGTTTTAATCTCTGAAAGTGAAAACATACCCTTCAGGCCTTTGGTGGAGGGAGGAAAAAACAAATCCGCACTTAAAGCCCACAGCCAAGCTGGGGAATCGGGCGGCGGCAGGTCGCACCGCTTTGCTCTCTGACACTATTCTCCTGTGACCGAGAGGTCTGGCGTTTAATGTCCGTAGCGCTCTCTCGCTTTTGCGGAGGGGGGAAGCCGCAGGGCTGCCGAGCGGGGCCGCCGGAGCCCCGGGAGGCGGCGGGTACCGCCGCTCCCGCTCCCGGCCCGGCAGTGACAGCCGCTACCACCGCCCTTCTGCCCCGGGCTCCGCGGCCGCCCCGGACGCCGGCGGGCCCCGCAGGCCAGCGGCTGCCGGGCAGAGCAGCGGGCCGCGNCGGCGGCAGGGCCGAGCCGCAGCCCGCGGCGCCTCGCCCGCAGAGCCGCCCGTCCCTGCCAGGCGGCGCGACCCCCGGCCGCACCGGGAGCGTGCCCGGAAAGAATCAGCATCCCCGTCCTGAGCACCTCAGGAATCCTCCGCACTGCTTTGCTTCACAAGTAATAAAGGTTACCAAGCACATACAGGTGTTTTACATATGCTCCAGAGAGGCTGCCAGCATAGCCCGCGGAGCGTGGATATATCCATACATCCAACCTGCTGCCCCTGTAAAGCAGCCCCCTACCTTGTGTGCAGAGCTTGCATAGGACTAAGGAACCAAAGTTAGATTTCCTCAAAAAGTTAGATTTCCTTCAGGTTGCGGGTGGCCCTGCCCGAGCACCCCAGCCTGTGCTGACACAGCCGAGGCACCACACTCCAAGGAAGGACTTTCCCCCTGCTCATTCAATAACAGGATCTCCTTTGCATGACTCACAGGGCACTCCCCGGGGAATGGGCTTCCCTCCGTCTCCACCTTCTCCCTTGGAAAGTGAGGCTGGAAATTACTGTTGTGTCAGGCTCCAAAGCAGGGAGGAGGAGATTTAAGGAGACATGGGCCATCTCTCTAGTTTGCTGGGAGAATCAGTCCTGCAACTTTTGGCCACAGCCCTGGTCCTTCTGCCACTGGGTTATCTCCTCACTTGGATTCGTACAGCTTTATGCAATGAAGCATTGCCATTAATTACATGGATGATTACTTTCAGGGGATTTTCACACCTTTGCAATGATTTAATACAAGGTTTGGGAATCCTTTGCAAAGGATTGTGCAATATCATTGTAGTGTCTGCTAAATTTTTTCTAGGGATAAGTAAGTATCACCAAGAGCCCAAAGACAGATTGAGATATGTTCCTGCAACAGGCCTTTGCATATTTCTCTTGTTTTAGAAGATCAGTGAAATTTCCCTGGAGAAATTTAAGAGCTAATCTGTGCTCAGTGTTGTTTCATGTGGATCACCACTGTGGGAGTGGTAGAAGTATCTTTCACTGCAATATCTAAACATAGTATCTAGCACGGATGAAGGGACACTGACAAAAATGAGACTGTAAAATTATTTTTAGTTGTGTGATACATGTGCTCTGGTACTTGATGCTAGCCGCAATATTCCGCTGCCTTGAGGATGTAACATAATTTTTTCCATCAAGAAAAAAATAAGAGCTTAGAGTCTAGCTCTGTCCCCAGGGCAGGATCTGCTGTGCTTAAACCACCCTGGGCCCCCTTCGGTGAAGTATGTCTAGGAAAGGAAGACAGCCTGCCTCCTCCCTCAGAGACTTACCTCCGGGCTTGAGTTACTGCTAGGAGCTCCTCCCTAACAGCCAACCTGCATCACATTTCTAGGAAATGCAAACCACTGTTATTTGGCCCTTCCACAGTAATTCGATAAAAGGAAGCTCTTTATAGCAGGTCTTTTGAGTTACAAGCTCTTACCACATTTTTGCACCCTTTCCTAGGCTAGACAACCGCCTATTTCAAACTTCTCTTACAACCTGCTCCCTTCGAAGAAGTCAGGCCCTAGCAAAGCCCTAGCAAAACCAGAGCAAAAATCCCAATCCTCCCTTCAGATATTGGTCTGCTTTTTTGCATTACTGACTCTTGTAAGAGCAGCTGCTCCAACATGCACCAGTCCTGCAACAGGCTTCAGTGAAGCAATAAAAAACCATCCTCTGATAGAAATGGGAGACTCCTCCCTTGCTAAGTGCTGCCACCCCCGTAATTAGGATGCTCCCAGACTATAAAGCAGCCCTTTTCCACTCTGCTGGAGTTGTAGCAATGTAGTTATTTTAGTGGGCCTAGGCAATCAGTGCTGCTTGTGTAGGCAGTTCTTGCCTTATATAGGTGCTCTAGATGGAAAGTAAAGCATTTATGGTTTGCAACAGAACAGTCTGTTCCTGTGTCATTCAGGGTGAGTGGTCTCCTGGTCTGACCTTCTAGAGGTTTTCCTAAGCTCCCTGTAAGGTTGTTGAGGTGGCTTTGGGGTGTCTGCATCATTGGGTGTATACTAAGTTTAGTCTCTCCCTGTTCAGACATTTAGTATTTGTTATGAGTTTTTTCTTACATAGATACATGAGCAATATTGAGAGAGGTCAGTGGAAAAAAGTGGGTTACAGGTTTGTCTCTGCAGGTGTAGTATAATGCTAGGTGAATGTAAATTTCAGTGTACATGAAGACTCAGCAAAGGATATGGAAATCAAAGAATGGAGGAAGGTGTAAAGAGAAGCCTTGCCAGCTATTTATGAGTACTTTAAAAACGTGAGTGTTTATGGATTGTTTCAGCTGTGAAAGCTCATTGTTAGACTTTTCATTGCCTGCTCTTCCGTAATTATGTATCAATTGTTTCATGGACCTTAAACAGTCAGATAGGCAGTGTTCATTAGTATTTCATTGTCCCTTAGCTGCTGTCTTGTGGTAACTGTCTACAACAGTGGTTATTTCTCATACTTTGTTTATTACTTGTGGGTTTTAATGTCTCTCATCAGGAGCTGTATATTAGTAACTCAGTCATTTTACTATGGAGTGAACTTGTTTGTCAGCAAGTCCAGGTAACAGAATGGCTAGAAAGAAGGGTGTGGATAAGGAGAAGGCATTAATTTTGGGTTAAGGAAAGATTTAACAAAGAAATGGACTACACTGGGTTGCAACTTTGAGTCCAGGAACCTCTGAAGTGGCAGGAAAAGCCACACACCTTATAGTACTGCTTTTGCTAAATTAAGCTTATTTTCTGTGGAAGCAAATGAAACAGGCAAAAATCAGTATTTGACTTTTAGATATTCTCAGCCCTGTTGTTTCGCCCTAAGGCTTCTACTGAGACCAAGCCCCAGATCAACAGAAGTCATGCTGAGATGAGTCTATGGCAAAGCTTTTAGCTGAGCTTTTTCTTGATGTCTTAAAGCTAATGCTTTGTTTACCAACAATAAAGACCTGAAATAGAAATGGATTTAGAAATTAGCTTAGAAATGAGCCTGCCCCTCAATTCTTCCACCTTTTTTTTTACAAACAGGCTCTTGCACAGAAGCAAGGAGTAATCTCTACAGTGTAAGTAAACAAATGGCGTTGTGGCTGTGTGTAAAACTTCCATTATCAAAATACCTTTTCCTGGATGTAAAGAAATAAGACTTTTTGGATGCTAGTTTCTAGATAGTCAAGCCAAAATAACTTGAGATTGGATTTGGTGCGGCTATTGGAAAGAGGCAAGCTGGTCTTTGTAAGATGCCAAGGCCTCTGTGATGATGTTTGGCTGAGGATGAATTTCTCTGGCTATGATTGCCAGATGAGTGTGCAATTATTCTGTTAGGTAAGTCAGCAAACTTAGTGTTTAATTTTCCTTCTGTTACTATATTTGCTTTGTACCTGAGGTAATTCAGAGCTTGTTAGTTGTTTGTAAAATTTGAAAATGGGAAGGAATTTGTTTGCCCCTTGATATATAAGCTGGTATCTAGGGATTTTTAGTTTCTTTCAAAGCGTTGGAGGCTGGCCACAGCTAAAGCTGGGAGCTGTTGGTTTGGCTAATAGCATTAAGTCTCCCTGCCTGCCCTGCTTTCAGATATGCAGGGTTAAGCCATTCACCAGACTTAAATTCAGAAAGGAATCTACCCCAGGGTAGCCTGGGACCCTGGTGAGTGTTTTTGTCCTTGCCTGTCCTTTCAGCTTGTTTCCACAGGGGGCCTTCAGTATAATGACTCCACCATTGTAAAAGGCCCAGGCAGTGACTTGATCTCTTCTGCTCCCTTTTCTGTAGCATGGGCTCCCTTATCACAAGGCTTAAGTTTGCAGCTGTGCTAGGAATGTTCTTCTGTAGGGTACCTCTTAAAGACCCTTTCAGACTAAATAGATAGTATGTGTTTATATGCTTTGATCTGCCTAGGTTCTTAAACAACAGCGAAAATTCATGGATAGGAGTTGAGTCTTAGAACTGCCCCTCTCCTCTGCTGTCATTTAAATTAGCTATGCTCTTGCTAACATGTAGATTTGTGCTACAGCTGTCTTTCTTTTGCAGATGCTTGAAGGCACCAGTTGTTACTGCACAAAATTGCATCATAGAAGTGTTCTCCTTCCTTCATCAAACTGACTTCTCACACAAAGTAAGCCATCGTTTACTGTACAGTCTTAGTGCCAGCGATCAGTGAAGTTACCATACTTGCACTTCAAATCATTCTGCTTTAGTTAAGAAGGTATTTAATGAATTATTTCATTATGTTGCAGTGCTCAGCAGTATGGATCTGCAGCATGATTCCTGAAAGCAATCAGTGTGTCAGGGAAAAAAAAACAACATAGCAGCAACCAGGACTGAAGGATGTGTAGGGGTTAGTAGTCTCTGTTGATCTCTTTGAATTTAATTCCCTCTTAGCTGAACAGGGTACGGTTGTCTCGAGGATGCCTGCTATAGCAACTCTTGGTTTGGGGAAGAGGGCAAATGAATGGAAGTAACTAAGGAAAAATGGGCTTAGGGAAGCTCTAACTTTGGCTAGAGGTGGGATTATTGCAAAATATTAGTAGCACAGCCTCCCAAGAGTTAGAGGTTGGTTGCAAACACACTTTGTGCTTCTGAGTGGGTTGTGAAACCAAAGGTGTGCCCTTGTGAATATCCCAGGGACTTGGCTAGCCTAACTCCTGAGCACAGAAAGGGTATAGAGGCTTGAATGATTGCTACTGTTGTAAAACTTGAAATGGAGTTTTAAAGATTCTGCAGTGTAGTGTAAACACTATGCTGTTAGAGTATGTGAGAGACTTGTGGGGGCCCACTTGCACACTGAACTGGTTGTAGAATCTTTAACATAATGGGTCTCTCTTTTGGTTCCTAGCCCCAGACCCTAGGGAAAGCTGCTACTTCTGTGCTGTGGAGGGTCAGCATGAGTTCATGCCTCCAAATGGTGTGAGGTCCTGGCTAAACAAAAGAGCATAGTGTAGGCCTTGAGCTGGAAGTAGGAGCCATTCAATCTTGTGCAGAAATCTGGATTTAATGCCAGATGGTAGCAGGAGCTGTTGGGCAGCAGGACTGTTTGTTTGTTGGGTTTTTCTTAAACACAAATTGAATAAGCAACTGAAAGATCTATTTTGGTATCTGTAGCATTTCAAATAGTCATTACTAGAAATAACTTTATTAATAAATTTGGTAAATACTGTAAATGCTTTGCTCTGTCTTAAGTCATCTAGTGTCACAGCTGGAGGCTTGGTATGCAGTATTTCCATGATGATACTGTTTGCTGTCAACTTGCCAGTGTACTCACAGAAGAAATACTTCTGTGAAAGCCATTGCTTTTATGGGACAAGTCAAGATGAAAGGTACATCCTGTAATCAATTCAAGCATCGAGTTAATCCATGGGCTCAATTACAGGTGGAGTTTGGGATTTTCATAATCATGAATGACGCATTTTTTTCTCTAAGGTCTGAAAGATTTTTTTTTTTACAAAGATGCTATTTTCAAACATACAGATTAGGAAAGTGCTGGTTAGAAAATATCCCCTGCTGTTGGAAGGATCTAACTTTGGCACTCATGGCACCCCATTTGATGAATCACCTGTACTTGCCAGGCCTCAGGAAGTACTGCTGTCCTTGGAAGTGTGGCTGTTCAAACAAAACACAGCTTCCTTCAACTATGTTACAAGACTGGATGTCTGTTTAGCGAAAGCCCTCTTGGAGAGATGGGCAGTTATCCATGAACTTTAACATCCTGCTTCTGAAGTCATTCTTCAGACTGCTGTAGCTGCTGTGCTTCTGGGACTGCAAAGGCAAATCCAAACATGGATAAACAAGATGTCAAGTGGCAGTTCTAGGTGACTACAGCTTGCTAGATGCTACTGATGCTAGCAACGTGACAGTGAATAGCCACTACTATGTGCAGAAAGGTCAGTTTAGCAGGAATAAATTCAGCTGGGTCTTAATTTATAGCAGCAGTGTTGTGAGTCGTTTTTGCTCCAGAGGGAGCAGAACTGCACTTGCTAGGGCAACTAGCAACTCTGCATGCAGGTAAAAGAATAAACTCAATGATATACTGGATTGCCACAGCAGTCATGTGTCGTCAGTCTTCTCAGATGTTGATGCCATAACTGGATTTTTCTTGCACAGCCTTAAGTGGGCAGGTGTCGCTCTTGGACATGAAAGAACCCGCGAACTCCACTCTCAGAGAGAAGGCAGGAAAAGGGGGGCCAAATTGGCCCGCTCTTTATTATATATGTTCTTAGAAATCGCCGTGGATTGGAGGGAGAAATTACCACCTCTCAATCACACTCGTCAAAGGAAAGATCCATCAAAAGTCTCCTCCTAAGGAGAATGGAATGCAAAATATAAGAATGGTTAGCAAAACATGGCTATGTTTACAGAAAGTGTGTGAGAACTTTGTTACAGAAATGAAAACATCGAAGAACTGCAAAATTCAGGGCGACAGGCAGGTGGGGTTTTTTTGCTTTTCACTTGCTGAGATGACAAACTGTTTCGATACTGTCCCTGACTCTTGTATCTAGCACAGCACGGATTTGCTGTAGAAGAATATTTGCTGGTTTGCTCCAATGTGCAATACAGTTTTTGCAGGTGCTGAAGTGCAGTTGTATAGACACTAGAGTATTGCTGCTATTGTGCAATGTCCAACCGGTTAGTTTAAAAAAAAAAAGCACCAACCCACAACAAACCACAACCAAACCCAAAACACTTTAGTATCCTTCCTAATTTTAGGGGGTTTTTTTCTACCCCCATACTAATTCTCAGTTTCTTTGCTCCTTCTTAATACTTCTCATTGGTCTCCCAAGTCAACTTCCTTTCAGTCCATCTTGTTCCCAGCTTCCTTACCTGTGACTTCTTTCCCTCTACCACTTGTAAGGACACAAGAGTACACTAGCTTTTAGCACTTGGACCCAGAACTTGTCTTAGCTAAGTGAAGCCCAGAACTGCAAATCAGTGAAAAAAATAGCTGCATTATCCTATGCAGATGGAATGTATCTGGAAACTTGTGTGGTGGTCTACGTAGCTTCTACCGGACAGGGAAACTGTGAACTGTACATAAAGCTTACACTTTAAAATGAACTAATTTTTTTATGAATATTGAAGGAACATATTCCAGCATTGAGGCTATTCCTGGGCCAAATTTCAAATGCTTAGTCTTTTGTGTGAGTATTGAGATATTTCACATCTTGGCAACCTCTCCCCTCTGAGTAAAACCCTTCCAGGGAATGAGTCTAGAAGGAAAAAACACAGATCTATTCTGGGCTGAAATACTCAGAAAAAATCTTATCATGAAGCAAATATGCCTTAATGTTTGGCTCAAAACTGTGGGGGTGTCTCCACAATGGGCTGTGTCAGGTTGCCTCTGCAGCAGTGTAGTCATCAGCTTTCAGCCTGTCATGACATAAAAGCATTGACTGGGGCATGGGAGATGTGGTTTGCTTTTCAGCTCTGTACTAAATGTCCTTGTGATGTTTAGTACAGCATGTATAGCCGGAGTGGTTCTAGAAGACTGGTGAAGTTATTTTATATATATAAAATAATAGACATGTTATTAAAATAAAAATTGATACCATTAACTTTTCCCCTCCCATACCTGAGTACTAATCAACTATTTATTTGGGTGAGAATCCAAATTGACTTACCTACCTCTTTGAGAGACCAAACCTCATTAGGTGAACTTGGTGAGTAGTCAAACTACTCCTCTCCTATGCAGAGGTCCCTGGAGAAGTTTCTTAGGACAGTGCTGTCAAAATGGGATGTGGTGCTCTGATTCTAATGTAAGCAGTAACATACATGGAGACAATATGGAAAACTTAACTGCTGTGATGAAACAAGACCTAGTGGAGTCAGTGAAGACCACACAGTGCTGGCAGTCAGGAGAGACTCCCCTTCAGGAAGTTTTGATGCCCCGTGTAGTTGGGACATTCATAGATCATCCAGCAGCTGGTTTCTACCCTGTCAGCGGTTGAGGTGGGCATGCAGGTCTGATGGGTCTGCTGTGGTGTCACAGGAGCAGCCAGCAAAGAAAGACATCTGCAATAAAAAAAAAGTAGTCCAAATCATACTGGAAAGTATTTGAAAGCTGACTTGGTTTTGCCTGGGTCATACAAAGCAATCCAAAGACTGCAAGGGTCCATAGGGACACTTCTACTGAGCCCTAAGACTAGCAAAGCCCTTATATCCATTTTCTATAGGATGTGCAGACCCTTACTGCTGTCTTCCTTTCTCTAGTACTAGAGAATGGTGGATGTCCCTTTGGGACTCTGAAAGTGGGAAGCAACTTTTATCATTATTTCATGCTGAAAGTATCCTGTTAGCAGCCTTTTGACAAGTTTTTGGGAGCATTGGAGAAAGTGAAAAACCCCATTTGCTCTTTGATAGCTCTGTGGGTGACTTCTGTTTATCACACATTCATTCAACTTTGTGCCCATCTCCTGCACCCAGTCCAGGGTTCTTAGGAAGCTTCTGTAATGTAGAACGGAGACAAAGAAAAAAATAATTCCCCTACATCTGAACTGTGCTGGAGCTTTCACATCTCTTAACTGGAAAAAAACAAGACTGTTCTGTCCAACCCAAGTTAGCCCACTGAGCAATTTAGGTCTGCTGGGCTGCTAGATCTTAGCAGCAGTAAAATCCAGTTAGAAATACTTAAATTCAGTGGTATTGTTTGGTGATATTTCTTACATTTGTTTAAAATAAGTTATTTCAACTTTATTTTCCCAACATCTTAAAAATCTAAGATGATATAAACCTTAGGTCTCTTTCAGCAGTTGAAAAACTAAAAGGGAAAGTAGCCAGACAGCAAATGCAACCAACATATTTTTATGTGTAACTGGTTTAGTATTTGAAATCTTTCAAGTACACTATAGGCTTTCTTTAGTAAGTTTATCAGAGAGATAATAAAACAACCACTTGAGGTTTCCCTTCTGCTAATTTGTTGGTAGACCAACTAAAGATGTTTATAAATGTACTTGCCTACAAGAAGCTATATCCATGCTAGGCTGTTTGCTCCATTCACTCAGCTGTTCTTATCTTTGCAATTTTTGGTAGGGTGTATCTGTGACACCTTTTCTCTCCTGCTTGCCTCCCTTTTCTCTCCTTCCACATCCGCCTTTGAACTAACCTTCACAAAATTCATTCATGTGCAGTGCATTTGCATGTTTCTTGCTCATACTGCACAAAGGAATTTTGGGTCTTTTTGCTTTACTGGCTTCTTGTTCAACAAAAATGCTACTTGTTTTGGGCTTTCTTGCACGTGTCTTTCACTATGAGTCTTGTATGGTGATTTCATGAAACTGCAAAACTTCAGGGACAAATCTTTAGCTATCCTGTTTATAAACAGCTCTAGTTGTGCTTCTAATGGCTGTTGTAAATGGTATCACTATTGTCAGCCTCTCTCTTGGAGGTGCTTCCTCAGTCAGGAAATTGTACCCTTTAACACTGAAAGCAGACTGAGGGAAGAGTGTGATTTGAGTCTTGTTTCAGAACACCTGTATGCTTTCTTTGTATCAAAAATAACTTCTTCCTGATGGTTAATAATAAGCAAATTGAATTCACTTACAGGAACAACTCCTATGTGCAGGCCTGTGCTTGCATTTCCCAAAGGCCTTTGTCAGGCTCAGAACTGTTACACTTCTTTTGTTCTGTCTGTGATCATGCTTGCTATGGGGAGCAGGTTTGTCCTTTGGAGCCCACATGGTCCTTCACAAATTAATATTTTGGGCACTGGACTTGGTAATGAAGTTTGGAGCTTGAGAGACCTTGAACTTGAGTAGGGCAGGTACAGGTAAATTCCTTATTGGAACAAATGCAGAGCAGCCATCACGGGTCAGAGGGGCCATCTATCAAGTAACTTCCATGAGCAGGCACTGAGGGAAGGGTAGATATGAAGCAAATAGATATAATATTTCATTCAACCTTCAGGACCTCAAGCTTTTTTAGCTCAAGAGGTTTTCTGAGCAGGAGGTTTCTTCTCTCTTTATAAAAACTCTCAGTGGATTTGTCTTCCAAGTACTCATCCAACTTCTCCTTGGATCCTGTTCCTAGGACTTTATGCCACAGATGAACACAGCATTGCAAGAAGGGCTGTGGGTTGATCTGAAACGCTGGAGCCAGAATATCTTGTTCGACAAATGGTATCCATGGTCTGAGGAGTGTGGTTATTTCCATCTGTTGCAGCTGCCCTCAGCCACTACACTGTTATGACAGCTGCTTTTACATGGAGATTGACTGCTTTTGCACCTCAGAAAAACTCGAGCATAGGAGTAATCTGAAAGTAGCAGTATTTTTGTAGAGTAATATAGCCTGCATGCCAGCAGCTGTAGTGCCTGCTACCAACCATAAAGCAAGCTGCAGGAGCCTAGAAGCCTTGTTGGTGAAAACTTGGACGCTCTGTGAATTTCCAATGTCCCTCTACTTTAGTACCATTGTTCTTAATGTCTGCTTGAGATTCTCTGAACATTTGCAAACAAAAGCAAGTGCAGCCTCCAGTGGTTCTTACAAACTAGGAATTACCACCATCCCTGTCTCAGGTGGAGAAGTTTAGCTACCCCTAAGCCCTAGGATGCAATAGAATCTAGAATCCAGACACCCTACCTTATCACCCTGGTCTCTGAATAGTTATTTCTGTTCATTCCTGCCTTTTACCAGAGGAATGCCAGCATATAATCTACACATCACTACAGAGCCAAGGTTCTCAATTGCACAAATTGAACCAGGTACTTTGTTGCAGTAAGTAGGCATATGTTAATTGCTGTCTGGGGAACTCGTCTGTTCTTTCTTTATTTATTCCTGCTGAAGAAAAATGAAATATTTTGATTTCCTGTCCTAAGCAGACAAGCAGATACTGTACCTGAATTGCTGTGTTATTTTGCAAATCTGGGTTAGTTAAGCATGCTAACACACATATTCCTTACACTGTGCAATTCCCATAAATGCACAATATTAGGTGTTTGTGAACAAGAGGAAACATGCTTTTTCACACCTCTGCCCTGAGAGCCAAGTTGTTCATGCTCCATTTCCCTCTGGCTGAAGCATGGTGTTCTTATGTACACCAAACATTTGCAGTAGCTGAGCAGCCTCCTTCACGCAGTAAAGGACAGGCAGGAGGGCAGAGATAGTGTCCCATGTACAAAAGAAAGGACGAAAAGGGCAAAGAATAGTTCTGTTTTCCTCTCCAGTGTTGTCAGGGAAAGGCTGGTGAGGATCACTAACAGGCTGTTACTGAGGGGTCATGTGAGTGTGAAATAATGGCTAAATGAGGTCTCGGACATTAGCAAGGAGAGATGTGAGTTTTAAGCAGTCTACCTCACTGCTGTAAAAGTTGCTTGGTTTTATTCAAGGACTCCATTATCAGAATGTTTACTAGGCAAAACAAAATCAAAGCCTACCATTTCAAGCCAAGATGAAGTGATTTAAAATTAAACATAAACTAGATAAGGTTGCAGAGTGTCCTAGTAGTTCTGTGCTCTCTGTACTGCTTTCTCTTTCCAAATGTCTCCAGAACTTTGCTGAAAAACAGTAGTATCCCTGGTAAGTATAGAGCTGGAATCTATTCCTAGATTGAAAACTTGATAAAATAGAGAACTTAGATGAAAGAATCAGACCTTTCCCTTCACTTACCAGGGTATGGTTAGTGTACACTTAACAGCAATATGCAGTTGGACCTTTAACGCTTATTTAACTTATCACGTTCATACTTAACTTATCATGAATGACTGGCTTACTGTGAATATATTTTAAAACTATTCCTCCTCTCCCCTGAAAATGGGAAAGAAATCAGATTTCCCTCAGGACTGCACAACTTTAATTTGTTTGTAGTACTGAAGAAAGATTTGTTTGAACCAGGATTTTGGAATGCATTCACTGTTTATTTAGTATGAGAGCAGTAACTCAGTGTGAGTCAGCCAGCCTCTGCAAAGAGAAAATTTTTGGCATTTACTGCACCGCAGCCAAGAATTCTTCTCTATTCCCTAGGTTTCAATAAATACTGTCTGCCCTGAACTTAGGCATTTCATACAAGATCCAAGAGCCACCTAAGGCATTGAGGGAGCAGATCTCAGGGAGATGGACATAGCCTGGGATAAATATCAGTAAGACCCAATATTTGACCTTGGGGCTTTTCTTTTTTATAGAGCGGAATACTGTGGGAAGCAGAATTCTGCAGTAGCAAATAGCAAAAATATAGAAAAGACAGAAGTTTAACTGATTCTGACATTATTAAACAAGAGAGACACACAAGAAAAGGAGCATTGCCAGCTTCTATGTATATTTCTGAGAGATTGTGTTCTGTTCTGGAGATGGGATTGCAAAAAGATTCACTCTTTTGAAACTAATAGAAAAGGTTTAATTCTTACCCATAGGGAAGAGCTCAGGTGTGCCAACAAATGGGTATGATTACATATGTGATAGGAAGTAAATGGAAGATGCTTTTTTATTTGAAGAAATGGGATTTATAAGGACTCTGTATTAAGACAATGGGAACAAATGTATTCATGCGATTTGGGGATGATGTGTGGCACTTATCATGACCAGGCCTGAATAATGTGGCCTTTTCAGAATTATGCTACTAAAAGACATTTTCCATGTTACTCCATATGCTCCCATTATACACTGGTGTGCAGGCAATTGCCATGTGGGAAACTGCTGAGCTTTTTGAGTGTGGGGATGTGGAGTGTTCCTGCTGCTGTGGCTTATACTGTAAAGTATATCTGAATAACAAGAGAAGTACCTTGGCAAGTATTAATCCTTTGCCAGATTTTAACCAATACAGCTTTTATGTTAGGAAAACTGTACCCATTGCAAATCTGATTTAACATGTTCAAGTATCATTGTAGCATAACACAGTATGGTCATAAGCAAGTTGCCTACATCAGCCCACAGCAGGAGTTTATATCAGCTAGCCTTCCCAGCCCTTCCCTGGGTGATGTAAAGATATTCTCTACCTGAGAACAGTCACTCCACTTTCTTTTAGTATCTTCACGCTATGAAAAGGCCCTGGAAATAGTTTTGATATTAAACAGATTATTTCCTTCATCTTTCAGTGAAACTTTGCATTGCCTTATACTGAACTTTGCCTGTCTCTCAAGTTGCTTGGAGAAACTGTGTAACTATATTCTTAAAGGATAAACTATACCCGCTTTCTTAAACTGTGATGTGCTGCTAAGCAGAACTCACTTGTAGTATTACATGGCAAGACCTTATGGAACTGCAGAGACTGAACCACTTCCAGAAGTCAAGATCATTCTTCCTTTTTAAAAGGTAATGATGCTCTGAGTAACTGGGCTCTCATAAATAATCTAGCAGCTTTTTTTTTGCCTTAAAGGAATTGCATTGTTTCACAGAGGTCTGCAGGTCAAGGTGGTGACTGCTACATTCACAGCAGTGGCCCAGAAGCTCTTGTCTTCAACAACAACAAAAAAAAAGGTCAGCAATATAAACATTTGCAAAGAGTCGTAGTCCACCATGGTGTCTGTGTCAGTGCAGGGGGCATGGTGGGGTTTCCACTTCTCCTTCCCACTTCTGAAAATTTGCTGAGATGAACATTGAGAGCTGTGAGCAGACATTGCGTTTGCTTTTATATACCAGAATCCTAATGCCCCATCTGCAAAAAGTAACACAAAAGAGACCATTCTAAGCTGTGGGGACTTCTCATGTTTTGTCTTTATTGTAGTTACGATGTTAATTGCATTTAGCATGGGCACTCTTATTTTTTCTGTTTTGTGCTGCAGTTGCTGATGCTGTGTACAAGTTGAGTTACTGTGTAACCGTGGGGTAGAATACACTTTGAGCTGCTGTGAACTGTTTCATGTGGTCCGTCTGACCCAATGTGAGATAGGTACAAGCAGATGTATGAGTATATAAGAATGATTCTTTACAGAACCTCCTTTGCCTGAAAGCTCTAGAACTCAGCAGACCTGAGCAGCTTCTGGTGTAGGTCTGTTCCTTTCCTTCCCCACCCTGTGTTGATTACCTCTTGCCCAAGTTTGTCCCATGGCAAACCTTCCTTTTGTGACAGCAGATGAACTTTGCTTCCATTTCAATACTTTATCACACACTTTATCCTGGAGACAGGGAAAGTATCCATCTCACGTGGTGTTGTTAGCCTTTCCCTACTAATCCTTTCTGTTGTGTACAGACTTTAACAAAGACGTGTGAGGAGGAAGTAGTGATTAAAAGTCTCAGTCTCTTCCTGGTGTGTGATTAATTGCTGCATCCTGGAAGACTATAAAGATTGAAATCAAGTGGTTCTTACTAGATGTTTATCAGTGTATCTGAATTACCGGCTAATGTTGTAAATTAGTTTGGGTCACTTGGTCAATTTTTTCCCTTTGAAAATCTGTTTTAAAAATTCAGATGGAGAAAACGGCATTAAGCTCAAGTTGCTCTCTATCTGGAAGCCAGAAGGATTGTTGTTTAATGCTAAAGCAGAGTGTTTTAACACTAAAGCACAGACAGTAGGCTAGAGAAAACTGTATTCCTCCATTTTGGAACTTCTCCTCTGATTTTTTCCTGTTTGGTGCAGGGGTGTAACAAACCTTGACCTGTTCTGATTATCATTTTCTTGCACCTAAATCTTAGACTCTTAAAAAGAAACTGCTTCATGGAATATGCAAAGCTGGTTGTAAAAATTACTTATATCACCAGTAGGTGAGGCTTCAGATCAAAACAAACTACTGCACTACAAAACTAGATTTATAATCTTATGTATTTGGGGGAACTCATTCAAGCATATGAAGACCTTGTCAACATGATCCATTAGTGACTTGGCACACAGATGAACACCTTCGTAGATCTAATTTACTTTAAAGAGCTCTATTTTCACCTACATAGTATCCACCTCCAATGGAACAAAGGAGTGTTTGTGGCTGTAAGGAGGGAGGGCAGGGCACAGTTTGGGAGACTCAGTGGAGTGCAGCTTTGCTTACAAGGTTTCAGGCCAAAGAAAAGGGCTTTCAGTGCTGGTACAAGAAAGGAAAGAGAAAAAGAAGAGTATCTTCTGGAGAAATGGATGGGGGGAAATACAAAACCTCCACTTTCACAGCCTTCCATCACAAACCACTTCACTGATGTTGTTTTTAACTGTATCCATATTAAATGACAGGGGCTAATGTGCACTCACCATTTCCAAACAGGTTAGATACCCTTCTGTCCTCTTTAGTATATTCAGCCCTTTTCTCTCAGACTGTGTTACCTCAGACCACCTGCCATCCTCCTGTTGGATTTCCTTGTCATGATGTTTGCTTGCCTGTTGTATTCAACTTGATGTATTGCTGCTGTTACTGTAAGTATGCTGCTCAGGGCTTGATGTTTGTCTGCTGGTAAGGCCATGAAGTGTAGCCCTGGATGCCTTTGGCAGCCACACCACACACTTGCTTCACTTAAAAGGACGATGCGTTTAGCACTGGCAGTGGAAGTACCTGGCAGATCACCTCCATAACAGCCTGTCTGGGCTAGTTTCTGTTTTGAGGACCTCTGAATGCTCTTTCAACCACGACTCCCCTTGCAAAGCCAGCATCTTTAACAGTGTTTTAGAGAGATGGAGTAAAACTGATTTTCTCATGGCTTTGTTAATTGCTGTTGCTGCCAGCTGCCTCTTGAAGATATGTAGTCCTGTGGACTTACATTACTTTCCAACCTGACAAAACTGATGCTTTTCAGAACAGATTGGTTATATTTTTGTCCAACCGATAAACCAGTCTGTGGGAGAAAAGATATTTTGCCGTTCCATGATGGATGCTAGATGTTTCCACATGACATTTGGCTAGGAAAAAGCTCTTCACCATAATGAGTGAGAATTTTCAGGACTAGTTAGAGAATCAGTAGTGACATGTCTTAAGTCAAGAGTACTATAGCAGAAATGAGGGGGAAATTTGTGCTTGCTTGCATGGGCAGTGCTCTAGTAACTTTGGCTGTGGTGTAAAGACTCTGACTCACAAACCTGTGTGGACCAATTTAAGAAGTGAGAATCTCTGGTCCAGCAGACAGTATGTCTGTGCCTCAGTTGCTGTGTTGTCCAGTCAAGAGTGTCAGCTGAAACCATCTGATTTCAGTGTCATAAACAGGGCTATGAATTGCAACAGCAAGCTGCCACCATGAGTTCTGCTGCTGGAGTCAGTCTCTGGGGTACAACTTTCCTCTTAAATTACCACAGGAAAAGTGGATAATGCCCTGTTCAATTCCCCACTTGCCCCTTTACCATGATTTCAGGTACTCAGGAAGAACAGAGCCAGAATGGCCTCTTACCTTTCCCACTATGGGTAGTATTGCAGTGCAGTGGTAGGTACCAAACGTGTGCATATGGTGCACATATGATCAGAGGTCTCATCTGGGTCCTGTAGAACAAATTCATGACTCTGCATTGCATCTGAGCTCTGAACTCTGTCCATTGCTTTCTGCATAGCTGAAGAAAGAGTTTGAAGTTGTTCTGACTAATTGATCTGGTCACTGAAAGACCTTTTTTTTTCATTCTGGAGACAATATAGCTCAGGAAAGGAGTAATTTCCAGTCAAGGTAGCAGAAGGCTATGATTCACCAGTCCTGTGGTACACACACAAGCACCTTTGAGCTCTCTAATTCTGGCTGTCTGAACATGTGAGCAGCAAACCGTCTGATGTGCTGGGCTTGATTTTTGTGTGCAGACAATCAGATGCCAGCTAGCCAACAGGGGAGGGAGTAGCAAAAGGGCAGGTACTTGCACTCTGAAAATAGAACACTGGGTTTATGCTTATTAGCATAAGTAAGTAAATAATAATATAGTAAGTATAACATACCATAGTAAGATTTTTGTTGCTTACTCCTCTTAACTCCACCAGTCTTATCCACAAAGCCACCAAGTATTAGCCAAAGGAAAGTGAAGACCATGGCAGTACTATAACAGCAAAGACAGCACTGGAATAACAAGGCTAATCACCTATTTGTTAGTCTTACTGTTTATTTTATTACAGGTCAGTGAGCAAAAAACAGTCATGAGATGTTAATCTCTCCAGCTGTTTAATCTTAACCACCCCCTCACCATTGTTCTCTCATGGGCTCAGCAGCAATATCCCCTCCTCCCCTCTTGTAATGACCTCATTTCTAAGTACAATTTCTCTCTGGTTTGGCTTTTAAGGGGTCAGATTGATGCTGTTTGAGTTGGGATGAAATTTGCTCAGGTCCTGTCACTGGCTGCTGCCTATGGTTCTACTGAATTTGTTTGCAGGAAACAAAGACTCACCAGTTAATTTGTAATTTGTGAATGTATTGAGCTGTGATTAGTGACAGCCCATCTAGGGAATGGGGAGTGTTGTTAGGCAGCACAGCATGGACATAAAAGAGGTAAACCTTTAGAGACCTACAAATGGGGATGGGAAAGTAGACTTCAGTGCTATGTTGGCAGTGCAGGGAGATGCTCTTTCTTTAGCTGAGTCCTTTACTAAAATAAGAAACCAGAATGGTTAAAGGGGAGAGCTGAGACACACAGCCCACATCATCCTGCCCGATGCTGGATCATGTGTGGGAGTTGCAAAAAACTGTGGAAAAGGGAAGGTGTGTATTCCCTGACTCTGAAACGCTGCATCCGCTCATTGTCTCTGTACAAGTGGCATGGTGCATTGAGGAGCAGTAGGGTGCATTGAGAGAATGTAAGCTCTTGACATACTGGCAGGGGGAAGCAGGAGAGAAGTGGCTAAGGGAAGAGGAATGGATGTCTTAGATGCAAGATACGAGGATGGAAAGGAAGGAATGGCTGTGAAGATTCAAAAACAAACAAACAAAATCCCAACCAAAACACAAGTTGCAAATATATCACCAAAGCTAAGCCAGAAGACATCAGTTAGCTCACCTACTACTAAGTGAGGCACATAAAGTCTTAGATCTTTGCTATGTCTTTGCTTCATTTGCTTTCCTCACTTTTGAGTTTGTTCCAGGCTTCCTTGGAGAGATTTCTTGTTTTGCTTCTGTAGCTCCCTGCAGGATGCAAATGTTAATAAGCATAAGCACAGCAGGCAGGGCTGAATCCATCAGGAGAGACGGGGACTGCAGGGCAGATCAGCTTCCCTCCTGCTGTGTGACATGTGAGGCACGTTGAACTCAGGGCTGTGGGGGAGCCCCCTTACTCCAGATCGGCAAATCCAGCCCTGCTGTTGGAATGTTTTCTTAGCTCTGTTGCTTAGTGGAGCAGTGGTAAACAAAAGGCTTTAGCAGATCATGGACAAATAGGCAGAACCTATTTCATGAACATGCTAGGCTAATCTGACATTACTGGGCTCTTTATGGAGTCAGGTTTTTTGTTAATTTCTTTAAAAATAGGGGGGGTTGTTTGTTGTTCTTTTTTGTTTGTTTGTTGTTTGGTTTGTTTTTTTTTTTTAACCTAAAAGCGATGGTAGTAAATGCTTTGGGGTTTTATTTCAGGGATATTAGCCAGAAGAATGCTTTCCATGTGTATATTACTGGAGTCGACTTTCCAGCTCACGAGTGACACCTCCTGCCAATGTCCTGCAATCCAATTTAGAATTGACACTTTAGTGTTGCTATGAAACATCTCGTGCTAAAGAGAGCTGAGAAGGGTAGACAAGACTGGGACATTCGGTGATAGTGTTGCAAAAACTGTTTTACTGGCTTGTGTGAATTCTCCAGACCTACTTTGTCACCCTGTTGCTTTCCTCTGGTCAGTGTGTCCAGTTGCTTGTGGTCCTTTTTAGCTCTCCCTGCTGAACGAGGGCCTTGCTTTTGATGTGCTGTTGGTGTCTGGAACTTAATGCCTTGGAGGAGAGAGAGAGAGCCTCGTATCATCTTGGGTTTACAGAGTGCCACCAGGCTGGTTTACAGACCTACTGCATGAGCTCACTTGCAATACATGGTTGGAGGTAAGAGGTTCTGGCTTCAAATTCTTTAATGCTCCTGAAGTTACTCTCATTTTTGCTGCACTTGGAAAAGAAACAGGCAAGCTATAGGTGGCTCTCACTGGCCAGTAGCATAACTGACCTTTGCAAAACTCCTAGTATTAGTCCAAGCTTAAAAGCAAGCAAATGACTGGCAGACATAAAGGCTGATTCTATTGGAAACATGTAATCTTTCCTCTACTTGAGGAAAATGCACCTTTTGTCATGAATTTCAGTAGCCTGAGCTAGATGCCATTTATAGGCTACAATGACAAAACACCTTTACATCCCCCCTCCCCCCTCCCCCCTCCCAAGAGAATAGGCACAGCCTGAGGTTTACACCATCCTTTCCATGTGCAGCTGTTGGAGCTGAGCAGGCTGTAACTTGGTGCCTCTGCTGGGCCAGGTCCTGCTGCCTGGTGTTCCCTTGCCCTGGCCTTGTAGGAGTTGGGGTGAAATGTGCTCACTTTGCTTCCGGGCATGCTCTGCAGCTTCAGGGGCAGTCAGCATGGCAAATGGATGCAGGGAGATCTTGAAAGGTTGAATCCAGTCGTCCTGAAAGGACAACAATTCACAGACTCATATGTGGCAGTGACCCAGTCAGCCTTTGCTCTCCAAATAAATAAAGATGAGAGCTGGGAGGATTTTCCCGCCGGGGACAGCTCAGAGGAGGAATCCGGCCTCGCTGCTGAGTCATGCTGAGAGCAGNAAAACGGGGAAGCCAGAAAGCAAACAGTCTCACCTAGCTGCAGCTGTTCCACTGCGGGACACCTACAGCAAGGTAAATCACTTGGCTCCTAAAGCGGTGGAAAAGAAGCCAGGCGACACTCGTATACCTGCAGAAACTACGTGCTAAGACACTGGGCACACTCTTCTGGTCAGCAGAAGCTAAGATAACTGCTTCAGCAGTCCTGCTGGATAAATGAGCACCATTTATAATGCCCATCCGAACTGCCACGAGGCTGTGATATGGGCTCCCTAAGTATCTATATAGCTTGATAAAGCTAGCACATGATTTTCAAGGAGATTAAGCCAAGGCTTCAAAACTGAAAAGGGATAACAGGAATCTCCACCAGTATACTTCAGTGGGGAAAAAAAATCCACAGAAACTGAATTTTCAGATGGGCTGGATTCCAGCTCCTTGAGTCTAGGACTCTTAAAGAAGCATAAGCTGATTTCCAAGAGTTATTGTTAATTTATAACAGTAGATTTAAGCTCTTAAATGAATTAGGACTTTGCAAAATAAAGTATCCTTAGTTTCCCAACTCATCAAAGCATTTCCATTCCTTTCTCATAGAGTGGAAATGATCTTTAGCCCATGATTAAAATGCAGCAGTGTTGATGGCTGAAACAGAAACTGAAGAGCCTGATAACAATGGCTTATCTTCTTCAGAAAATTTTGTAACTTTGCTACCTTGTGATCATTAAGGAAGTCTCTCTGAGTCCACAAGGGGCAAGATCTAGGCAAGTGGACAGTAACATGAGCTGAGCAGAAATACTATTTCTGTTCTTTCTTTGCTTGTGTAACATCAGAATATAAATCAAAGCTAAAAAAACCCCACCTCTCCTCCTCCCAAAGTAAAAAAACCCCACCAAAACCCAAATGCAAACTCGAACACTCCACCATGGGAAACAGCATGAGTAGCTAGCTGGAAACCTTTCAAGAAAACATTGCTCCTCTGCAGTGTATGGTGAGCACTCAAAACAGAGATTTCTAAAAATATTCTGGGTTGGAAATTCATCAAGAAAAGTATTTCTGTCCATAAGAAGCAAGATTATAAAAATATACAGTGTAACATTCACAGCAAAAGGAGGCACAGTTGATCCATCCACTTATCCCAGGAGCAGAGAGGAAGATCCCTCCTTCTAAATAACATACTGTGAATTGCCCCTACATTACAACTAGTGACATTCCTAGTCCTTGACGTGGAAGAATTCAACTAAGAGAGGTTACAGCCAAGGCTATTCTGGTGCATGTAACTGTGAGCTGGAATGAGCTCTAGCACTTCCTGGACACTGGGTGTCAGTCTGTCATTAATATTACAGCTAGGCATGTCTGAGATTAAAAAAAAAAGTAAAATAAAGTGCACCAGAACACTCTGAATTTCATGTGGATCATCTGTTATAGTCTGACTACAATTCCACATCAGCTTTTGATAGTTGCTTAGGAAACGTCAATAAATTATATGTTACTGAAAAAACAATCTCTATATTCCAGTCCAAATGCTTTTTCATTATGGAGCTGAGTACTTCCTTGTGACTTGAGTCACGAATTAAAGATTCTAATATCTCTCCTACTTTTTAAAGGGCAATTATATGACTAAAGTGATACTGCTAGAGAAATTTGCTTTGAACAGAGGCAAGGCCCTTGTGAAGCAGGCAGTATCTCCCCAGACCTGCACAGCCTTTTTCCCCACTCCACACTAGTGGTAATTAGAACATAGTGGTGGGAATGCATCTCTGTAAACCATTATGGCAAAGGTGCAGGAGCTGGGTTACATCTTAGTGTGGATGTCAGTAATTGGACTGCCCTTTTCTTTCCTCTCCCTGGCACACTGTAAGGTAGAGGAGGAGGTGGTGAATAGTTTGCTTTTTGCTCTAACAGAAGGTTGGAACTCATTTGCTATTACTAATGGGGTAAAAAGGCTAATTACTTCAGTTTAAAATGTAGCATATTTTTAAAGGCACAGATATTATAGGGTAACTTCACTTTTACAGATGTGCAGTAAAAACAAGTTGCTTACTTTTGCAGAGTGTGTTGCTGAGGGCCTCATTCTATAAATCTCAAAGATCTCTTCTATGGAAATGCTGTTCTGTGAAGACAGTTTAGAAGAGAGGTTCAGCTCTCAGAAGTAGTATTCTTTCAAGTGAATGAATGAAATCAAGCTCATATCCCTTTCTCTGAAACAGCTCTCACATTGTTTCCTACTGCTAGTACAAATCCATTGATCTGGTCCTGAAACTTGCTTGCCATTTTGCACTTGGCTGAGACAAGTAATGTGTACACATGCACAGGACCACCTACTGAAACTGCCTGTTTTGTTTTCTAAGGCTGAGCAAAACTTTATGCCTGCTTGATAAAAATTAGATGAATTTGTAATATTTGCACTGTCTGTATACTGTGCTTTCAACAAAGACATTCTAGGTACGGGGAGTATTTCTATTCTATCTGCCATAGGATAAAAGATACTGCCATCTTTCTTGTCCTCTTACCATTAGTATTCGAGCATATGAAGATAATATCATAGCTTCTCTCTCAATTCGGTTGGGATGCTTGTATTGGTTGTGAGTTGCAAAATTCCTGTATAGTGTTTTGAACAAGAAGATTATTAGCTTGGTATTATAAATACAAAAAATAGTCCTGGGCTCAATTCACTGCTGCTTTTACTCCATCTTCACACTGGTGTAACCCACTGCAACAGCAAGACTTTG
The DNA here is from genome assembly GCA_013397115.1 of Edolisoma coerulescens. Lineage (NCBI taxonomy): Eukaryota > Metazoa > Chordata > Aves > Passeriformes > Campephagidae > Edolisoma > Edolisoma coerulescens. The sequence goes on from VWZW01001243.1 coordinate 388,411, forward strand.
GCTTTGCAATACTCACATTTTCTTTCTTGTCAGTGCAGTCTGAGCATCTGAGTCACGTAACCACATCAAAGCAACACTGAGGGCTAAGTTGTAATGGACCTGGAAAGACAGAAGAACCTTATGTGGTTTGTTTGACTGTAATTGCTTGACTGAAGACAGAAAGACCAGAGTAATGCAGGGAAACATGAGCTGCGACTACACTGGGTACCTCATGTGTTGTAAGATACTCAAGGAGGTCTGAGGTATTTTAAACATAGACAGGACAACTGTTTTCTTATGCACAAACAGCTTTGGTTTGTGAAGAATAACCTCTGGTTAGTTGACTTAACCGTATCAAATGCCTTCTGCAAATGAGCTTTTCCTTGCTAAAAAATCAGCAAAATCTTTATCTTGGATACACTACACCAGGATGCTACTCACAGCCAATTTCTTTAGGTACTCTTTTCAGTAATGGGCTTTTATTGACCACTGTAGGGGCAGGTTATTTAGCTGTACCAAGCAGCCATCTTTCAGAGTTCTCAGTAGCCCTGCAGTTAAAGAGGATAGGAAGTAGGAAGTCTGGTGATTACCATGTCATCTAAAAAGGTGGACTGCCTTTGTCCTCTTGGATCAAATCCTTTTTCTCGTAGTCTGATGCCAACATAATCTCTCCTTAAAGCAAGGAAACAATTCTGAATTACAGCTACTTCTAAGCAAACCAGTGCATAGGAAATGTAATAGATGACTCTAAAGCTAGTGCAAGACCGAGGCTAAATTTACTATGATTCAGGGTTAGGAATCTGCTGCAGGACCCCTCCCAGACAGTTCCCAAGTAGTAAAGCTGTTAGTTGTTTGCATCTCTGCTAATCTTAGCTTCCCTCAAACCCCACTGCTATCTTCTCCAAAGGCTCCAAAATATGGGAAGAAGTGCAAATATGGAACAATTACTTAAAGTCTGGGGACTCAACAGAAGAATTTCACTATACAGCCAAGAGAATGAAAAAGATGCTTCACTGATGCTTGTCCTTCTCATTCAGGGGAGGTCTGATTCTGTAACCTTTCCTCAGACTGAGTACTACTGATCCATGCAAGCATTCCTAGGGCAGATGGACACAGGACTTGTGTGGAATAGAGGGAATACTGCTTACATCCCCTAGGAGTTGTCTGCTGGGCAATCCTGCATTGAAGAGCATGAGATGCTGCTGCATGAGCTAGGAGACCCCTTACAGACAGTAGCTGCCCTCGATGCATTGCAGGGGAGGAACTCTGCACCACCCTGGTTGCTCTCACTGAGCAAGTTCTGGGCTGTCACATCTCTACCATCACCTGTGCAGTCAGGTCTCCCACTGCAGCCTGAATGTAACAAAATGAGGAGCATGTCAAATGAAGTTTGTTCATACTTTCCAGCAAGAGAAAACTAAGGTTTGAGAGCTGTCATCCACCTAGGTTTCACAAGCCTTTGCAATGAAAACAAGCCAATCTCAAGTGCAGTGAAAGCAACTGTGGGCAGCTACTACTTACAGGAGTTTTTCAATCTCTTTCTTCAGGAGTTTTCTTTCCATATTCTATTTGTCATTGTAACATAAACTCAATGGATCTAGGAGAGAGAAAAGTGCATCCTACAAAGTACCTCTGTCAGTGATTCTCTTATCACAAGTAAAGACAGTGGGACACTTGGAGACCACCTACAAAAATATAGCCAAAACCATTTCTAAGGTAGGATTAAAATAGGAGCTGAGAAAAATTTAATCAAGAAAGAAGACAACACACACAGTAATGAAAGTGAGGGTAAAGAGGTTGGTAATGGGAAATGGACAGAATGAGCCCATTTAAGGTGAGCATCAGCCTTGAGCATGAGCTTGCAGCTTGCTTGCGTCCCCACCAGCGATGTATATTCTCTCATATAATGCAATCTATTGACCCGCTGCCACTTCCAAGTTTCTTAGCAATGGCTTCCTCTCCCTACTGTGTGTCTGTTAATCAGATCTATGTGGTAGAAAGAGGGAATGGACTGGGAAGAAGACAGGATGTAAGAGATGAAGTTACAGCAGAGAGAAGCCAGCACCTGGCCCACCAATTTATTGTAATGTCCAAGTGCATGCTCTACTCCTCTGCTCCATGATACACACAGCTGTTAATGAATATTGTCCCCTCTTCCCTCTCTCATAAACGTACAGAAGAAATCATGCTCTACCTGTGTCAACTCTTGCCACAGGCCTCAGGATGTGGGTTTGGAGCCTCTCTGACTTCAGGTATTTCTGAAGAGGAATTCCCTCTTGATGTTGCTGTTCCTTTCTTGCCTCTCTGTGTGCCAGGGAAATTAGGCTATGGCTTCATGCAGGACGGCTGCTTTCTCATGTTGCTTAGAAACAATGCTGCTGAGAGAAATTTAAAAAAAACCCCAGCAAATCAAAACCACCACAGAGAAGAGGTTAAACCTTCAGCTTGTGTTATCAGTTTCAAGCTAGATGATCCTAATACACTTCTAGGCATTCAGTTTCACTGCTGAGTGGCTGGTGGGAAACATAACAGACTTTCTAACAAGGGAGGCAGAGACTATTCACTGGGTTTTCTAATGGATCTAATTACTTGTAAATGAAGCTACCAACTTCTACTACTGTTTCAGCATTCTACCAAATGGAACAATGAAAAACTAGACCTGATACCTTCCAATAGCCCATCTAGGGTTCCATTTGCAGTGTTTCTGGCATATAGCAAGGCTGCTGGCTGCTTGTTCTTTCTTCAATGTTATGTTTTTGCTTACAGTATTGGGAGAAATTCTAACAGTCAAGAAATCCCAACATGCTGTTCTAAACCCAGCTGTTGTCCTTCCAAGGGATGCAGGGCACATCTTTCACGGGATTGCTGATGGTAGCCAATCTATCATGATGGCAAGTCAGTGAGAGGATTTTGTAGATTAGGAAGGTTTGCAGGCTGTATTTCTGAATGAATGAGCCATCCCCCTCCTTAGAAATGTACTTCTGTTATTAAATGATTTCCTAGTAAAAAATAGGAATGGGTTTATGAGACATGATCATAGTGTTGCCTCTCTTTGTGATGGCCTAAGAAAACATAAAAGGAAATGTATTATCATGAGACACAGATGTTCTCCAGGAAGAAATCTACTTGGCATTTATAGAGTTTGTGCTATGCTTTCTCTTCCTTATTTCATGTGCCTGTCTCGTTTATTCTATAGCAAAAGGAGCACCAAGCTTCGTACTTCCCCACCTTTCAATCCAGCTGAGGAGCTTCTAATCAAGTTGGATTTGATTTCTGAAAGCATCCTCCTTGCAGGCATCATGGCAAACGTGTCTCCAGTAGAGCTGCTGCTTGTTTGCTCTGAGAAACACAGATCTACTGCCTGCCAGGCATAACTCCACCAGTTACACCCACCCAGGGCTTATCTGCTGCTATGGCCAGGTGAGAGGGAAAAGTGACCTTCCCAAAGTGAACATAGCCATGCCAGGACTCACCCTAAGTCCTGCTAACCCAACCCCTCTCCTGTTATGGGGGAAAAAAGTGATACCGTGATGAAGAAAGGGACTTCACTGAAATGAGTCTGGTCCCTAGTCCTCAGGTGAGCTGACCCCTGCCATTTCCCCCAAAGCAAGAAATGCTTCTGTATCATTGCAAGGTGGGAGAGGCTGCTGTGTTTGTGCTCTTCCAAGGTAAAGATAAATAAAATTCACTAGTGGATGCCTGGGGAAGAGATGGGAGAACTGTGTGAGCCGGCATCAAAACCTTTCTCAGTGTATTTCTCTGTTCTCCAATTCAGGACCTTCTTGAGCAAAAAGTGTTGCCTTGGCAGTTAATAGCTCTTGCTTGTTTTTAACTTTTACAAATTTGTCCAATCACTTTCTGAATAAGTGAAATTGAAATTTTGAGTAATGACATCTGCAATATCTCCTGGCAAAGATTCCCACTGTTTAAATAGAGCTGTGTGGGAAAGGGTCTCTGGTTCTAAGAAGCCAACTTGTTAATTTAATTTGCTGACCAGTATGCTTAATAAACTTAGTAGAGAAAATTTAGGCTCCCAAAGTGTGGAATTTGTCACACATGGAACACAGAATATGTCTTAGAGGATACTTACATCTTTTTCCCACAGCCATAGCACATTTAGTGACAGTCTGTTTCCCTAGAGCAAGAACTAAAGCTACAGGCAGGTCTGTGTGCCTGCAGAATTGTTACCCACTGCAAGTCTGATTTTCAGGGCAGGTATGGAGCGCGTTTTGTCAATCTGCTACCTAATTAGGTTGGAATTAATAAATATATTTAATAATTGCCATTATTTAATGCTCATCAGCTAATGTATTAACAAATACCTCATAAAATAGGAGTAAGATTTAGGACTCTTGCAAAGAGCTACCTTTGCCTGTGGCAGCAGGTATGATGTTCAGGTATTAGAATGATAAATTACTTGTCAGTAGCATTGCCTTGCTGAGGTTTAGAGCTTGAGATGTTTCAATAATCTCGGCTCCAGAGGGATGTTAACGAAGTTTGGGGAGAAGGATGTACTAGTGATAGTGGAAACAAAGAGTGAAGAATTTACAAGCCACAAGGACATTTGGCAGAACTCCCAAGATAAGGAAGAAACTAACAAAGCCAACTCAGCAACTGTACTAAGTCAGCCCCAAGTAGCTAGAAGGTAATTCTGGCAAGGGGAGATTGTGACCCCCCCCAACTCATGAACTCACCAACTCAAGAGAAGAGAGACTGGGCATGTAGACTATAATAGTAATAGTAGATAGAATACTAATTAATCAGAGAACTATGTAACTTGTAGCCAATGAATATTAATGCCTTTGTTTACTAAAACGTATGAGTAGCGATAGTTTTTGATAGTCATCATGCCGGCTTACTGGATTTGACACCCAGCACTCCTTTCTGTGCAGAACTTTACGAAAATCAAATACCTCACCTCTCTGTGAGGATCGGCCTCTTGCACAGCAGGTAAAAGAACCCATTTTGGGACAGCAGACGTGTTTTCAGCAGCTTTATTCCCTTGGCACCTCCACTGTAAATTGATTTTCAAAATATTTGGCTGCTTCTCCTGTATGCGTCATTTCCTTAAAATATTTAACATCATCATACCAGCACACGTAATGTCAGCTTCTTGAGGGCAAATTCAAGGGTATCTGGAAAACAGTGCATTAACTTGGACTGAAGTGTAAAGTACGTAAGAAGAAAAGTAATTCCTTCTAATGGTCACATTTAACTTTCTTTTTCACAGGTGAAAACGGCAAACCCTAATTTTTGGGTGAGATATGTCCTTCAGAAGAACGCTCGGCCTTTTTTGAGGCATTCCAGGGGCGGTTTAGCTCTCTGGGGCCGGGGCAAGTGGCGGGAGCAGCGCCTCCAAGTTGGGCGCTTCCAGCCAGAAGGGCAGCGGGGCGGCTGCGGCCGTGCAGGCGCATTTCGGGGGCCGCGGGCCCCGTGAGGGCGGCGGAGCTGACGCGGCCCCCCCGGCCCCGGCGGCGCAGAGAAAGGGCCGCTCCCCGCCGCCGTGCCGCGGGGCGGGGCGAGGGGCGGGCCGTCTGCCGGGCCGCGGCATTCGAAAGTCGCTTGGCGGGCACGGCTTCCTCCTCTTCCTCCTCCTCCGCCGCCGCGGGGGGTCCGCGCGCGGCTGTGCCGAGCCGCGGCGCCGCTTCTCGGGGCAAGTGCGAGCCTCGGCCGGTAAGGGCTTGCGGAAGGGAAATACGGGTGCTGACCCTGCTCGGTGTCGCTCTCTTCAGCGATGGCAGCGCGGGAGGCCGCCGAAATGTCCTTCTTCAGCCTGAGCGGCGTGAGAGAGCGGATGCGGGAGAAGAAAAAGGGTGCCTTGAGGACTGCGAAGTTGAATGCCTCGCTTGCGTCAAAAATCAAAACGAAAATCATCAGTGAGTGTATTTTGCGTTGCGGTGTGTACAGAGGCTGGCTGCTATGTCAGCTTATAACTGGGCCTTTGGCCGTGGCATCGGGAGTGGGCAGCAGTCCCTTACCAGAGCTCATGTGCTGCTTCTCAGCTGCTTCTCTGCCCGGGGGTTTCTAGTGAATTCAGTGCCCTGCAGAGGAGTGTCGAGTGCCACTCAAGGTGCCCAAAGGTGTCTGGAGTATTTTAGTGAATATGCAATCCTGTGCAGAAGCTAGCCCAACTGACTTGATTTTATGGGGGAAGTAATGTAAAGATAGAACAGGAGATAATTTAGAATACCTTGAAAAACTCAGATATTTCTATTACTTTTATTTAAGTGTTTTGAAATTGGGAAACAGGGGTCCAAATCTACTCACGGGCAAGTATAGAGGAAAATAGGTTTTTCTCCGATTTTTTGGATGGTGATGAGGACTTATCTGTAGACGACTTGTTCAAAGTAAGAAGCATATATTTTTAAACACAGCACTTGAACCATGCCATCATTCATTAAGAATTGAAGCAGTAGCTTGCTGCTTGAGTGTGACCCACTGAGGGTGGAGAGGGTATCTGAAGTGTTGCACGTTATTATGGAAAATTTTTTCCTGCTGTTTTCTCTGGAGACTTCTATTGCTGGAAGGAAGGATACTGCTGATTTTGTGAGGGGGCTTTTGAGTTGTAGAGATCTGAATCTGAGGGAGGCTGGTCTGGGAAGAGAAAGAATTATGATGAGGGGAGAGGTATGGATGAGACCTCGGATGCTGATGGTGTGTGATACTGCTCTGTCTCTCACAGACAACTCCTCCACTATGAAAGTCTCCCTAAAGCAGAACAATAAAGCGTTGGCTCTGGCCCTCAATGCGGAGAAAGCCAATGCACAGCGGCTCACCCAGGAGAAGACCATCTTACAGAAGGAGGTGAAGCAGTGCCACTTCCAGAACGCTGCGCTGCGGCACAGGCTGTCCTTCCTGGTACGGCACTAACAGTGTGGCTGGCATGGGGAGGGGTGGTAGGCAAGGTGTGCAGCACTAGCATCTCAGCCATGGGAGGATTGAGCTGTTCTTGAATTTCTGAATTCTTGACATATGGAAAAGGTCACCATTCATTTGCTTGTTTTTGTTTCCGAGCTGTGTTCTCCTCAGAACATGCCTTGCTCTGGCGACTAGTATCCTTGTCGGAATAGATGTTTTGATTTAATGTCTTTATGGCTTCTCTCTCAACACAGAATAATATGTTGAAAAAAATGGACAATCTCATGGCTGCAGTTAAGACGGCTGAGCTGTCTGAGGTAAACCATGGGAAAAACGAACACACTGCTCTGGGAAGGGGGCTGTGTTTTTCTCTGTCTTTTGCTTTGTGTTGCCTGCTCACTTCAGTGTTGGATGCTTCACCTGTTTTTCTTTGCTTGCTTGAGTTGTGCTGGCTACATCCTTGTTTTTAGCTTGGTGTTAAGGATTTCCAGGGTAACTTTTTCTGTAGGAAGAGCTACAGTTTTCAACTGTTTTCCTCTGGATTATTGGCTATATTGGCCAGTAGGCTCTTCTGTTCTGACAGGTTGACTTCTTTTCAATTTCTTTTTTAAAGTATTGCCATGGCAACTTGGGATAGGGAATAGGACACTTTCACTGTGTCATGGGTGGATGGGAAAATATTCCTGCTTCCTGGTCTCAGATTATCTGAACTAGTTTAACTTCATCCTTAGGCCGTGGAGACACAATCTGATTCTGCTGCAATTTATTCCATAATTTATTCCATAACGTGAGAGGGTTGCTGGCAGTACTTTACATACTTTCCAGAGAAACTGAGCTTCTGCTGTTTCTGTGCAGGAGGCTGCACGAGGGGTTTCAAGAACCTTAAATCACTCTTCTATTTCTCTTCTTTCAAGTTCCATACGAATTCTGCATCCTTGTCCAGTGGCCAGAAGAGCAGCATGATTGAAGATAGCTGGGCTGATGATATTGCAGATGGTCAGCTTCTGAGGTGGGCTTTAAAATGATACCTTGTCCTGAATTTCTATATGCTAAACTTCTTGTGTTTTATGTGTGTGCCCAGTTGCCAGTTTTACATGAGATGTCTTCTCTGAACCACCACTGCTTGATGCTTTCCTTTGTTCTGTCTTTTTATTGCCACTCCTTGTCTTGTTTGTCCTAATGCCGTCTGTGCAATAAGTGGTCTTTTTACCTCCTTTCTTTGAGACCATGTTACTTGTAGGCAGTTTTCTCTTTGTAGCTGGTGAGCACGGCAAGATTTGCGTGAGTAAGTGCCATAGCTGGCTACTTTGATGTTTGTGACATAAAAATGCTTAATAGTCAGCTGCTTGTATGATGTAAGTTTGCATTCTGGAAAGATGGTCAGAGCAGTATCTCTTAAAGTATATTTGAAGTCCTGTTTCTCCTCTGTCCAGTCTCCCCTTTGAAGACAGGGCAGTCCTTGGAGCTGCCCACATGTGGCCTGTAGTTAGTCTGCTGGATTCTGGGGCCTGTCATATATGTGAAACATGAGCCATTGCTGTTATTCCTTCTCACCAGGGTTACACAGATACCGATGAGAGTGCCCATTTCCAAGCTGTGTGATGCAGAACAGCAAGGTGGCAGCTCCACAGCAGTACAAACATCCTCAGGACAACTTCAGAGACCTGCTTGTAATGCGGGAGAACTTCAGAGATCTGCTTCTAATGAGCCCCTGAAAATGGTGCCTGTTGCCTCCAAAGATACTTTGCCACTGCAGCACAATGAGAAGCCTCAGTTCCACCAGGAAGAGAATGGCAAGAAGGTGACTGAGGAAGCAATGGCAACAGAGGAGGCTTTTCACGACTCTTGCATCTTTGGAGGTAAATTTGCATCTTTTGCTATTCTTCTGGTATGACTTTGTGTCTGTGCTCAGAAATGCACGAGTGCCATAGCTCCAGTTAGCTCTTAACCACAACTCCAGCAGCTTCTAATGACTGGTAGGAACTACATGCTCCACTGGGGCTGTTATTGCTGGAGTTATGTATATCCCAGAATCAGAGTCTTCAGAGGGATATGTGGCACATTTGCAGTACTTGAAGCTTGCAAATCAGGCTTTTTGAGTAATAGGTACTGAGCTTACATAAGATTTTCAGAGACGTGTGAAGGTGCAGAATCTGACTAGGTGCACAACTGTTTCTTGTGGATTTGCCATATAAATTATAACTCTTATACAGATCATGAGTGTTCCTAAGTATTACGGCTGGTTTAAGGGATCTTGCTTTGGGCTGCCCTTTTGTTCAGAGGGAAGCCAGCTGAGCAATTCTGGTACACAGTAAGTTTGGGGAGTCCCCCTAGAGACAAAATGATGTTTTTTCTATGCTCTGGATTTATGGCAGTGTTTGGAGCAAGGCTTTTAGTGGTATGGGGAAAGATGGCATTTGCCCACTGCATTTCTCAGCCTTAGAAATGATTTTTTGCTTTCCAACAGAGGTCTTGTGCACCACTGAACAAAATCCCAACAATCTGCCAGCAATTGCCTGGGAAAGTCATGCTCTTTCATATGAGGCTGATGAGATGGCAAAACATTTCTTTGATCGTCTCTCACAAGGGCACGTTACTCAGAGGAGAAAGCGTTCCAGCCTGTTTGCTACAAGCACTCCATCTTCTGCTCTGGATATCTTCCCACATGTCAGTTCCACTCAGGCAGCTTGGGGTAGTACTGCACAGGACAACAGCAGCTCCAGCAAGACCAACACACAACAGCTCAGATCTCCCAGCCCCCTGGCTTCACCTACTCAAACCACTGTTATTTCTCATAGAAACTCTGTGGGTAAAGAGACTTTCTGTGAGCAGCCACAGACAAAAGAAACGGGGTGTGGTGTTGAAACAGACCCCAGCTATAGCCAAATCCCTGAGTTTGTTCCTGTAAAGGTTAAAAGCAAAGGTAGTTGTAAAACTGGAGAGAAAAAGACTGTTAAAAAAGCAAGAACAGGAAAAAAGAAAACAACTGCAATTAAAAACAATGCAGAAAGTAGTCCTGATAGATCTCAAGGTGAAGAGTGTGCTCAAAATGCAAGAGGCTTCTTCAGCCAGAAGTTGCAACATGTTCTAGTGAGACTGAAGTCTGTGAGATGGGGCAGAAGGCATGTGTGGGGGCTTCTGCCAGGAAGAATAGAGACTGTGGTGTGGAGCACGATTCCCACTCTCCTGAGGAAGTCCAAAACTTTGGAAGTACATGTGTGGTGAATCCAGCACAGCTGCACAGTCTTGAAAGTGTTGACTTAATGCAGCAGGTTAAGAAGGGACCTATGTCTGAGATACAAAGTATGGAGAGCTTGCTAAAACCCCCAGTTCATACCTTCTCAAGTCATGAAGTTCCCTCAGGTGATTCCAGTCTACAAAATTCTATACAATTCTCAAGTGTGAGCAGAAAGAGTATCAGACAGAAAGCCAACAGAAAAACTAGAGTAATTGGGCAAAGAGATGATTCTGATGAGGAATATCTGCCAAACTGTGTGATAATACCAGAGGCCAAGGTTGAAGAACGGCCTAAAAGAAGCCAAACAAGCAGGAGGACTGTCAGGGAAAGCAATTGTGACCAGAGAAATGAAGCTGATGTTTTTAGGCCCTGCATAGATGTTCAAGGAGTAGCTAATGAGAGCACAAAGGATTTGCCAGGTAATCTTAAACAGCGCAGGAAAACTTTTATTGTCCATCCTTTGGATCTCGCAGGCAACTTGGGTTGTTTCCAGACAGAATTTGAAGGGAGTGAAAATGTACCTCCCAGGTCTGTTCCTGGCAGCAAAGCCAGCAAAATCCCCAGAGCTGCTAAGAGCAGTCAAAAGAGCAATCAAAAACAGACAGGGGGCCTTAAAGAAAAAGGGCAAGGTGAGTTTGACAACAAGATGAATGCTTTGAAAAAAGAAGCCTCTTGCAAACCCAAGCCTCAGAGGAAGAGGAGCGATTCCCTGGCCAGAAACAGTGATGGTGCCAAGGTTCTCATTGGAAGTTCCACAGAACTTGCACCCAAGCAAACTGTCCTGATGGGGAAGTTTTCCTGCATTACACATCTGCTGTCTGAGCCAGATGCTTTCCTGGAGGAGCAGCTACCTGAGATATCACTTGCAGATAGTCTTACAGATCTTTCACACAGTCTTGAATCCTCCTATGTGACCAGTTCTGCAGTTTTGCCTGTCAGCTCCAGACTTAGAGAAGTACCAGTTTCCAAGAGCTTAAGTACTGAGGGCAACAGAATGCCAGCAAAATCCCCTGTTTGGTCAAAAAACTCCCTGATATTTAAAGAAGAGACTGCAGAGAAAATACCTGGGGAAAGGAACCAAGTCCAGTCAAGTTCTTGGAGGTCACCTTCACAGGAAGCTGGTAGGTGGTAAGCTGGGGAAGGTACTTGTGTTTCGAGATGAGGGCAAAAAATCCATGCAGCAAGTGGTTTTATTTTCCTTCCTCTCTTCTCTTTTTTCAGAGTTCAAGATCAGTCTCCAGTACACCATTTATGCTTCCACTTGTACTGGCCAGTCATTTCTGTAGCTGCATTTGCTTCTAGTTTATTAGCATTCCTATAAGAATTTCTGTCCACTTGTCCACGTGTAGATGTTGGGACAAGACTAGCAGCATGTGCTGAGTCTTGTTTTACCACTCTTGTTACCTACAGGGCATGCCTATTAATTTAGAAAATCAAGTACTCAAGCGGTTGAAAAGTCTCATTTGATGCTGACCCTGCCTGCTAGAGTCAGTCAGTATTATTTGGGCACAGAATATCAAGAAGATGGCAAATTTTTAGTCCAGAATAGTTATTGCTGCAAGGTGTCAGACTTCATACCTCTAGGTGGTATCTTCACTGGAAATTACCCAGGAGCCAACCTAAATTATTTTGGCTGTGGGGTTTTTTTTTGTTTTTTTAAAAGGATTTGGAGGGTGTATCCCTGGGCTGGTAATACGATAGTTAAACTCCTTTTGGGGAGTTTGCTGTTAATGGATGCTCTGTAAAGAGAGTAGTTTTGTGGGGTTTTTCTTTCTGTAGCTGTTGACAAACTGGAGTGGGCTGTACTTTGTGGTGAGGAAGGGTTCTCCTGCCCTCCTCCTTTTTGGCTGACTCCACTTGGAAAGGTGCAGTGACCACTGGTGTGGTCCTGGGTCTTGCTGGAAGTCGGTAGGTTGCTGGCAGGTTGTTTGTGTGCCATAAGCTCCTCCAGGCTGTAAGCTCCTGGGCATTACAGCTATCAAACAGAGTTCTTGTATCATTTTTCTACTACACCAGGGCCCATGTTACTATCAGTATTAGTGATCTGTATTTTTTCACTGAGGGACCTAATTTGATTTATGAGCTGACTTTTGAGGACCAAGTCTGGTATTTTTGGATTAAAATGGTCTCCTGAGTTTAGAGAAAATATGATTGGATTCTGGACTGTGCATGTTCAGAGAAACCTGGTAATGCAGCTCTTTCTGTTTGACAGCTGTTATTTCTTAGGGTATCTGGAAATTATTTGGAATCACTTTGATCAAACCATGTGAATGTCTCCCTTTGCAGATATGAGGCCACTACGGGACTTGAACAATGCCAGGGTTCTGTCTTACTCCAGCTTGGAGGAAGCATCAGGGCGCTCATCCAGGCGGAAACGGAAGCCAGCCTGCTACAAAGAGCCACCAATCAATAGGTTGGGCTTTAAACTATTCCTTCCAAAGACTGTTCCCGTGCTGCAACCCCTGCTCTGCTCTCATATACTCACTCTCCAGGGCTGGACCCTCTGTTGCATTGTTTAAAGTTCTTCTTACCCTTTCTGTTCTGTGACCCTCCTCTTCTACCACTGTATGGTTATGCCAAAATTCTGCATCAGCACACATGGATGTTTAGGCTTCTGATAATAAGCTACCAAAGATGTTATTTTACTTGTTGAAATGAGCCCGTCTCTTGGCAGACTGCATCTGTGGTACTCCAGTGCTAATGAGGCAGTGGCACAAGGATAAAATACAGGCTAAATAAAGACAGCTCAGCAAAAACTGACTTCATTTACATTCTGTGATGACTAAAATTTTACACACCTGAGTAATACTTTCCTCCTGAGAGCAGGCTGTATCTAAATTCACTAGCAGATAGAGTACCTAAACAAATAGCTGTGTCTTTTCCCTAAGAAACTGTAGATTCAGTACATCCAATGGCTATTGCACAGAATCATGTACTCCTAAAATGATGACTTTTTTGTTATGTTACTGGGTGTGTTTTTCCCTGAAAAGTGTCACAGTTTGAACTTTCTGTGAATAGCTGGTTATATTGTGCCAGAAGGTACTCTGTACTGGACAAGAAATAAACTGTACCACTTAATCATCTTACAGGGAAGCACTGCAGTAAAATCAGAAACTTTAGGGACTAAAATTATACATGTATTCAAGGAATACTTAATGCTTCAATGTAAACCTTTTCGTTCTGCAGGAAACTGAGGCAGGGTGACCCATTTACAGACACGGAGTTCCTCCACTCTCCTCTCCACAAAAGAAAAAAGAAGCCTGTCAAAGCCAAGGGAATGACCAAGCAGATGAAAGAAGACAAAGAATGGCTTCCTGAAGGATATCCCAGTGCCAGCGCAGTCACGTTTATAACAACAGAAAGGAGTCAGGATTAGAATAGCAGTTGAAAGGCAGCCCCCAAGCTCCTAGAAGCTTGTGCGTTTAGCCGCAAGGCTGCAACTTTGAACGCAGAGGCCCAAGCAAAGATGGAGGTGGCTGACCAGGCAGCTGAACTAATCCAATTAAGGCAATCCAAGGACCAATTCGACAAATTGAGCCTTGTACTGTGGATTTCTTCTGTTTTGAAATCTTTGGGATTCATGGGGCGGGGGGAGAGTGGTTGACACAAATCGATGGATGTCTGTTTTAAAGATGGGCATGGCCCCTATGTGCTGTATGATTAGCCACTTGCTATCTTCTGTTTCCTTCCTGTTCTCTCCCTGTCTGCCATGTAAAGCTCCTTGCAGCAGAAGATGAGCCCTAACCAACCAACATTAAGGAATATTTGAAATAGAGGGTGCTTAGGACCAGACGTAAGCATGTTTTGTCTCAGACATTCTGAGTATTGCCACAGGAAAGGTGATTGGAGGAGAGGGTCCCGGGGGACAGAGCTGTTTAAAAACATCTCCCCTTTTCCTATCACTCCTTGCCCCTTCAGCCACCTTGTAGCCCCTTGAGATAGTGGAAGGTGCAATAAGGCACCTTCTGTTTTCCAGGCTGAACAACCCCGACTCTCTCAGCCTGTCTTCATAGGAGAGGTACTTCAGCCCTCTGAACATCTTTGTGTCCCTCCTCTGGCTTTGCTCCAGCAGGTCCATATCCCTCTTAAGCTGGGAATCACAGAGCTGGACACAGTACTCCAGGTGGGGTGCATTGTGTTTCAGGAAATCCTGTACTCTTCCATTGCAGACTGAGCACCCACTGGCTCAGTGGTGCACTGAGCACTTGCTTTTTTTGGGTTCTACTGGGGTAACTTTGAAGGTTATTGATTCTAAAGGTTTGAGAGAGTGGTGGGGAAAAGAAGGGATCAGACTGGTAGTAGAAGGGAAGGAAATGTGCCCCTTTGGAAGCAGGAAAAGTGTTTCCTCTTTGTGGTGGAGCAGGGAGAGGGCTGCTCTTTTCTTCTGACCATACTTACTGCTCCTCCTCAGCACTTCAGCAACATCCATCAGTTCATGAGGATAGGCTGGGTCTTGCTGTACTCTCTGTACTCAGAGCACTCCAGAAGATGGAAACTTCATTAGTAGAGGGAAAACAGTGTCAGCTGCAGTCAGGTAAATGCTACTACACAGCTTACATTTAAGTGTACTGTTATTAAAACTAGGAAACAAAAAGCCTAAGATTTAAAAACGCCCCCTTATTTATTTGTTCAGTTTTCTGGAAGTTACTATGCTTTCTCTGGTACTCTGTAACTCTGGAAGTCAGGTAGGAGCTAGTAAATAACAGGGAATTTGTTAAAGGTTCTGTTGTATTAGAACCTGCCTGTGTTGACCCACTGATGTCAGAAGCCAGGCAGGAACCTAGATCTCCAACTGTTGCCAGTAATTGTTTTGATTGCCTCTGTGGGTCAGAAATGAGACTTTTTCCAGCTGCACTTACGTGCTTGTGCTAATAACAGAATAGTAGACTGTATTTGTTCATATTGAAGGTACAGAGACAGCTGCTAGCAGTTACAGAGCTGTGCTTCAAACACATGTTAATACTAGCTCCTTTAGTCTAACATTGGTATCTCTATCCTAATCACCACCTGTAGTAGTCAGCTGGAGGGGGAGAGTTCGTTCATGTGTAACCAGTTTCTGTTTTGCTGAGCGATGATCTATCAGTTTATATTACTCCTTAAATAAAATTTCAAAGCAAGTGGTATCTTTGAATTTTTGTACACTACCTGATGTTTACCATGCCACTACACATCACAGCTTTCCCTGGGCCAGAACAAATTAAAACTCTATTCAAAGAAGGGACATATTTTGTGTTTATATCACATTCCAACAGTCTGTCCCAGTGTGTACTGGACTGTGCTGAAAGCTACTGGAGTCTCTCTCTGAGGCAGAATTTCCCCATATCTGCTAATTACACAAAGGAAGGAGACACAAAGAATGTTAGTTGGCTTTTATTTTAGTCTGAATTAAAAATATTCCTTAAAAAAACAAACCAACACACAACCATGGATGGAATAAGTTTTCAGAGTCAAGATCTGACTTGCTGTGAGACAACAAGGGTAAGTAATAGCCCAGACGATTGGAGAAGTTTGCACCTTTATGAATTGTGGGGTGAGGGAAGAGGTTAACAGTTCCTATGCTTCACATCCAGTCAGAAGGAGCATAACTAAATGCATGGCCTGCATTTAGACACTGCAGCATGGCTTTGGTAGGCTCTTGGCCTCTAAGGCTTGTTTCCAGCATTTACTAAGTGCTACTCAAATGCTACAGTCCTGACTGTAGCAATGGAACCAAATCCCTTTGTATCAGGATACTGTGCTCTGGTTGGCACTAAGATGAATTCAGGAGGGCTGCAGTACAGCTGGCATAGCCCTCTGAGCTCACTTACACTCACTGGGAAGTACTGGAGAGAGGAGGACGGTTCTCATTTCTAGGGTCTGTTGGACGGTAGGTCACTACTGGTTTGACCAGAGCTGTGACAGAAACTGGCTTTCAGACTGAGAGGAAGAGATAAACGTAGATCAAAGTCATAGAGAGAAACCTCAGGTCTGCTGTGAACAAAATTAAGAATCCAGACCCATGCCAAGCTTTTATCAAATTCATCTGCTTAGCAAAAGTAGGGCTTAGCCCAGCAGCTCAAAGGGTTTCAGAAAACATAATTTTCTAAAAATCTAGAAAGTGTCTATGTTTATTTTTATCTAGTGTTTGAAATGTTATACAACAAAACATGATACAGAGCCACTTAAGCGAGCAATGACAGAAATTCCAGGTACGTGTTTTCTCCAATATCCTAAAGTTCCCATTAACTCTTGTAATTCTTTCTTTGACCAGGACACTTGTATTTCCTCTAATTCCTTTAAACTGTCTGAAGGAACTACTGCAATGCCTGCATCTACCAAGTACCCCAACATTTTATTTCTTTACTTGGTCCTTGACATTTTTCAGGCTGAATTTCAATTTCTGCTTCATGTAATGCTTCCCATATTGCTGCTGCTTCTCCCACCTTTTCATGGGAATCTCCTTTACAATTAGAGTATCATCTATATAGTGGTACAGTTTCACAGCTGGGGGGAGTGAGATTGTCTGTAAAAATTCAGCAAGATTGAGCAATCATAGGTGAATGTTTGTACCCTGGAGGGAGCCTATTAAAAAACTAAAGCTGATGAGAAAACAACTGCTAAAAAAGCAAGAGCAGCAAAAAAGAAAACAACTGCAATTAGAAACAATGCAGAAAGTAGTCCTGATAGATCTCAAGGTGAAGAGTGTGCTCAAAATGCAAGAGGCTTCTTCAGCCAGAAGTTGCAACATGTTCTAGTGAGACTGAAGTCTGTGAGATGGGGCAGAAGGCATGTGTGGGGGCTTCTGCCAGAGACTGTGGTGTGAAGCATCATTCCCACTGTCCTGATGGAGTCCAAGATCTTGAAGTACGTATGTGGTGAATCCAGCACAGCTGTACAGTCTTGAAAAGTGTTGACTTAATGCAGCAGGTTAAGAAGGGACCTATGTCTGAGATACAAAGTATGGAGAGCTTGCTAAAACCCCCA
Organism: Edolisoma coerulescens; assembly: GCA_013397115.1. Lineage (NCBI taxonomy): Eukaryota > Metazoa > Chordata > Aves > Passeriformes > Campephagidae > Edolisoma > Edolisoma coerulescens. The sequence continues at coordinate 405,449 of VWZW01001243.1, forward strand.
GTTCATACCTTCTCAAGTCATGAAGTTCCCTCAGGTGATTCCAGTCTACAAAATTCACTTTTCTTGAGTAAAAAGACTTCAAGTGCCTGTGCTTTGCAAGATGACTCAAGTGTGAGCAGAAAGGGCATCAGACAGAAAATCAAGAGAAAAACGAGTAAGATGATTCTGACAGGAATTATCTGCCAGTGTGAAGAACAGCCTAAAAGAAGCACAACAAAGCACGATACAGTGCCACTTACACTCTGATGTAAGTGGGAGACACTTTGTTAGGGGAGCTTGAGCAGAACCCATGCCTTAAGCTTTGGGCAGAGAGGCCAGCTTCCGCTTCAAGTTTTCAGCAAGCTTGTCCATGAACTCAAAGGTGTTCAGGTAATCAGAGCGGGTGACACTGGTGGGGGAAACAAAATAAGACAGACATTAGTTATACAGAGTCTCAAATAATCAAAGCAGGGGAAGACTGTTCCAAGAACTCTATGGCTTCCCTCTAAAACCAAAAGAGTTCTCTCCTACTCATCAGGCTGAGGTTTTTTTGCCAAAAGGCTGCAGGGAAGAGGTAGCCAGGTGATATTTTTCAGTTATGTAGGTCTTCTTCATTTATTAGGCTCTGGCCAACATAGCTAGACTGTCATAAAAAAAAAAAATCTTTGCAGTTCTTTCTTTACTTTTCTCCCCCATTCATTTGGTACAATAGCAGGGAGAGAGCAATCTGGACTAAGCTGCTTGGGCCAGGGAGTGTCTCATGTTCTGTTTGTACAGCACTGGGTACAGGTGAGTTCTCTGAGACACTCCTGTTCTTTACCATACTAAAATAACATTCCAGCAAATGCTGTTCAGAACCACCAAGTAAAACAGCCTCCTCTAAGCACAGCTGGTTATTTCATACACTTACTTAGGCAGGCCTTTGATGCAGGCAGCAAGGTCCTTTGTCATGAAGCCAGATTCAATGGTTTCAATGCAGACTTCTTCCAGGGCAACTGCAAAGTTCCTGAGGCTAGTGTTGTTGTCCAGCTTAGCTCTGTGAGCGAGGCCTCTTGTCCATGCAAAGATGGAGGCTGAGAGAGAACACTGGGTTATTCTATCCTTCTAGAACTTCCTGAAAGTTGCTCTAAATCATCATGTGGAACAATAATTGGATTTTTTAATATCAGTAAAACTGAGAGCAGACTGAAAAAAAAAGATAGAAAATCTGGTATGGGAAAGAGAACACTTATCTTCATCTAGGTATCCTTTGCCTTTTGTGCAACTCTTAATAAAAGAAAAAGCAGACCTCAGAAACTACTCACTGCCTCCAGTAATCCCTCTATGCATGTCGTTTTATTTTCCTCCTGCCCAAGTCAGAAGGAATGACAGATGGTAGGACTCTGTAGTTACACAGAACATTGTGACAGAAGGGTGCAGTCCTTTTCCTAATACTACATTATGCTCTGGTCTCTATGCAAATTTAGAGGACTCTTTCCCTCATGTCCCATTCCAAGTGGACTTACACTTCGAGTGTGTACATGGCTTGGGGTGTGGTTGGTTCTTCTGGGCCATCAGAAAGAGGAGTAAAATAAAAACAACTGACCTAAACCTTAAGTCCTTGTGGCTATAAACCAATTGTTTACTGAAGAGGGAGTGCATATCTCAAAGGCTAGGTTAGGTCTAGCTTATTCCTCGCACTCGCTCCATTCCAGCCTGTTTTTTGCTTCAGGCTGTGTCTGTAGAGGCCCAGAGAAGCTGACTTAAGTCGCAAAAGGGACTGTGGGGGTGTATTCCCTCGCCTCCCTCAGGCCACACTGTGATCTGAGAAATGCTCATTAGGCCTTGGCCTTGACAACCTGCACCTGGACTAAGCCCTTCTCAAGCTTATCAGAAACCCAAGAACTAGTGGTGTCTAATGACCACCTTTTTTCCAGCCTTGGAAAGGTATTTTTCTTGCCTGAGTAACAAATGAAGTTCAATAATATTTTTGTTACTGAATTTTCAAAGAAAGTTACTGACTTGAATTGCAGCCAGGATGGAAAATTACTATGACTAAAGCCCACTCTCTTGCGACCCCCTGAACAGTGATATCCCTCAAGCTCTTGCTTATAAGGAGCTAAAGCATACTACACCCTGCTCTCTAACAACCCTTTAAACAGCAGCCCAAAGTAAGATCTTTTGGAGCTCTCAGTTTCCAGAAGATCCACATGGAATCACAGAATAGTCTGAGTTGCAAGGGACACAGAAGGATCATCAAGTCCAACTCTTAGGTGAGTGGTCCATACAGGGATTGAACCCACAACGTTGGTGTTATTAGCACCATGTTCTGACCAACTGAGCTCATCTCAAGAGAAGGGGCTAATGTGTGTGCCTCAAACACTGATAACTGGATGGCTGTACAGCCAACCACGGACTGTTGGCTCTGACATACCATGAGGAAGAACAAGATTTGACTGGAGAAGGGGGGCCAGGTGGAGACAGGAGAACACTTTTCCTTGAGGAAGAACCACAACACAGTACAGTGCAAGCATAAAAACAAGTGGCAGGAAGTGGGCATGGCATATAGGGTGGGATTGAGACCAAAGTCCCCCAAAGTCCTCTGACCCATTTCCAGACAGGCCTGAAAGAATGGACTGCACTTGATGACTAATTTACATAGAAAGCAAGAAACCTGTCATTAAAAAGGTACTCCCCTCCCCAAGCCCAGGTGGTGCCCCCAGGGCCCTGGACATCTCATCAGCCAGATCAATGCAGCTGGATTGCCACTTTTCGGCTGGATCAGCACTGAAACCAAGATCGGCATCCCCTCAGCTGGATCAATGCTGTAACCAGGACTGGTGATCTCCTTTTCTCTCTCTTTTGTCCTCTTTTTCTCTTTTCCTTTCTTACTTTAATTTATCTTTCCCTCTTTAATGCCTCTCTTCCCTTTTACCCTACCCCTTTTTCCAAAACCCACTGCTGTGTGCTTATATAGTAGGTCAGGGACTAACACAGCAATTTCCATGCCAAGTGTGTAGTTTACTAATTTACTTTCTGATTGTTTGCAGACCCTCTGACTTTTGTCGTTTCTTTTGACCAATGAGCATTTAAGAATCTTAGGTGCTTCCTTCCCCTTCAGGGTTATTACAGTCTCTGGCAGAAAAATGCATTATGAACTGCAAGTTTCACCACTCAGTGGTGCAATTATCTGCAGAAAGGGTGCAGATGTTCTTACTCTAAACTTGTTCTTTCATGCGTAGAGATGATGAAGGGCAGTGAAAGGCAGCTCACCAATGGGGTTAGTGGAGGTTTCTTGGCCTTTCTGGTGCATGCGGTAGTGACGAGTAACTGTCCCGTGAGCAGCTTCTGCTTCAACAGTCTTGCCATCAGGGCAGATCAGCACGCTGGTCATCATCCCCAGAGAGCCATAGCCTACAGAATACAAGTTTCAAAAGTGTCTCCTTTGGACAGCTCCCTCAAATTCCCCTTAATCTCCCCATCGTACAATCCCCCTGCATCCTCCCACTGATGTGAAAATCCCTGAACAGCAGAGCTGCAGCTAACTGCAAAGTCCCTACACATCAAAATAACAGTTCATGTGAACAAGAAGTGCTGCTGAACCATGAGATATAGACATACAGACATTCTGCACCATTTCAAGAAAACTAGTTTTCTCATCTAATTTGCTGGACAGATTTCTACTGAAAAGGTACAGTAAGACAACAGTAAGTGTTGGTCTGCTTGTCTTCCACACAGGGTGATAGGAAACAAACCAACTTCTTATCAAGAGCATCTGCTCTTGTGAGAGGAACCAGCAACTTCTGATATTGGACATTCACACCACTTCTAACCTTGTAGGTTTCAGAGATCTGCATCTTTGAAAGCTGCTTTCTTCAGCAGTCCAACACATCCTTGTTCTGTGGGAGGCAGTTTAGTGACATTACTTCAGAAAGAGCATATTACATAAAGCCACACATCTCATCCTGTGGAATTCTGCATCCATATTTGTTTTGGCACCAGGCACCTTGGTTATATAGTATTTTGATCAAGCACTACAAATATGTAAAGTTAAACATGTCAAGCTCTCTCTTTACACCTGACAGGTAGCTTTAGGTCCTGAAGGTTTTCTTACTTACCTGTAGAGCACCTGCCCTCACACTCATCAGCAGTCAGCTTAACTCAAGCTGTCAGTGAGACAGAACCAGCTGTCCAGACACTGTCCATTAGAATAGAAAGCCTACCAGTTATCATGTTGGTACGAACTTCCCTCCAGTAAACAAATACAACTACCGAGTCTACATCCAATAGATTTTCTTGTAAAAACAAAATCAGAATTTTTTTGACTGCCTGATACCTCCATCACTGGCCACAGGTTTGAAATATAAATTCTGAGACCCAACACCACCTCCTGGGCCATTCCATACGATGTGACAGAAGGACACAAAAGACTATCACTAAGCTGACTTCGGTGTGGCACAGGAAACGCCTCATACCTTGTGCAACAGAGTCAGACTGCACATCCCCATCGTAGTTCTTGCAGGCCCAGACAAAGCCTCCTTCAGACTTCAGAGCCTGAGCAACCATGTCATCAATGAGCCTGTGCTCATACCAAATCTTTTTGGCTTCAAACTGGGACTTGTATTCTCTGGAAAACAAAAACCAAAACATCTTGTCATAGAAACAGGGATTGCAGAGTTTGTGCATACAAAGGTGCAAAGAGATAAGACCAAAACCAACAAAAAAAATTGCATTCTCTTTACTCTTTTTTCCCTTGTCTGCTTTGCTAGGCTACAGCAAGGCTGCTTCAGAGTCATAGAGGCACCCACAGAGAATCTGTGACTCTATTAGAAGAGATGGACATCACAGCCACATTTAGCAGAGCTTTCAACATCGAGTACTGTGCCTTGCAGGACAAGAGACACTGTGACAGAGATGGCATCCCCCGTGACCTTAAAGTGTTGCTGAGTGTCTGAAAAAGCAACTCACAAGGCTGGAGGGGATGTTCCTGCTGCAGACTTATGCACTGCAGTAGGAAGCACACAACTAATTACCTGTCATAGATATCTTGGAAGATGTCCTTGAAGCGGCCATCATATCTCTTCAGAATGGTGTTCTTGGTGCTCATGTAGAGGGGCCAGCCTTTAGACAGTGCCATTTGGAAGGAACTGTGGGCAAAATCCTTGATAGACTGGTCAAGATTGTACATTCCCATGGCTACGCCACCACAGCCTGTTAATGCAGGAAGAACAGAGAGGAATCAACTAGACTGAGTTTTGGTTAAGAATTTTATTCTCCCCATAGCATACTTTGGCTGGCAGGCCGGCTGGTGCTCTCCCCAGGTGTCTTAATCTAGTTCTCAATTTAAGGCTGGTCCTTTCAGGAGAAGATTTGCTTTGCACTATCAGCTCAAAGCTCCAGCAGTTCTGTGACACATGGATAGGAACGTGGTTTTGTTTTACAGTAAGTACATCATAATAATGTGATCTAATCCCTCTAAGAAGTTTTGTTCTAATCCAGCCTAAGCAGCAAAACTGTGACAAAAGCGAGTGTGCTTGAACTCCTACTAGCCATTTCAGTAATACAGTCTTTTTCTATCAAAGCAGCAGGCAGCAGTTTGGAGCAGGAGGTCTCAGTCAAAGCCAGAAATGGATTTGCTCACACCTTAAAATGCTTTGCACCTTCAGAACTAACTCCAGCAGTCAAGGACTGCTTCGCCTAGCTCAAGTAAACAAGACTCCACATGAATTCCTGCATTTTTTTCAGCACGTGTGGCCTACCCTGCAGCTTTGATCTACCTGCTCAGGCTCACTTCTAGCAAGTTGTGGGAAGAACGCGCGAGTCATGTGGGTGCTCAGGCAAGTCCTGAGAAGGCTCTGAGGAACTACCAACATTCACATGACTTAGATTGTGTAAGGCAGATGTGTTAGGAGCACAAATGGAAGTGTGCTGAACTTGCAGCCCAGCTCACCTAGAAGACAGCAGCACTCAGATCATGGAAGAGGATGATTGTGGGTGAAAGTAGGGTCTAGATCTTCATAAGAAAGCTTTGTCATTTTCAGAGCACAGCTCTGTGTTTCTAGTGAAAAGCAGATACCACGTACTTAATTTTAAGCGCCACACTACCACCATCTATCTAGTTTCTGTACAGTACTATATCAGGGATCTTTGCTCTGGAAACACCCCAGACTTTTTTTAAAATACCTTTTCTAATATTAATTTGTCCTTACCTCCAGGTGGTTGCTACTATATGGACATACATGCAGAATGAAGAGGGGAAGCCGGAGGAGGTTTATCTGCTTGCCAAGATAGCAATGTCATTTAAAGTTGATATTGGCAGAGAACGAAATTCCTGTTGTTACCAGTGAAAATGCATGTTGTCCCTGTACCCTCTCTATGGAGTCAAGGACAGTACAGGGTGTGATCAGCTACAGAGACTGTGTCCTCAGGAGCCATGACTTCATGGCTGCTGGATGACAGCTATTAAGTTTTATTCAAACAGCTATTTTCATACATGTAAAAAAAAATCCTTACTGCAATCATACAATCCTACTGCCTACTAAAAATCTCTTGATTCAGTGTCAAGGTTGAACATATTAGTACAGCAAAAAGACAAGCTTCCCTTAATCGTTTGGGAGACATGTTGGCACAACAGTTATCTGGGGGGATGACAGCTCCCCAGAGCAACAGCAGTAATCTGCCATCTTTGCATTTCCCTCTTTTCTACTTGCTGATGCAATGCAGAGCAGCAAATCAGACTGGCAGCTGGATGGCCACCCATCTTCAACACAGGCTCACCAGTCACCTATCAAATGAAAACAGATTAGGACTGGCAGTGAAGCAGGTGAACTCCAGATGAAAGGCTATGCAACAAGAGATGGTAGAGATTTAGGCTCTTACAAGCAACAATGCCAGAGAAATCAAGTATTACAAAAGAGGGTCATATGTCAGTCTTGGTATCTGTCTGCCAAACCAACTGTACACAAACAAGGATGCTGTGGTTTACATGGACTTCATTTTTTTTGTAGCTAAAACCAAAACACTGCACAGTCACCCGCAGATCACCGTAAGACTTTAAAATCCTGAACCCTTTGATCAATGATAGACAAGAGAGAGAACTTGTATGATGCTTTCCTGAATCCTGCCCCTAGAGAAAACAGCCTGAGTTCTGGCAACATGTGTGTAACTGCTTCCATGCAACAAAGCCCACCAACGTCAGGACTCCTCCTGAGCTCAGCAATGTCTGCAACCAGCACAGCAATAGGGACAGGAGGGACACCAAAACCTTTGGGACTGCATCTCTTAAAACAGTTACAGCCTAGACAGTCAGGAGCATCCTTGTGAAATCTTCTTTCCACCTTACAGAGTAAGTGTTAATTCTCATTTCTACTGAGCAAATAAAAAGACTGCTTCATAAAGAAGGGCAAAAACTGCAAAGGTATACAGAGATCAGTAAGACAAACTAAACCCAGAAAGAATTATACATGTATTGTTCTTAAATGTATCTCCCCTTAGGTCAAGCCTTGTTTTACATAGGAAGTTTGCCTCTGATCAGAGAGAAAAACATACATGCTGCTACCAGGGTTGTCATATAAAGAGCATGACAGGTGGCCAATCTAATATGATTGTGTTCTTGATCTGCCTCTTTGATCCCAGGAAGACTTCAAGGAACTTTCAGCACTTGACAAATAAATGAAGAAAACCCAAGCTTTCTCCCCACTCTACCTCAAAGCCATATTTTACCATCAAACAGATCAGACTGATAATTCAAGGTTGAATTAAATCCAAAATACCAGTTTTGATCACTACTTAGAGAAAATACCTACTTTCAAAGTTATGGACCAGATATGTGACTGGTTTGCCTCCATCTGTGGGAGTATAGGTCATCTCTACTTTTCCAGGCCCAGGTACCACAAAATCAGTTGCTCTGTACTGTTAAAAAAAAAAACAAATTGCCATGATGATTTTATCTATCAGGGAGAGAGAACCATAAAAGACAGCCCTCCTTTGGGAGGGCAGGGTACAGAAAAGCAGTTGTACTAGAAACCCCATTAAGTAGACTTTTTATTCAGCCATATGGTCATTGGGTTATTTTACTAGAGATTAGAAAGACAAGAGTCATAGAACCACTTAGGTTGGAATAGACTCTTAAGATCATCAAGTCCAACAGTTAACCCAACCAGCACTGCCAAGTGCACCACTAAACTGTGTCCTTAAGTAGTCAAGAGTCTGCCTGTTTCAGAAGCCATCCTCCCCTTTAGGGGAAAAAGCTCACAGATTCTTGGGCCCCATCAATTGGCAGAGTATGTACTTTTGCAGATACACTGAAGTTGTTAAAGTGCAGAGTATTTAGACTGTTGTGTGGTTGGTGGGTAGAAAGGCTCCTCTTTCTGCCTCAAAAAAGCCACTCATACTACAACTGCTGCTCTCATAAGTAACAGGGAATCCTGCATCATACAAGATAACCTTTGAAAGGCCAACATGTAGTAAGAGTCTTTGAAGTTAAAAACTTCAAGTATTTAAATGATGTCTCATCTTCCCAATTGTCCTGAACAGTACTATTTAAGGTTACATTTTCTTGAAATTTGTTATTTTTTTTCATGTAGTTTTCCTCCTATCAAGTTCCCTGAGCTGTTCTGAAGTGTCTCACTCCTATGTCCCCTGCATGTTCTTACATTGTTCCTTTCACTTTAATCTCATACTTTGGCAGGGTTTCAATCCTTCCCTTTTAATCCATTGTTTTCTACTATTATTTTGACCTTCTCAATTATTCTTAACCTTTAAGGATGTTGAATCTCATTCTTTTCTAGTCTCAGGGTTCTGCAATTATTTTTCTCTTGAAAATTTATTATTTTACCTTCCTATCCCAGGTAATATAATGACTTGCCCTCAGTTTACACGTTTAGCCACCTATTTAAGCACTTGGCTCTTCCAGAACTTTTCTTTTGCCATGTTTGGTTGCTTTACAGCATATGATTGCCCATGGAGAACAGTATGACTGATTCTTGTCTTCCAGGCTACCCAAAGGGCACAACACTGAGAACCGTTCCAGGGCTCTCCATAGCCCCATGCTACCACTGTCAGGAGAGCTCTGATAAAAAATGTTTCCCTGCTTCTGTACCACAGCCTGATGTGCCCAGTTCAGATACCAACTCTGCAGGTGTGCTGTGCAAGTGTAAGCAGCAGATCACAGTAAAAAAAAAAAAAAAATAGAACAAAACCACACCCCCATACAGAAGCAATTTTGCCCACCTCTAGAAATCACTCACTTGTATCCCTTTTTTCCGTGAGCAACATTTTACACCAGTAGGTCCTGAGAAGTAAGAAGGTGGGCAGTGCAAAGGATGTTTTCTAAAGATGTTCTTATGTAGGGAGGAGGGTTCTAGAGAGGTGAAGAACAATAACTTAGCAGAGTTAAGTGTCTAAGTACAGGCCTATCTAATCCAAGCACAGGCCTCTGAATGCTGTTTATACAGTGACACTGTTCGAGGAAGAGAGGGATGAACCAGGCTCTCCCACACTTGCCAGGTGCATTATAAACAAAGTGCTAGCATGTACATGCTCCCAGGTGGAATGGAAGGGACAGAGCAGGAGCACAGGAATGTCTAAGTCTTTGGAGCTCTACACCAGTCAGGAATAAGCCTGTTAAGGCAAAAAGAGGGGTGTACACTGAAGTGACTCACTTGATCCCCATAAGCGTGACGGCCGATGACAATGGGTTTCACCCATCCAGACACCAGGCGGGGAATGTTCTTGCAGATAATAGCCTCCCTGAAGACAGTGCCACCTAGGATGTTTCTAATTGTGCCATTGGGAGACTTCCACATCTGCTTCAACTTGAACTCCTCCACTCTCTTCTCATCAGGAGTGATGGTTGCACACTTTATGCCAACATTGTATTTCTTTATGGCTTCAGCAGCTTCCACGGTTACTTTATCATTTGTAGCATCACGATGCTCAATGCCCAAGTCATAGCTGTAACAAAACCACAAACATGGTCAGGACTGCCCAGGACATTTGTTTGTGTTCAACAGGAAAGAAACAAGACCCCATATGTGCTTGTGAGTGTAGTTCCAGCATTCTCCCACAACTGAAGTTATCCCTCTTCCAGTGCAAATGCTGGAAGAAAACAGACTTACACAGTGACACTTCTCCTGTTAGCGGAGGTTGGTAAAAGATTGGAGAAAGGAGAGCTTCAGTTTATGGCTGAGGTTTTCCATCAACATGGGACAGTATCTCCTCTGCCTTGCCTTTTGAGCTTCCTGCAATGGCAGCTTTCAGTTGAGGATTCTAATTGCATGGAGCAGCAAAATCCCCAGATGAATATGAGCCTTTATTCCAAACCTCTTGTGCTGAGGGTTCTGGCTTCCTTCATGTACTGAGCACATGAAGTTACACTAGGCTTAAAAACTGCTTTGACAATGGACCCACAATCCTGCGCTGACAGCAAAACTGCCAATATTCCCCTCAAATGTCAGAGGAAGGTCATTTCCATACTCACTGTTTTAATAGCTTTTGGAGAACAATGGGTGTCCAGCATGGAACAGCCCTGAAGCACAGCCAGCTGTACATGAATCTAGCCATTGTGCTGCCTCAGCCAGGGGTTTGCTTGCCCTCCTCCCACCCCTCTTTGAAAAGGGATGCTCTCCAGACTGTGTGCATGTATTATGCTGTTGGGTTCCTGTCTGCTTGGTTCCCAACGCCAGCAAGCAGAAAGCCTGATGTAGGTGGCATACAAATGGCTCCAGCAGCAGGGGAAGAGGTCAGACTTGTGGGTTTAACCATGGCAGATACCACTGAAGGCCTCTGTCCACGTGGCTAGGAGCAATGTAGCTGGATACTTCTCTAACAATTATAGCTCAGTGGCCAGAAAGGGAAGAGATTATTTGTTCTGCTTGGCCAGATGCTGTACATAGCACGTCCCTTTTGCTGTACCCAGCTGCTAGTATTTGTTTTTTTCCAGAAGGGAGTATAGGAGCCCAGCCCAGGTTCAGGGAATAATTGCAACAGTTAGCTCACAATTGTCAACAGCAGAGCTCAGGCTCACAGCTATCAGGGCAGAGTTTGTGCCCTACAACCACCCTTTTGTCCTCTGGGCAGATCTTCAAACAGGCATGGCAAGAAGCCATAAACCTACTCAGGGGTCCACGGATGCTAGGCTTCAAGTCAAGGAGTGGCTGAAACACCTCATGTTTCTAATTGTTTAGGCTGCAGGGAGTCACGCAGACTGCCCAGGTGCTGGAAACCCAAGACACAGAAGATCAAAATACAGGCCATGTCTCTGAGAGACTTTCTTAGAGGCACAGTACAGGAAAAAAGCTAACTCACAATTCAGCATTCACTGCTTACTGCTGTGAGGAACCCTGGAGGGGATGCTTCCGGCCGTAAGCGAAACCCCATCAATGCCTAATGACAGAGGCAAATGGCAGTACAAAGTAACTGAGTGTCAAAGAGCCATTACCTGTGCAAATCCAGATCTACATAAGGAAAAATCAGCTTTTCTTTAATCAGCTCCCAGATAACCCGTGTCATTTCATCTCCTTGCATCTCCACAACGGAGCCTCCACGGATTTTTTTCGACATCTTGAACTGCAATAGACATAAAAAAAGCCCAACCTAAGTTAAAAGCTACCAATACACGTATCCTGCATTTTTACAACGTAACTAGGTGAGGCACTCAGCACACAGGATCTCTCCAAAAAGTCTTGAAAATAAGCCCAGTTTACCCTTAGTGCTAAATGGTATTCTCCTTAAAGCTCCAGCTCCTAGGGAGATCTATGTGAAGATAAAAAGCAAGCTTAATATCTGAGAATTAAGGGCATGGGCTTTAATTATGGTTGTATGAAAGAATTTAAAAACATGACCAAATTCCACAGAAATAGATAAACATTGTTTACTGTCACAAGTTCTAGTCCAGTTGCCTGTTCCTCCACATTTTTCTGAAAATCAGGGGTTAATGGACATGATTACAATGACAGCTCATACTGCTGAAACTATTAAGATTAATATATTATCAGCTTCTTTATTAGTTTTGTCTCCCAGGAAGGAAGGAAACAGGTAAAAAAAGCCAGGGACTACACATCAAGAGTATTTTCTCGTGGCAAGCTTTATTTCTACAGTTAAAATAAATACTGGACAGATGTGTTTGCCGTAGGGAACAGAGGTTTCCCAAGATATTTGTGAACAAAGCCTCAAAAAAATAAACTTGAACTCTGCCCTTCTATTTGCACTTTGTACTTTGTCAAGAAACTTCACAAGCCACTGAACTGCTCTAACACAGCGCCCTGCTTTCCAGCAGCCACAGCTTCTCGGGTCTCGGCTCCAATTATGCAAGAGCTATGACTTGGCAAGTTCCTCCTTCCAGACAGTCCTGTTCTTGTGTGCAGCTGCTGGGATACTACAGTGAGATAGCAACCTTGTGCCTGAGGCTGCAGTCTCACAGGGATCAAGGGCCACGAATGACTTGCTCCAGAATGAGGGGTCCTACTGTACACACAATCTGTTCATCTAGACCAAGTCATTCAGAGGTGTAAGGCTTGCAAAGCAAGGGCCCCGCATCACAAGCACGCTGGGAGACTATCCCAGGGTTCAAATTTTCTTTCTTTTTTTTTTTTTTAAATTAAAGTAACTTGTGCTGCATTTCCAAAATCCAATCTATTAAACAATTTTAGTCTGGGAAGAGAATAAACTTTCTGAGCTATGTTCATAGGATCAAACTTTTCCAAACCTTTTAAAGAGCAAAAACTAAAAAACAAAAAACCAACCGAACAAAACCCCAAACAAAAAACCCCAAACAAACAAAAAAACCCCCCACAACCAAAAAACCCCCAAAACAAAACCGCCCCAAAAATACCCCACCCAAAAAACAACACAACCCTCCTCCCCAAAAAATTAAAAAAGTAAAATAAGATTGTGCTACTGAAACTCAGTTTAAAAGATAAACTACTTCAGGCACTTCTATCCCTAACATAGGCAGTACCTTGGCTTATACTGGGCCTCTTTAGTCCTCTAGTCCTAATGGAGAACTTGAACTTCACATGACCACTCTCTGTCTGAACTCAGTTTATTTATGCAAGTATCTTGAACCCAATTTTCAGTTCTGTCTATCTAAATAAACAAGGTCTGTATCACAGCCCATGGCCTAGGCAACGAACTACAGTCTGATTCATTTAAGTAAAAATGTAGACAGGCACAAACCCACAAAACACTGCTTGTTTTGTGGTTTGGTTCTACTTAACTAAGACAAATCAGACTATGTCAGTCATAGCAATAGGTTTGGCTTCAGAGCTATTCGATGCTGCTGTCATGCAGAGAACACAAAGCTAGGTGAGACACACCTCCACTGAGATACATCTTCACTGATGTGTGGAAGCAGCAGCTTCTTCAACGACTCTGACAGCATCCAACATGTTTATCTGATCATGGACCCGGTACTTTTCTCCTCCTCAGGCACCAGTGTCCCCAGTTTCTCTATGAACTGGGGCAGTACTGCAGTAGCATCCCTCTTCTGCACACCAGCGAACATGCCAAAAGGCTCCTCTAGAGAGCACACATTCCCTAGAGTTCAACTCTGCCACTCGTCCCCTCTGATTTTATACTGAACTGCCAAAATCCAGCAAGGTCTTTCTCCTGCGGCAGCTCTTCTTTAAATACACTTAACCCAGGCACACAGCCAAGGCAACTTAAAAGAAACGGTGTATTTCCAAATACCCTTTGGTCCCGAGGAAGGGCTCGGGGCCTATAGGCAATAATTAACTATTGCAACAAGTCCGTAACTCCGGTGTCCAGCAGACGTCCCCGGAGGAGGCAGCTCCCAGGGGGCGCGGAGCGGGTCGCTGGCACTAACCGAGCTCTCGCCCCTGGCAAGGCGATCTCGTGGCACAGGGGGGATTTGCCCACCGGGCCGCGGGCAGCAGCCGCCGCCGCCACGGCCGAGGCTGAAACCCCGGCACTGGCACGGCCGTGACCGGGGCCGCTTCCCCTCACGGGCGGGGACACGCCAGGGCCCCCGAGCCCGGCCCGCACTGGGGACACCACCGAGTACCGGGAGACCCCAGGACTGCACGAGGAGACAGCCCAGCCCAGGACAGGGCGGAGCGGGCGATCCCGGGGTGCAGCACCCTCCGCTCCCGAGGCGTCTCAGCGACACCAGCGGCGGGCGGAACGCGGCCGCGGGGACCCGCCCGCACCGACGGAAAAAAGCCCTTAAACACACTCGCGCCCCCCCGCTGCTGGTCGGGGGCGCCGCGCCCAGCAGAGGAAGGACAAAGGGCGCTGTGCGGGCGCCGAACCCGCGGCGCGCTGGGACGCTGCCGGTCCCCTTTACCTGCGGCGGCCCCGGGGCCGTTCCGTTCCGAGCNGCCCAGGGATGCGGTACCCGCAGCGGGCACGGGCTCGTCCGCTGGCGCTGAGGCGGCGGTATCGACACCACGGCCCCGGAGCAGCCCCTCTACCCGCCCTGAGGGGCAGGAGCGGGCACCTCTCTGGGGCCGGGGGG
>VWZW01001243.1:420372-512599 GCA_013397115.1 Edolisoma coerulescens
GCCGGCCCCTGGTAGCGGCTGGCGGCGGCTCTCCGGAGGTCGCTTCCTCCCCGTCCCGTCGTAGGTGATCTCCGGGTCTGCCATCCCAGGCGGGGAAAGGCAGCGGTGTCCCCTTCACAGAGGGGAGAGCAAAGCAGCTGGCTCCTGCGCAGAGGTTGGAAGTGAAGCGTGTGTGTCACGCAGTTGTGTTTAAATTGAGGGTGTTTTTGCACCCAGGGTGTGTTATCCAGGTGTCCGGGAGTAGCGTCTGTGTAAGGAGCGACCGTATCCTTCTGGCACTGAGCAGCTGTGGTCAGTTCTGGGGGGCGCTCTGGATGGAACAGCAGTGCGTGTGAGGAGGCTCCCAGCCACCCTCGTGCTCCGTGTTTTACCGGTGATGAGTTGGTGATTGCTGAAGCTGCAGCTTTAAGTGGGTTTAGATACATTCCCCGTGACGGTTGGTGTGGATCCTGAGAGGAATGTACTCTGGTTTTCTGCTTGTTGACCGATACGTGTACCTTGCTTTCCCATTTCCCACGTTACACAAATAAGTGACTATTTCTTGGTTTCTTACGGTGGGGGATTATTTTCCCTATAGTGGGACAACTATAGAAAGGGTGATAGACTCCACAGCTAGTGTGTTGTACAGCACAGAAAATCCAGGTGGTTTTGGAGCTAATGCTAGGTGCAATGCTATTCTTTTCAATCATTTTAATTAGGCCAGTACTGCTGTGACAAGCAATTATTATGGGTTTTTTTCCACTTGAAACTAAAGTTTTTATTTTTCTATAATCACATATNGGGGCCGGGCGCTGCCGGCGGGTGGAGTGCGCGGAGCTTCGATTGGCGATGCCTGGGCGAGGACCGGCGCGGTCGGCGGGCGGCTGGTCGGGGCTGGTGGCGGTGCCGGGCCGGGCGGAGAAGGAAGAGCGGCGGTGCCGCCCCAGCGCCGGCACCGCAGCCGCGGGCAGGGCAGCAGGTGAGCACAGCCCGCCAGGGCCGCGCCGCGCCGCCGGGATCGCTCCGNGCTCTGGATGGAACAGCAGTGCGTGTGAGGAGGCTCCCAGCCACCCTCGTGCTCCGTGTTTTACCGGTGATGAGTTGGTGATTGCTGAAGCTGCAGCTTTAAGTGGGTTTAGATACATTCCCCGTGACGGTTGGTGTGGATCCTGAGAGGAATGTACTCTGGTTTTCTGCTTGTTGACCGATACGTGTACCTTGCTTTCCCATTTCCCACGTTACACAAATAAGTGACTATTTCTTGGTTTCTTACGGTGGGGTGGGGGGATTATTTTCCCTATAGTGGGACAACTATAGAAAGGGTGATAGACTCCACAGCTAGTGTGTTGTACAGCACAGAAAATCCAGGTGGTTTTGGAGCTAATGCTAGGTGCAATGCTATTCTTTTCAATCATTTTAATTAGGCCAGTACTGCTGTGACAAGCAATTATTATGGGTTTTTTTCCACTTGAAACTAAAGTTTTTATTTTTCTATAATCACATATATATATTTAATGCAAGTTTAGAGACTTGCTTGTAACTCTTATCTTGCCAGGCTATAGTCAGTTGCTGAAATATGAACATAGTTTCCTATAAAACTGGTTGACTTCAAAGAGACATTTTTTAATGTGGTAGCATGTGTGAAGGTACATGTTTGTTGTATGTTCAACATTTAAAAAGCGAACTCTTGGTTGCCTTAAGATTGAAGAAACAATTCCAAATTTACCTGAATATGTGTTTTTCAAGGAAAATGTTCCATGAACTCTGGTGTTTAAGTACATTGAAATCACCTGTTTGAATAACACTGCTGAAATGAACAACAACAAAACATACCTGATTTACAGGGGAGAGGGAGGTGGAAGACTAAGACTCAGCCTTACACAAGGAACCTGACCAAAGTTTCTCTTGAAAATTAGTAAATGATGCCTCTCTGCTTTCTTTCCTGAGGATATGTGAATAGCAAAAGAAACTCTGAGCTGAAGGTGCTTACTATACAGAGCAACAAGCAGAAGTCCACTGAGAAGTCACATGAATGACTTGCAGATATCATCTTTTCAGCATTCTTTGTAGGAGTAGTCAAACCTTGCCACATGAGCTGCATGCAGCTTGTTAGCACTTTTCAGTGTCACTTGCTGATCATGTTGATTTTCTCTGGACTGCACAGATTTCTTTTAGTGTGGCTTCTTAGAACTTGGAAGAAAATATTCCACTCAGCAATATATGCCTGTAAGTTCTAGGGAACAATTGTGGGAACTGGAAATGGCTATTTCATGAAGAAGTGTGTATCAGCTGCTAAGCAGGGAGTAGGCTCATACGGGGTTTTGATCCTTGGCACAGGTAAAAATCAGCCATCACTCATAGGTTCCATCAGCTCCCTGCGTTCCTGCGCTGTCAAACATTTCACTAAGTCTTGCTTAAACAAAGACGAAGGTACTAAGCACCTTAGCCTAGCAGGCTTGAAGTGCAGGCTGAGTGAAGTCTTGTGAAAGAAATTGGGTATCTGTTCAGCTTAAAGAGTATGGGTTGGGGTAAAGTATGACTCTTGGCTGTATGGAAGCTTTGATCCACAGAAAATAGGGTTTACAAGTATGGCTTCTCCTACTACAGAAAGTGTTTGGGGTTTTTGTTTGTTTTTCCTTAATGTAGCTGCTCTTGAAAACAAGGAAGTTTGGAGGTGTTAGATTTGACAACAAGTAAATCACAGTTTGGGTTGCTTCCCTGGTAACTTGCACAAGGGCCTTGTAATGCAGAGGGGAGGGAAATAGTTTCCCAATGGACTTAATCTTTCAGTCCAGCTTTTGTCTGTAGTTCATTCTACTTCTCATTTTGAAGTTAACCTGGCCAAACAACAAGTCTGCCTTGTGCTTGCTCAGGCATGCCTGTTTTCAGTTTTGTTACAAGGGCTGCAGAAGTCACAACATTACAAGAAGAGCTGTCAAAGTTGAAACTTCTGTGTGATATGCATGCAGAGTCTCCATTTGAAAACTTCAAGTTCCCATAAACTTCAGCTGGAGTGTGTCATCAGTGTAGTGGTTGTTTGCTTTGTTGCTCTGGATGTTTAACTAGGCACTCTGAATTTGCCCTCTGCAGAGATGCTGCTCTCTTGTCAGTGGCTGGGCAGGGGCATGGGCTCCTCTGGCACGCTTGATCTGTGCTAACAGCAGATGCCTGTGGTCAGTTGGGTGAACGTCTCTCCTCTCGGATCTAATGAGACACCTCCTGTTCAGAAGACTGAAGAGGTTCTGTTTCAGCACCCCGTGTGTAATGTGTGTTGCTGATCTCTTTCCAGGGCCCGTGAAATGGCTGCAGATGACAAACGGTCTCCGACATTGGATTCTACCAGTGATATACCTCGTTCTCCCAGCAGTCCCTCTCGTCTCACTCACTTCAAACCCCTGACTCCTGACCAGGATGAGCCTCCTTTTAAATCAGCCTACAGTTCTTTTGTAAATCTCTTCCGTTTCAGCAAAGGTAGGTGCTGGGGGGAACTGTGTGCTTGGGTTGTGCATGCCCTTTGCTGCTTGTCAAAACACCTCTGAACATAGGAGCATAGTGTCAAAAGGCTGATGTCAGTTCCTTTGCGAGGGATGTTGCATCTTGCTTTTGGGTGACATAGTAGAGCTTTATTATGAGAGAAGATAGCCACCATCTTGCAGCTGGAAATCTGTGGCTGCCCATGAAAGTCAAAGACAAGCCAGTTAGCAGATAATATTGTATAGATTCTTAGCTTGACATCAGAATTTCCTTTGTCTGTATGAATTTTTTTTGGGCTGAAAGTAGGAGTAATCCTCTGTCAGCCTTTATGAGCAAAATATGTGCTTGTCCTTCCAGTGCAAGTTCTTACTTCAGACTTCATCCATCCCTCACCTTCCTGTGCCTCTTGTACCTGCAGCTGGGTGACAGCTGAGCTGCAATAAAGCAGGAAGTCCACACTTAATTTGCATGGCTTAGGTGTTCCCCATCAGGAAGTCTGAAGTGTTGTGAAAGTTTTGTGTATTAAAAAGTATGAATTGATTTTGGCCTTTGTACTGCCTGTGTCACGAAATATGTTCTCAGTAGGCAAACTCTAAAAGAACTGTGTGAGTTCCTTTTTGTTTCAAAGAAGTATCCTGCAAAGAGTGGTGAATGAATGCACCTGGGTTTTGTGTGAAATCTGTGTATCCCTTTACTGGAGACGGCACACTGGTCAGCTGCTTTTGTTTAGTCTGTTCATTATCCAGCTCTGCTAAGCATACTTCAGCAATGTTTGGGCTGGGGGAAAAGGGCCAAGATGGCTTTTTGCGTAAGCAAACCGATCTGTTCGGACTCTTCTTATGCAAAATGAAAAATTAATTACTTGGTGTGACTGCTATTAGTTTGCATAGTAGAGGAGCACCTGTCATTGCTAATTTATTGAAAGTAGCTCAAAATGTGCTCAATATTGGCTTCACTTGTTTGTTTCTGACAAATGTAGCTGGAGTCAGCAAAGTCTTATGTTGAGTGAATGGGGAAACAACCTTGAAACAACACGTGAAATTTGCATCCTACTGGAATCAATGAGAACCTGTCTATACTTGATCTGCTGATGGAAATTAAAGGCTGTGGTAACTTTAATGTGACCTTAGTACCGGCTTGTAAAATAACTGAAAAACTCTTTTCAAGGCAGAAGCTGATAGTCAAGTGTAGCTATTCTATTTAGCAAGAATAATTCATGTTCATTTTCATATTCAAAAATAATTTGCCAAGGGTTTTTTTGGACACTTTTCACATTAGGGAATTTCTGAAATAGCCTGAGCCTTGAAGACAGCCTACTGTCCTGTTTCCACGATGTGTATATACTTTTAAAACTAAAAATTCATTTGTTTTGTTTAATCATGATCCAAAACAGCTGTTTGTGAGAGTTTTTTTACCCTTAGCTTTGCATGGACTACTGGTTTTCTTTATCATGTCTGAACAGTTGGTTTCTCGCTCTTTGTCACCTCTAGATGATGGCAGGCTTTCATCTCCGGCAGAGAAAGCAGAGACAGGACAGAGTGATCCACAAGCATTGAGTGGTGGCTGGTCCAGTCCTCAGCATCCCACGAAGGCTCAGTCTCTGAGATCACCGATTCCTTACAAAAAACAACTGCCTGGTGAGCTGCCAAGAAGATCTTCTGCAACTCTGGGTAATTTCAGCTCTTTGTTCTATAAGGCAATGTTGTGCTAGCCAGGATGCTTCAGGGTGAGGCGGAAGGATGTGAGCAAAGGTTCATTGAGTGTCTAGATTCATAACAGAATTTAGTATCAGGCTACACTGCTTCTGTTAGTGAGGTTGCACTGTAACCTCATAAACATGTTCCTCCCCTGCTTGGTGTTCCAGCAAGAGAACTTCTTGTTTGGGCTCTGCTCTTTCAATTGGAAAACAATCTGGAACAGAAGAGGCTGCCAAAACACATCCAATGTTTTAAAGTCACTCGAACTTTGATCTTGAACATTTCTGCTTTGTCTTGAGAGACTACAGTTTCTTAACATCTACATGCTAACTCTAACTTTAGTGCTCAGTCTGGATGGATTTGATGTTTGCATCTTCAAGGGAGTTGTAAATGAAGGTTTTGGTTGTAGTTGTTTTGAGGAGAATTAAATAGGAAGTTGTGCTTAAGATTTTTTTTTTTTATGTGTTTAGTCCTGTCTAACCTTGCAACTATTGCCAGATGCTGTGCTGAATCTTTTAGCTGGAATGTGAATTGATTGTGATTTCCGAGGTGAAACTGTGTACTGGCTATGAAGATCTGGAAGAGATAGGAAGTAGATTGCAGGGGTCCCTCTTGAGATCTGACTGGTTACTGTTGGCTGTTAGTGATAACCTTGAGGAAACTGCTAAACTGGGTAACAATCTTGTGCAAGACAGTATTTCCAAGAGTGTGGTGCCTAGTGCAAACAAATCGCATCCTAAATGTTGTTAATGTATATGGGATTTTCAGAAAGAGGTGTAGTTTTGGTAGGCAGGCAAAAGTCTAGTACAGATAACTAGCATTTTTATCTAAGTCAATTGCATGTTTAGTTAAACATGTTCGTCATCGTCCTCCTTGCCCTCTAGTACTGTTTGATCTATTTAGTTGTACTTCTTCCAACAAAGCAATTAAGGTTTTGGGTTTTTGTTTTGATTTGTTTGCTTGGGCTCTTTTTAAAGAATTTTCTCGAATGTCCCAAGAACACCCATGTGTTCTTGGCTGATAAGCCAATTTATTTTTTCCTGGTACCTCTTGTAAATCACTTGGAAATTCCCTGGGGATTAAAGTTAGAAACCTTCAGGTGAGGTGTGTTGTTCAGTACTCGGAAGGCAGAAATAATCTTGCTGTTTGACTTCCACTGGGATTAGGCAGCCAGGGATAAGACTTAGTTTAAGGTGTGTGGGAGGAACTGCTGCTGTATTATTCCAGCTCCGTTTCAGGACCTCCATTCATATCCCTGGGTTTGGATGCAAGTATGCTTTGAAAAATGCGATGGTGAATCAGCCTGTAAAGAAGTAAAGTTAGACCAGGCAGGAATTGCTGGTCACTTTTTGAAGAGATTTCTGTGATAGTGTGTGCTGAGTGGCCTGATTTGCTGTTGAGTATTTTCCCCCAGACAGCCTTGGTGCTGTAACCAACATGAGCTCTGTGTAATGCATGTAAAAGTGTACTGGATTGGTGAGAAGGTTTTGGGGGAGTTTTTTAGGCCATCTCACTTTATTTGAAGAGGGGGAAAAATACTTGCATTGTCCTTCTCTAAAAATCAGGCATTGGGTTTTTTTGAAGCACACTTTAGAAAATTATTTTTCTTTCCTTTTTTTACCTTAAAAGGTGCTGAATAATTAGGTCTTTGAGGATTTCTGAACACTGAGTAGCGGAGAATTTTACTTCTGCTATTGCAGCTGATGCTGGCCTGCACAAGTAATCTTAGAAATTATTATCATATCTAAATAATGAAAAGTAGGAAAATAAATGATGGGATTTACATAAACATCTAGATTGGTAGGTTGGGTCACCCACTGAGTTCAGTAACAGCGAGAGGTGTTTAATCACCTCTCTTGTGAGTTTTCTTGTAGCCCTGTGTCTGCAGGCCTGTAAATGTCTCTCTAGGCTTTGCCATTACTTAGATACTTAATAATGTGGGCAAGTGTAGGCAGGAAAATATATAAGCACTTCACAAAGGTCTCTCTAGCCTACCTCATCTTAAATAATGTGTCAAGTTAAGCAAACTGAAAGGAATAAATAAATAAAAGGCTGTTCTTGGTGCCTCTAAATAGTGATGAAATGAAATTGTTCCTGAAGATGCTGACCCTCACCCCTCATCTGTGCATTAGGTTGTAGTGTCTGTGCAGCAGATCTTTTAGTTGCTCAGGGACTGTGCTGACTGACAGCTGCAAGTGCAGAACAATGTGGAGGGACGGTGGCTCTTGTAGGACACTGTCTGGCATTAGATATGTAGGGTTTCAGTTGTATGCTTCCCTTCAGGACTGCTTACACAAAACATTATAATAGCTTCATACTGGCTTTTGTGAAAATAGGAGGAGCTGTTGGATGCCTGGCTTATGTCAGAGATGCTCTGAGGGTTGTGTGGCTGAAGAACCGGTGCTGAGACTCTGCAGCCTGGGGGTTGTGTGGCCTCGCTCTTGGGCAGTCTGTTCCATTGTCGTGCAGAGCTGCAGAGCTGGTGTCACTGTGGAGTGACTGCGGGCCCAGCTGCCTGTGTTGGACCACGTGTGTCTGTGCTGTCAGGTGAGGGCTTTCAAGGTGCTGGATTGAACCAAAATAGTC
The DNA here is from genome assembly GCA_013397115.1 of Edolisoma coerulescens. Lineage (NCBI taxonomy): Eukaryota > Metazoa > Chordata > Aves > Passeriformes > Campephagidae > Edolisoma > Edolisoma coerulescens. Next base: position 428,109 of record VWZW01001243.1, read on the forward strand.
CCATAATGAGACTATTGTCACTGAGATAATGTCACAGCTTGCAAATCCTGTTTAAGGAGAACTGGAAATGCTGACCCACTGCAGAGGGACCATGGGTAGTAAAAGCACTTGTAGTTTGTTACGCTGTCCCGCAGGATAATGCTATTACTGCTAGACAATTGGAACAGACTGGCAGTAATAGGGAGTGGCAAAGGAGCTTAGCAGGAGCAAGGAAATGACAATGATTGTATGGGGGAAGAAGGCCTGAGGAAAACATGTGGGAGTTACTGGAAATCATTGTGGAGCATGAGTTATTACCAGAGCATCTTTCTCAATCAAAAAGATTTTGGAACATGAAAATGCATGTTGTAAAATGAAGTTAAGGACAGTTTTCCTACTTTTTGTGGCAGTCCTTTTTGCAGCAGTGACTTGAGGAAGATGGGATGTTTGAACTGCGGTAATGAACTTGAATATGAAATTTTATGCTGTGGCAGTAAGTAATTAGAAAGCAATTCATGTTGTTTTGTATCAGCAAAACTGTGGCATCTGTGGCGGGGGTACTTTTTTTATTGTTGAAACTGTGTGAATCTCTGCCTCTTGTGTTAGTATATGGTCAATTCTATAAACTGAAACTCTAGGTTGCAACAAAGTATTTTTTGTGGTGTTTTTTGCCTTGTCTTTCACTGTAAAATGAATGCTAAAATACTATAGAGTCATGAAAGAAACTCTGTAAAAACATATTTCTATAATTCAGAGGGTTTTTTTTCCCTAGGTTTTGCCAAGGATCAGCAACCATAAATACATGTAGGAAGGATGAGGTTTACTGTTGAAATAAGTTAACTTTTTTTTTTTAGCTGTAGAAGTTAAAAATTAACTTAAGAACAATAAATAGGTTAGAAATAAGTCAATTTTGAAGTCTGTATGGAATCCCTTTGGCATTTTCTTGAGGTTTTGTTAAGTGAACATGTAGATGGGAAGGGAATGGATAGAAAAAAATACAATGGCTGCATAAACTAGTATTCCTGAAAAGATGTGTTCCACACTCATTTTAGTGTGTTTATCTTTAAGGGCTGAGATGTAACAATGACTAGCAAAATTTTCTTTTAGTAGCATATATATATATATTTTAAAAAAAGCATATATATAATAGCATAAGAAATTTGGGGCTAGGGGAGAGAAGGTTGCCTGGAGACCTCATAGGAATCTTCCAGTATCTGAAGGGGGTCTACAGGGAAGCCAGAGAGGAACTCTGTCAGGAACTGTAGTGACAGGACAAGGAATCATCGGTACAAATTGAAAGAGGGGAAATTTAGGCTAGACAGGCAGAAGAAATTTTTAACTGTGAAGGTGGTGAGACGCTGGAACAGGTTGCCCTGGGAGGTTGTTGATGCCCCAGCCCTGGCACTGTTCAAAGCCAGGTTGGACAAGGCTGGGAGCATTCTGTTCTAGTGGGAGGTGTCCCTCCCATGGCAGTGGGGGTTGGGACTAGGTGATCTTTAAGGTCTGTTCCAACCCCTTAATGTTCTATGATTCGGTGATATACTGAGTTTGCTGCTTCAGAAACACCAAAAAGGCTTACCACTACTTTGATGTGTAAGTGTGGTCAACCCTCTTGGGATCAAATCAAAAAAAGATATGAAAACTCTTCAGAAGTACAAATGATGGCAGTTGGGATGATGACCTGGGCAAAGCAAGAACAACACTCTAAGGGTTTCTGTGTTTGTGGAACAGAACATGAGTTTTGTAGATTTAATGGTGAAATGAGTTGCAACACTGGGAATGTATACATCTGTGAATCATGTGTGCATTAGCTGACAAAATGGCTGTGGTACTTACAGTAATGCAGTTTGGATCAGGGGGTAAGAGTTAACCTAAGATTGATACGTGGGAATTCTTTTTGAAGGATGGTGTTTTAGACAGTTTCCTTTACTGCAGGAATGATAACTTCTTACGTTCTTGCTATACAGTGTGTTTTTCCTCAGAAAGGGAGAAATCTCATGAATGAGAAGGAAAAGAACCCACTGCATTTTAATCTGAGTATCAGTCAGCTTCTTTAGTATAAACAGGTTGGCCATGTGCTGCTGCTGCTGCTGGCATGTTTTTTCTTATGTAGATGACATCGTTCCGACATTGTTTTATGTAAGAGAGAAAAGGGCATTTAACTAACAAGAACCAGTGTGGAGTTACCTGTGGCATTTCCTTAGTGCTGTGTATGTTTGTATTTTGGGAATCACTTGCCTGACAAGATTTGTTGGAATTATCTAATAATTCTTTGAATTGGAAGCAACATTCCTGGAAAGGAGGTACTCTTGAATTCAGAGGAAGCACGGGGAAGTAAACACAGCATAGATCTTGTGATAGAAATAAGGAGGAGCCAGAAGTTTCTCTGGTATTATCAGTGTCGTCTTGAAATATGAAAATCCCTTTAATCACCCTAAAATACTCAACTTTGTACTGCCCAGAAGTCTGATTTTTAAAAAGAAATCAATTCCAAGTGGCTAGTTACAGAAATGGGTTTCTTTTCTTAAAAAGGAAAATGTTGTGCATTCTTTGTTGTACGTAGCAGCTGTGTGTGGGCTGATTGACTAAAAATACCTACTAAGAAGCTAAAGAGGAGGCATGGAACCCATGGTTTTAGTCACATTATGTAAAGGGAGGGGCTTTGGTCTGCTGCACACGAAGCAGTAGCGTAGCTGTTACTGCACAGCAATGGTTAACAGGCTCCAGGCAGAGCTGTCAGCATTCCCGCTGACATCAGGGGTAGCTCAGGCAGTAAACAGAAAGCAGCCATGTCTGTTCTTCCTGTACTAGGGGCAAGCTAAATAAAACACTAGTCAGATGGAGAGCAACGAGGCTGGTAAGAAACTTTAAACTATTCAGAAAGTTGTTGATCTGGGAAAGAGACTCTGAAAATGTTTAAATGTTTAGGTACATAGAGAAGTGTGTTTTCAAATCTTTCTCGAGAGAAGGAGCCTATTTGTAACTTGTTCAGCAATGCTTCAAAGTAATCAAGCATTTTAGAGGAAAGAAATTGGCTGCATTACATCTTTATTCAGGAGTCTCTTTGCTATAGTTAATCAAGAATGGCTGTATAAGTTCTCAACAATCTGATGTTTGTCTTAGAAAAAAACCAAACCAAACAAAAAAAAACCAAGCCCCTCAAAAATGTGAACTTCTGAATGCATTTTATTCTCAGTTACTGTTTTTTATAGAAACTGAGCAATGGAGTCCTAATGTTTGCTGTAGTCATTTATAAATAAGTTCAGGTTAAAGAATTGACTTACACTACTCCTAGAATGAATGTGTATATTGTAGCAATTATTTTGTAAGTATTAATATCCTAGAGGGCATTGTAAAAATGAGACTTCAGGGCTTTGTAAAAGACTACTACGAGCTTCATATAGCAGGTTGAAAATCACTTCTTTAAAAGATGTTTTCATTCTCAGAGAACTTAAATGGCTTCTTGTAAACACAGAGGGTGGTATTTAAAATGTCAGTCAAAGCAAGCTATCTGGCTTCAGAAGCTCCTTTGCGGGGAAAAGAATGCAAGGGCAAGAAGTGATACACATTGCAACTTTGTAAAATGTATATACTCGTGAATGTTTTTCCCTCTAATTGGGCTGTGTGTTGTGATGGGAATGTTGATGTATCATGGAAGAAATGAATATTGCTCTCCCTTCCTTTCCAGACAATCGAAGGAAAGTAGAACCACCTCTCGGAGGTCATGATCCTCGAACTGCAGTTCAGTTAAGAAGCCTCAGCACTGTTTTAAAACGCCTCAAAGAAATCATGGAGGGGAAGAGCCAGGTACTTCTTTTGAAGGATTTGTAGGCCAAACAATCTAGAAAATGAGCTCATTACTGGACTTCTCTGAGCTTTGTTTTTAGATACATCATGGGAATTTTTTTCTGAATGTTTGCAGGAGGAGTGAATAAACTCAAAAAGCATTGTGTGAATGCAGGGAAAACAATTTCATTTGATGCTGACCTTTGACTTGCCAAACATCTGTCGTATTGTGGGAGTGAATCACTGCATTTACTTTGCTTCTTGTGCTTGGACCAGATGCTCTCTTTTTAGACTCCTTCCCACTTATGTGTTACCCAATCTAGTGGAAAAAAAAAACCCTCATGGTTTTCTCCCTAGAAGGCTGACCATGGACAGGTGAAACGCATTAACTGTCACAAATAGTAATGAGAATTCCCAAAATGGTTTAGATCTGCTACTTACTGTGGTGTTGATTAGTCAGCAATATTTGCTTGAAAGGCTTGCCCTGTTTATCAGTTTTGATTTAGATTGACAAGGGTCTGGTGGTTGCTACCGAATTGCTGATTTTACCTCCGTCTGCTGAGTTGGACCATACCTTTAAGAAGAGGATCTAGTTGAGAAAAGAATCCACAGCTATTTATAAGTGAGGGTATAAATAGCTGTGTCTGTGGGCAAGACATGAACAGGCAAAAGTACATTTAATTAAACTGGTAAAGGAATAAAAAGGCTTTTGGCTTGATAGCTTTTATAGGTAGACTTTCAGTGAACTTACTTAACTTCCAGTGCTATTCTGCTTGTAAGAACAACCTTGCTTTGATAGAAAGGGCAAGTTTTTTGAGAGTGAAGCAGAAGCCTTTCATTGCAGTAAGCAGGGCATTGAGTGTGCCCCTTACTAGTATTTCAGTTTGTGGCAACTTCTGAAGGCCCTAGAGATTTTCAGATATATTTGAAGCTACTGAAACAGACAGGATAGAGCAGTAAATGAATATGATCAGGTCTTTCCCTGCTTGCATCTTAGTGTTCGTCTTAAAAATTTCTAGATTCTCTAAAACATGAGATTGTCTTGAGCAGTCTTCAACTTCTTTCTGTGTGGGTCTTCTTGGGTGAGGACAGCATGGAAGTGTTGTGGTGTTGATCGTAACTGCTTTGGTCTCAAAATTGGTCTAGCAGCTATGTCAAACTTGACTTTGTGAATATCCACAAATAAATCACAATTTAAGATAAAACCCAATGGGCTTTTTTGATTATGTGAAAATGAGAGCATGGATCACCTTTCTTTTGTTCGATTGCTCTCTTCTCTGATTGTTTTGAGAAAATACTTGCAGCAGTTTCTCTTCCTAAGAAAAACCTGGAATATTCAGTCCCTCTGAGAAGGCTTATTGCCAGAACTGAACTCTAGCAAAGAGTGTTTCGCAGCCAGGGCTGTCATGTGACCATTAGCAGTTGTCTCCATCCATGGCAGTTGCAGCTGGTGTGCTCAGAATCACAATTGAGAGTTTGTCTTGCTTTATAGCTTCAACACCAAATGGAAGTTTTAACTCTCTGTTTTTAAGATGATGTTTTTCCTGTGGCTATACCAGTGCTGTAAACTAATATACATTGTTGTCTGCTGAATGTGAATTTCAGTTTTCTTCACATAGCAGTTAACCTGGAGTTTTGAAACAAGGTCAGTCTGGGACAGGCTTTTACAACTATTTACTGAAGTGTTGAAGAATTTAATCATATAATAAAACTTTTTACATCTATCTATAATCCTTTCAAAACATATCCCAATATTAGCTGTTGAAATCATCTTCCTGCACTGATAATTTCTGATAACTTGATTTACTCCTAGATAACACCTTCAACTAATGTGTGGTGGGGTTTTTTTTCTTTTCATTTTTAAACTGTGCTAGTTGAGGACCTCTCATGTGCTGTGGGCAAACGAGAGGTGAGAGCAATCACATGTATTTATTTCTTTTTGACTTTTATCTACATCGCGTGATAGTTTTATTCTGCTTTGCTTCCATCTTGGATCAAGGAGGCAAAGTCCTACTGGATTTATTCTCTTAGTTCAGAGCTCTCAGCCTTCTGCCTCCCTGTAAAACCGCATGAAAAATCCTTTGTGTGCTTTTATGCAAGGGTGCATATACACGTGCACAGACATGTGAATATATGAAATTTTCCTTTCCATGAGCACAGTCTACATAGAGTCATGAAACTGAACACACTTTCTTATTTACAAAAGAAAAAGCTTTTATCTGCTATCTTCTCTTGCAGGACAGTGACTTGAAGCAGTACTGGATGCCTGACAGCCAGTGCAAGGAATGTTATGACTGCAGCGAGAAATTCACCACCTTCCGGAGGAGGCACCACTGTCGACTTTGTGGGCAGATCTTCTGTAGTCGATGTTGCAATCAGGAAATCCCTGGAAAATTCATGGGCTACACAGGTAGGGTTTATTTACTGAGAAACAGAACAGTCTCCGTGTGCTCAGCTCTCTTTGGGCTACTGCATCTGAGATCCTGGCATCTGCTAGAAAATGCTCTACAGGTTTGTAGTGAGCTTAAAAATAAGGAAAATTAATCACAGGATCTAATTCTACCAGTTTCTTTATGACCAATGGTGAATTATGCCATGCCTGCTGATTTTTACCACACTACAAAACAAATATGGCCACTATTTTACAAGGGTGTGCACTACAGAAAGTGTGCTCAAGGAAAAGCTGCTCTTAGTAACAGTAGTTTTAAAATATGAGCCACATGTTTTAATTGAGTGTGAGGGGAAAGTCTTTCAAATGCCAGTTCCCAAATTCTAGACATCAGCTGGTGTGTCATATCTGACTGGCTAGTGTTCTGCCCTCATTTCAGTGGGCACATGTGTTCTCCCTTTCTCCCTCTTCCTCTCCTTCTCTCTCCTCTTTCACTGATCTTGTGTTATGCATCATCTGCCTTGGAAAAATTCCCTGAGTGTGTAATATCAGGGTTTTGCCCTTTAAGTGAGTATGAGAATTAGACTTGCAAAGAGGTTTTGAAACAGAAAATCCTTCTGTTTCCACCACTATACACCTCTGATCCTGTAGGAACAGAGTACTGTTTGTTCCTGTTCACTTACACTCTCTGGTTCCCTTTTCCATAGGGGATCTCCGAGCCTGCACTTACTGCCGTAAAATAGCCTTAAGCTATGCGCACTCCACAGACAGTAACTCCATTGGAGAAGACTTAAATGCCCTGTCAGATCCTGCGTGTTCTGTGTCCGTGCTGGATCCCGGTGAGCCACGCACGCCGGTTGGGAGCCGCAAAGCCAGCCGCAACATCTTCCTGGAGGAGGATCTAACCTGGCAAAGGTAAAGTCAATGGCTTCGTGCTGAGCTCCAGAATCTCAGTTGTTTTCAGGCTGACAGCTGTCTAGACAAAAGCTGGTGGTTTCCACCAAGGAAGGTTAGATTCCAACTCCTGTAAAAAGAATCTAATCCTGTGCTTGCTTGTAATATTCTTCTCTTCAGGTTGAAATGTGGCAACATTTTTAGTGGAGTTTTAAATTATTTGCAGTTCTTCCTTTAACCTACTGAATCAATGATTCTGTATCAGTGACAGAACAGGCTGTTGTCTTCAGAGTTTAAAAAGACAGAACCAAAATCACACCTTCTAACAACCAATGTATTGAGAGGCAAATCAATGTAACATTGGTGCTTTACCTGTCAGGTTTTGAATTGGGCAAGAGAATGTAAGAAGTATTCTCTGTGTAGGTAAGAGAGACGTGATGGAAGTAACCGCCTGTTTCAGATGAAGTGGGATTGAAAGGACAGCTATAAAGGTTCCCTAATCTCCTTTCAAAGTATATTTATGCCTATTGCTCTCAAATGAGGGGATCTTTATTTTTGGACTGTGAATAAAAGAACGCTGTACTTCTCAAGTGCTGTGCAAGTTATTTTGAGAATACCTTGATTTAATTTAATGTTGTGGGGAAGAAGAAACAATCAGGTGCGGTATTTGTGCTCATTTCCCTAAAACAGAAGAACAGGAAGATGTGAAACTACTGAGGAGGTCTTGAGTCAGAACCTTTGTTTAACTGAGTGGTGGTGTTAGTGGCATGTGCTCCTCAGCAGATCTCTTCTGATAGTATTTTAAAAAACCAGTCAAACCGTTTTCTGTCTTCAGAAAATGCCCTGACTCTTGCTTGTGTTGTTTTCAGAGTATGGTGCTCCTGTCTGGAAGCATTTAAATGATCAGCTGTGGTTTAATGTTATGGTCATTTAAAGTGGTAGTGTAGCAATGCATGGGTAACTACTACCAAAGTTTGAATTGGCGAATAAGTAGGTGTTCTCTTCAAACGTACAAGATACTGAAGGTATTGTTAGTTTTGTCTTTGGATGTGTTATTAGTGTCTTTATAATGACAATTCAGCAGTTTGTAGACATGAACATGTAAAGAAAGTATTTATGTATTTGTTTTGGGCAGCTTGTAGCACTCAAAAAAAAATTCCTATTGTTGAAAGGCTGCTAACTCTGTAATGTCTTTTTGGGAGACACTGGGTAAATGTGGGCCTCTTTTGTGTGTGAGAGGAAGAGAGATTTGGGATTAGGTGGTTTATTGTTGGTTTAGCAGGATTAACGTTTTCTTTAGTGCTTGTTGTACTTTGCAGTGGGTTACAGTGCTTTTCTTAAATACTGTGTTTGGTAAGTTCCTGACTGACCTTAAGAGATTTAAACTCAAGACACTGAATTTAAATGTTGCCACAATGGGAACTATCAACTCACAACTTCATAATGGAGCAGAGGTTTTGTTCTAATAGTGGCTTCTGTGTGAGAATTAGTTTGTTTCAGAAGAAAGCTTGGGAGTTGTCTCTTTCCAAAATAATGTATCTGAGATAAGATGCTGCAAAGCAGTGACAAAAGCATTTAGGGAGACTGATGCTGCATGTACGTGTCCGACGTTGCTCTGCTCTTTGAACAGCTGGAACGCAGAGTTCCTGCTTTAACTAACTCGAAGGGCCACATGCTTTTAAAGTGAAGGACTGGTGTACTCTGGATAAGTACAGCTACTCAGGCAAAGCTGCATTGCTTACAGTTCCTCATGAAGAGCATTTATCGCACTAGGAGCCTTTATTGTGCCAGAGCACAGCCAGTGTGGCTGTATCAGTTGGCCTGTAGTGGCTTAGATCTGATACAGTTTTCCAACTGTCCTTCCTCCTGGGGTGGAAACGGAAGGAGGGCAAAGGTGATTGTGATCAGGTTAAACAATTACAGAAGGTTGTCAGGCTATCTTGGCAAAATCTGTCTAGCAGTAGCTAGATTTGCTTGAGTTGCAAAGATATGCTGGGGAGATGGGGACAATGTGTCTGTCACCAAAGCATCTCATGGAGGCCTGTAAGGAAGAACGATGTGTAAGAAGGGGAAATAGGGGACGCAGGTGGGAAAGCAGGATAATACAAGAAGTAGGAATAGCCTGTATTGTTCAAGAGTTGAGTTTGGAAGAAGACAGGAGCACTGTCTTCCAGATACCATTGGCCTGCAGATGGGGGAAGATCTTCCTATTCCCTCATTGATTTAGCAATCATGGGTGTGAATATGAGGTAACATGACAATTAACTGTACTTTAATTACGACTGTTCTGATGCACTGGATGTCACAAGTATCTCAAACATCTCTATCTTGCTCCTTTCCATGCAGTTTGATTCACCCAGACTCTTCAACTTCCACATTGTCTGCACGCCTTGGGTCTGTCCAGGAGGATGCAGGGAAGTCACCAGCTAGAAACAGGTAAACAAATAACTTCTGAGTATTTTCTGTTCTGGATGCACTCCTAGCATACTCTTTGCTGTAAAGCCTGTGTTTCTGGGCTTATTTTACTGAATGTGCTGTTTCATGTCTAAAATGGGACAGCTCACTGCCCATATGGAGTGGTAAGGAAGGACCATTTGTGTACATATTCACGTTTACAAATGTACTACTTTTGAGGGACCTGTAGTTTGCTGCTGAGTTCGCCAAGCAGAAGTGGTGGTGAAGAGGACAGGAGGGGAAAGAAGTGGCTAAGGAAAGTACAGTTCTCAGGAAGCTGAAGAAAGCTGAAGAAAAGGGAGTGACACATACTTGGTGATAGGAGACAAAAAGACCTCAGGTCATGGAGAAGCAGAGGTACAGTTTTTGTTTATTTGTATGTGTGTCTCCATCTGCTTCCTTTGCTCTTCCATTAAGGATAATCTTGTTTAAATTACCAGGCTTCTTCAGGCTAAAATCCCTTCATAGATCTTTTTTGCAAGAGTGTTGGGATGAACTTGAAAGTGTTCATGAGAGCTTTAGTGTGATTTGTGAGTACTTGAGCTTAATCCCACTAAATAGGCTGGTATTAGAAGAACAAGTAGCTCCCACTTCACAGTGCTTCTACTATGGTGCTGGGTACATGCTTCCCTTATGGTTAAATTAAGGAAATGAAGGTAAGGCAGGGATGTGAGGAACAGAGCAAAGATAATCCAGATTTCAAAGCTGGAATTGGGTCATTCAGAGATTTCTTTGCATTGGTGTTACAGGAATGCAGAATTTTTAGCAGTTTGGAGGGATCTGGCAGGACCAGTGAAGACTAGGGAACTCAGCTGAGAAGAATGCTGGTTGTGCCTTTTGGAGAACGGACTGCTTGGAGCCTTTATCTTCTGGGTTATGGGGATGGTTAGGAGGAGATGCACACTGACTTGTACAGCTGAGGCCCAAAGATCTCACCTGGGGGGGGGTAAAACACTGGTGAATAAACGAGTACCAAAAATCAGTTCTGGGCGAACATGGCAAGGAGTCCAGAATTAAAAGTTCCATGCTAAATAACTGCTGTGACGTCAATGAAATGTCTGAAACCTTGAGGATGGTCTCCTGCTACCTGTTTGAATATATGTCTGTTTTAAAAGGCTTTTGCTGTTTGCTCAAACATGCGGCAGTAGGATGGTTCTGATCTTGATCTGGCAGGCCCAGATTACTTAGTCAAGTTAAATTTTAACTCTTTGGCTGTTCATGGCCTCACCAAAAGTACTTGGTTGTTTGGATGCATGTAATGATAAGGTATAATATATCTCTGTTAAAAATTCTGAACCTTTGGAAAACATGCTGCTGGCTTTGGGTTAAGTGATGTTAGCCTTTAGATCTTCTCAAAGCAGCTGTAACCATTTCTTTGAGAGAAGCTTGACTATTCCTCTTTCTAGATGAGATGAAGCAGAAAAGATGCAGGTTGAGTGCATTTAGATGCAGGTAGCGGAAGTTACAATTGCTATTTGTTTTCCCCGTGGGTGGGAAATGTGTTACTTGTTCTCAGTCTTGTTTTTCATGAGGGGGAAAAACCCCAGCAGAACAGTCAAATGTTGCAAGTAGGGTTCAGACTGCTCCTTTGCAGGTCCTTCTAAAGGGTAAGCATTTTCACTGCAAAATCTCCCCCTCTGTTTTTAAGAAAGATATATACAATGAAGGCCCAGATAGAACAGTGAAAGATAAAAACGCAAACATGAAAACCAACAATTATAACTTGCTTACACCCGAGTAAAAAATCCCTGCTGCTTACAGGTATGTGGCACAGTTAAAGCAACTGTTGCAAAACAAGTGGGAGGGGTGCTTAGCCGTGGACTTCCATGTCAGCCTCCTCTTGTGCGTTAGGATGCTTTCTGTTCAGCTGCATACCTCTGCCAGTTCTAACTTTAATTTGAGAGCATCTGAACAGTACGAGACTGGCAGAATTTTAGCCTGCTTTGAATGCTTGACAACGACACAAAACTTTTGCTTATCACTCCTAGATATATGTGGAAGTAGTGCCAGCACAGTGCATGTGACTTGAAAGGACTTAACTAAACCCCTTTATCAACCCAGTATTTTCTTCCTCAAGAGACAGAGGAGAAAAAAGCGGTGATTTTGCGACTATTGTACCTTCAGTGCTACTTCCTTGCAGTATAAAAGCTGAAATAGAATGGCATTGCTTTTTCATGCCTGGGCTGAGCCACATCATCCATTAAGAGTTTTTGGGAATAACTGTAGTATGTTGGTTAGCCAGTTAGCAAGCTCTCTGAAGTTAGCAGTTTCATTCCAGAGGCTAGAGACTGGCAACTGTTCTCATGAGATTGGTGCAAGCCTCTTCAGTCAGTTCAATGCTGGCATTTTGAGTTTTCCTGTTGATAATTGCAGAAATATTTTCCATCCTCACTCCTTAGAGTGCTGTTAGCACTGATAGCTTACACTGTATGTTGCTGCTGTGTGATGAGAGGTTGCACTCTGATTATTCAGAGTCTCAGGTCTAGTTGTGGGTTAATGGAGCAGAAAGTATCTGGAACTTGTATTTACATTTGTAACTTCGCAATGATAATTGCAAAATGGTGTTTGTGCTGGAGTGCATAGCCAAGATTTCCTAACAGCTGGGCCGAGATAAAGGGGATGCTCCATATTGCAGTACAAGGAAGGTTGCCAGCTGGAGTGACCTCCAGCTTCAGAAAATGGTTTAGCCACTCTGCAGAATAAGTGCTCAAACTTCAGACTCTGCGAGCTTTCAGCCATGTATTTAAGAGCAGAGGACAAGGAATTTTAAATGGGACAAGGAGAGAGGGAAATCTCAGTGCTCTATTACAGGTATCTGGGTGTTGGCCACCCTTGCTGACATATGTTTTGCCTCCAAACTGCTGGAGCTTCTAATTACCCGGCATCCCGTCTCTTCCCCAGTCTATTTAAATACAGACATGTATGAATTGGTATGCCTAAACTTAGTTCCAGCTGCTTCATACAAAGAGCTTTACAGAAGTTCATGCTTACCTTGGCAGTTCCAAAGCAATACGCTTGCCTCCTAGGGAGCCTTTCTTCTGCTTTGACAAGGGAGGAAGCATTAAGCAGTCTGTACTAACAAGAGTAAACAGTGGCACAGGCTTAAGCTGGTTTTTAGTGTGCTATAAGTTAAAGGCCTGCTCTGGTGAAGCACCACGCAATGAACACTTACACTTCATTTGTTCTCTGTTCCACTGCAGGTCAGCCAGCATCACTAACCTGTCGCTGGACCGGTCGGGGTCGCCCATGGTGCCTGCCTACGAGACGTCGGTCAGCCCCCAGGCCACTCGCACTCATATGAAGGCAGAGACCAGCGAGGATGAGCGCAAAATCCTTCTGGTACCTTTCAGGCTTCTCTTTGCCTTGCTCTGTGAAGACAGTGAAGTTTGCCTTCCTTATGTCATGCAGCAGGAGTATTCTGCTGCCTTTTAAGGCTCTTCTCTAAGCACTCTTACCTGAACCTCTCCTCCAGGTGGAGCAGAGATGGAGAATATTGATGCTGCTTTGGACATTGCTATCTTCCTGAAATAAATCATAGTTTCATGGGGTGTTTGCATACAAATGTTTACAGTTTTACTCTTGCTAGGTGTGTTATGCAGTGTGGAGTTGGTGTATGGTGGCCCTTTGTGAGTTAAACCTGTCATGGTTGCAGCTGTAATGCAGTGACCTGGTTTTGTATTTCTTCAAATTGAGGCTTTCTCTTTCATAGGCCACATAATTGGGAGCTTTAAATGGTTGCTTTGAAACAGTTACACCACGATGAATAAATTAAAGCTGTTATAGCTTATTGGGCCAAAACATAACTTGGCCCCTCCCTTTGTTTGCAGAACCAGTAAAAGATTTTGGAGAAGGTAGTAATGATGTACTTTTTGAAACAAAAGTCAATGTGCAAGAGTGTTCTATGTAATGCTATTATCCCTTCCCCACAGGGGCAATGTTGTAGGTTGAAATTACTGTACAAATTTCCGTAAAAAACTGTTTCTTTTCTTTGAGGGAAGGAAAGGGAAGTGTTTCCAACAAATGAGACTAAGAAGTTGCAGAGAAGGGGAGGCAGTGTTTTTCACACACTAAGAGATTTGAGATTGCACCCCATTGCCAATTTAAAATCAGGCTCATTCTGTGTTACCAGGTTCTGCCTGCTGTCAGCAGTATGCATACAAGTGTGCCTGAGGGTGTGGAAACACTAACTCTTGTTTAGTTGCAAAACTCCTTTCCAAGTTGCTCTGTAAATGGATAACCACATGAGGGAGAAACATGTTTAAGGCACGTCTTTATACCACCCTGGTTCATGCAGGAAAAAGGAAATTCAGACCTCCGGGAATGCAACTTGAAGCAATATGTTCAAGTCCCAGTGCACTTCAGCTTCAAATTGTTTAATTTTTTGTCCATTTTCTTTCTTAAGGAAAAAGAGGACTGGTACTATTTTGTTCATGTAAGACCAGAAGACAGAGTGTCAATTAATGCAGGATTTTCTATGCATTCCCACTGCGTGTTTAATGCCCTTACTGTGTGGAGTTGACCCTATATCAGGAGTTAATTTAAAGCTTAACCTAGTCCATTCAGAAGACTAATGAACTTTGTTCATGAAATAAAGGTAGGGGAGGTTGTACATACACTGGGATAAGCACATACTTCAGTGAACTAGAGGTCAAAATCCTTGAGTTGAAAGGATTTGCTTTGTTCTGCCAATTTGGTCAGTTTGCTGTATTCACCAGTTCAAGACAGCTGAACTGTGGAGACTCCAGTTGCATCAAATCATGTGATCCTATCATGTTCTGTTACTGATCCATTTGACTCTGTACCTGGTATGGAAGGAGAGCTGCTGACATTAGTTTTAGGGTAGTACCCAGAACAGCCACTGCTGGGACTGAAAGCAGAAAGCCAGTCCAGTAATAAAAGTGGAGCAAAATTCCTGGGCCTCAGGGCACCCTTTGGAAAGTGCAATAACGTGGGTCTGACAGTTAAGGGGAAAGCTGAAACCAGTTAAAATTTAGTTAAAGTTCTGTTACACAAAAATAGAACAAATGAGGCATTTGAGAAAGTGAGCTGCAGCATCTCTTCTCCACACCTTGAGGTGGTGTGCAGCTTGCTCAAAATAATCCCAGATCTCAGTTTCCACCTGCAACAGTGGCTTGTGCTGTGCTAAGGCAGGGCACATATGGGAAGGCAAAAGGGGCCAGGTGCAGAGAGCTCAGTTTGGATGGAGCACAGCCTACAGAAGAGTTCGCACACATGTTTAACAGGCCCCAAAGTAAGTTCTAGGTATATGCTGAAGTGTTCTAAGTGGTGAGGGGAAGAGGTTCACAGACTCTAAAATGGTAAATTGAGTTGGGAGAAATACACATGTTTTTTTTCTTAGTGGCCAGAGCTAATAGTGTCTAAAAAAGGCTTGATAATGGACAATACAAAAATGGATCCTCAGTAAGAGATGGCATCCTAGCGGTGTTAAGTACTTGCTTTATATCTGGTCTTGATATTGGACTAATAGGCTTCACAATGCCTGGGTTGAGCACAGATAATATAGAAAAACCTTGCTAACGATGAGTTTTCATTGTCCTCTATGTTTGCTCACACCTCCTGAGTTTAAGAATAGGGTGCAAGAGGGCAGTAGTGAGGACATAAGTATCTTGCAGGCAGTACAAAATGTTGCCACATCAAAACCCCCTTACCTCTAAGGGTACCCACTTTGGTTTTTTTGATTTTTCTGAAATGGATATAAATGGAAGGAAATAAGGAGCTGATTTCATATCTCTTTGCTATTTCTGTTTGCACCTTTGCATAGGTTGTGCAGAATGGCTTAGATTCTGTGCCTGCTTATGGAGGGCTTTTGATCTAGAAGGTGATCTGAAGGCCTGGGTTGATGCCCTTGGAACCAGTGCTAAGATTAGACTGGTAATTAACTTGCTCATCTCCCTGTCCAGGACTCAGTCCAGCTGAAAGATCTGTGGAAGAAAATCTGCCATCATAACAGTGGGATGGAATTTCAGGACCATCGCTACTGGCTGCGGACACATCCCAACTGCATTGTGGGAAAAGAGCTGGTCAACTGGCTCATGAGAAATGGGCACATAACCACAAGGTAATCCTGATGCTTTAGGACAACAGGTCCTGTGTGAGAGGAGGTTGTGAGTTTGAGCTGATATAAGGTACCTTAGACTGCAGAGATAGGCCCCTTTGCAGGGAGATGAGAGAAAATTCAAATCTCTTCTTTACTACCTACCAGAGCAGGTCGCATTCTGACTCCATATGCCCCAAAACAACAGGGCACAGGAGGCTGTCTGATTTGGAAACCAGTATGGGAGGTAGCTTATGGGACAAGTATCACTCACTTGCAGAACAGTGAGTGTATTACAAAGATTGTCCGAAAATGTTCTCTGGTACTCCAAAGAGCAAGTCTGCCCCTGGGATCAGAGATCACTAATAATGTTTGATAGCTAAATTTTTGGTGGAGCTGGCAGGGTCTTAATGGTGGAGGTGAATATAAACAATCTTGTTTATGTGAAAATGGGATAAAATGGAGATGGTTCTTAAGTGTAGAGCAACAGTCCTCCCTCAGATGATCAGCATACATAACTCAAGTTAACAATGTTGGAGGAGCACAAACAACATGTTTTAATCGTATGTTGGACACCTCAGCTGAGTTCAGAGTACTGGCAGTCTCTTTATTTAGCTCCATGCTCGAACTAGTACACTGTGCTCCTTCACCGCAGTATTTTAAATGGTGTCATGTAAACATGGGAATGGAATACTGACAGTTCAAATAGTGCATAGCAAATGACTCTTCCCTTTTGTAGTGTGCTTGTATCATAAACCATATGTGTTTAGAATAAGACTTAAAAAACCACTTCTATTCTTACACTTCCAGGGTCCAGGCCATTGCAATAGGACAGGCTCTGGTTGATGGACGTTGGCTGGAATGTGTCAGTCATCATGATCAGCTCTTCAGAGATGAATATGCTCTCTACAGACCGTTGCAGGTAAAAGGAGTAGGAAAGCTGAAAGATGTTCTTCCCGGATTTGGCTGCTGACTAGAATCTTTCTAATCCTGTTCTCAACAGCTGTAGTATGTTTTCTAAATCAGGTCTCCTGTACAGAAAACAGGGGCCAGGCCTTTTTCCTTAGTGGGTTGAAGCCTGAGGTAGTTTCATTTGCCCAGAAGGCTTTGGCTGTCCTCTGTGGAGAATGAGTTGTTACCTGTGGTGCTGCCTAAAGTGAAGGAAAGGGTCTTCAGAGGCCAGGCCTGTCATGGTGGACATCTTCCACCAGAGGTCTCGAGATGGCACGGTCTGTGCTTGTGGCAGCTATGTTGTCATGTGCAGAATTTAGAACCTGTGTGCACTTACTGGTGATGGAGACACAATGGTGATCTTCTGTTTCAAAATTCCTTTAAAAAAATTCCAAATGGATATTTTAGATATATTGTATTGGTAACCTTCTTTTGATGTCCAGTGATGGCGGTAATAAGGAATTCAGTACCTTAGCCACATGATCCAAGTTTGGGATGGGGTCTTTGTCATGCCTCCCAAACAGGACTACTTACCTGAGGGGAGGCAGGAACTAGTGACCAGAGATTCTGTCCTACCATACTTCACTGGAATCAAATGTGCTGAGGAGTGAGAGCAGTCACTGGCCTGAGGGGTTGTATTGGGTTTTTTAGCTTGAACAAGATATCTCTGTAGCCTCTCTTAACTGAAAGCATTCAGTTGAGGGTCTTTCATGTTCTGCAGCTTCTTACAATGAAGAATGACTCAGCTGTCCCATGGGCTTCAGTCAGAAAGCTTGCAGCCGTTAGCATTTGTCTTCCTCGTGCATTTCAGCTCTTGGACACAGTCATACGCCTTCCATTGAGGTTGCTCTGGGGTTCATCTGGTACCTCAGCTAGTCAGCTGTCTCGGTTCCCTGGTAAAAGCTTGCCCTTAACTAGCAGGTGCTTATGCATCCCTATTTGTACCTATTTATAAGGTGCTTATGTTATTCTATGTTTAAAGCCAATTCTTGTTCTCATCAGCTGAAAGGCGCTGTCTGATCTCCATTCTTCTGGACAAGAGTCGGGATAAACGGTGGTGTTGACTGAGTTGCTTGCTGCACTCACTGTAGCCAAAGGCACAATAATGATAACTTCGTTTTGAGGTGCATGGAGGCATCAGGATGGCTGATGGCAATTACTTAGATACTCTCCGGGTTCTCTGGCAATCTGGCCAGTCTTTGCTTTGACACAGTAGGCCCAGCTAGAGCCCATCTTGGATTGAAACTCTTGGGGCTACATTGGTCAGTCAAAGAAGTGCTCCCGTAACTTAGAAATAGGCTCCACCAGAAACTGCGTGTGTTGGTTGCTGGGCAAAGGATACGGCTTTGGTCACCCACCTTGGCTGCAGATAGCAAGCTTTCGAAGCTGCTTAATTGGATGTGATGACTATGTGAAAATTGTACCATATAATAAACTTGTCTTTACTACCACTTAGTCACAACTTGTTGAGAAACAGAGTGTAGACACAGACTAAGCATCTGGGAATTGTAAAGAAATATTTATTTCTTGTCCCAAAGAGTTCCTACTTCATACCAAAGGGGGTGACTCTATGACTAGCTTGGCTCAGCTCACTGAGAGTACCCTCTGATTTTTAAAATACCTGACCTGCATTTGTAGTAGGCTGCTTAATATTTCAGCAGAGCTGCACTTTAATAACTTTTTTCCCTTCCTTGTCTTCTAGAGCACAGAGTTCTCAGAAACCCCATCTCCAGACAGTGACTCTGTGAACTCTGTAGAGGGACACTCCGAGCCATCCTGGTTCAAAGACATCAAGTTTGATGACAGTGACACAGAGCAGATTGCTGATGAAGGGGAAGACAACTTAGCCAGTAAGTTTCACCTGAGTCTTGTTCTCACTCTGCCTTCTCCCCTGTTGTCCCCAGTCTTTCAGGACTTAGTAGTTTAACTGTGTCTTGCTTCATTTGTGTGTGTTTCTATGTGTGCGCTTGGGGCTGTAAGGATCTAAGAAAGCTGTGGCCTGTCTAGTCTTCCAGTTTCTTGCAATGGATACAGTATTTTGAATTTAGTGGAACTGGTAAAGCTTTGTACTTCTAATGAAGGAGAAGCGTGTAAATTGCTGTCTTCTGTTTCTCAGGCAGACTTCTGCTTGATTTGGGCCCTACAGTAGTGCACTAAAGAACATCCAGTATGTCAGTATGCCCACATGAAGACAAGATTAGAATTATGAAAATACTGTATTCCTGTATTATTGCACACTGGTCTTTATGTATTAAAGACAATTTTTCTCCTCTCTGGTACCCTTATAATATCCATTTGAACCCTTCTCCTCCCTGTATCTTCCCCCTCACCCAACACTAAAAGACTCCGCCAGCCCTAGCAAGCGCACTTCAGTCAGCAGCTTCCAGTCCACAATGGACAGTGATTCGGCCGCCTCCATCAGCCTGAACGTGGAGCTGGACAACGTGAACTTCCATATCAAGAAGCACTCCAAGTACCCACATGTGCCCCCTCACCCTGCCGACCAAAAAGGTATGAGGTAGTCACCAGCTGGAGTTGCACATGATGGAGAGCTGGCCCTAATATTACTGACCTATTTGGACACTACTTAGGTAGCTGTCCTTCAGAGGGGAAAAATATGATATTTAACTGGCACTTGCTTGCAGTTTTGATGTGCTCACCTCTGAGGAGGCTCAATAGACCTGTTGAAATGCCTTCTCTGCAGAGTGTGTAACTTCCCCTGTGACTTTCTCTTTGCCATTGAAGCAAAGTCTCTTGCCCATGCATAACAGGCAGATCCACATATATGTTCTGGCTAACTGGGGTGGAAATATAATCCACACATAAACCAGTTTGATAGGTGACTCTACAGTTTGAGATAGAACTTAAAAAAGCAAGCAAGAAATAAAACCCCAGAGAACAAAAGAACAAGATTAACTTGGAAGAGTTCTGTGCTGACTTAAAATTGTACCTTAATAAGCATACATTTTACAGAAGAATCATAGTGATAAACTATAAGCTTGCATACAGATTTCCTAAGGCCTGACTTAATCCATATACATATTTGTTCAAAAGAGATCATCTGTCTAAGTGAAGTAGGAAGAAGTCAAATACTTGGTTTTGAAGACTGCTTTTGAAAGGATTTTCCCCTAAAGAAGTACTAAATTGAAAGACTATAAGTAACATCCTTATGGAAGAAATAATGTGCCTACCTGTTGACAACTTCATTCTCTAAATTATTCAAGGACTGTCTGAAATCAGGGTTTGCCACTGGCTTGGGTCTGGTATATTTTAGTTGCTTTACATGTTGGGTAGCAGTTGATGTCTGCTCTGCTTCCTTACATAAGATACATCAGCTTTGTAGACTTGTATCTTTGGCTGCTTCTAAGTAGTTTCTTACTGCTTCACCCCACCCTTTGAGTGTTTCTGACTTTAAAAGATGATCCCATGTGAAATAATTTGTACCCCTAATGAATTCATTCTTCTATAAAGTCTAGCAGATCTCATGTGTTGCTATGAATCAGAATGGAACAGCAGCCCTAAGCTTGCATACAGATTGCGTATTCTGAAACTGAAATGGTCACTGAAGACAGTGAGGTAGAAGTGGTCACAGCTGACTTTCCATGTGTGTTAGACATGTGGGAGAGAGTGAGACAAATCAGAGGGGACATTTATTGATGCCTACTGTAGTCACCTTTTGTTATTTGCTAAAAATATGCCTAGAAGGAAGGAAATCTAACTTGCTTTTTTCCCCCAAAGAGAGAAGCAGAACAGTTTCAAAAGTTTGAGTTGATGTCAGATGATCCAAAACTGGGAATGGGTTGTCAGCACTACTGACACCAGCTCATTATTGGTTCCTTTCAATTTGTTTTCAGCTGATGCCCTAATCAAATGAAAAGCTAATGCATCCCCAGGGAGGGAAAGCTGTGGAGAGGGAGATACACCAATGAATTCCTTTTAGGAAGGAGGGGTGCTGGATTAAGGGAGCTTGAAACAGGCCCAGGTGTGCTGCAGTATCCTATGAATTTACAGGTGTAGCAGGTTTATCTTTATCAGTGTGTGATGGCAGTAAAGCAGGCAGTAGTTAGTTTGGCTCTGGCAAGTGTTAAAGGACTTGTAGAGTGTCCCGGTTTCGGACATATCTCAGTCTTTATCTCCTTATACAAGGGGCAGTACATCATGAAGGGGAAATGTAAGAGAGCCTCTCTCTCTTGGAAACTATTGACCAAATCAAGGCCGCTCGGAGCCAGAACTCTTGTGAGTTCTTGTGACAAAGCTGTTGTGAGAAAGTTTTTAATAATGGAGAGCTCAGAGAAGATCAGCAGAAAAGGCAAGTGGTGAGGGGACTGAAAGGAGAAGGACTTCTGCCTTTGAATTATGTGTGTTGGCAGCACTCTGCTATTTTTGGTGAATCTCTGCTGGTGTTTGTTATATATTCCTGAAACATGTGGCCTCTTAACCAGGTTATTCTGTAGGAGTGTAATTCTTAGTAGAAAACTGGTTACAATTTCTTCCAAGAGAATGGATTTCCGTTGAGGGGATGGTATCAGTAATAGGCCCAGAACTGGGATAGGGTGGAATTGTGTCATAAAAGTGCACCGTGGATATCCTGCAGTTTTTTCAAAAATTTGTATCTGCAAATACAGAGGAGTTAGTGTACTTGTTTTGTTTTGTTTGTTTTTATAATTCCCAGCATGCAAATCTCTAGAGAAAAGACCTAACCACGGAGCAACAAGTTAAAATGAATGACAATATCTTGAATAGCAAGAAACACTTCTTCATATAGACAGATTAGAATTTGTGGGCAGTGAGGAGGGAGAAAATACTACAGTGAATGCTGCAGTGCCTAGGGTAGTGAAATACATGACTTCTAAAACTTTGTTCTGGAAATGTTATAATCAGAGACTTTATTATATAAAGTTAGTATTAAGATTTTCACCTTGTTTGTCTGGCTATATTCAACAAAAGATGCTGTCTAAGATGTTAGAATATCACTATGATTACACAGCCAAAACTGGATAGTTAAGTATTTGTGTAAAATGGGTGGTTATTTTAGGAACAGAGTTCTGTAGTTAATCAGTGACATGAGGTGTTTGCTGCTGTCAGTGTCAGTAACTTCCCTATGACTGTTATGGACACACTTACTTGGCTTGATTGTGTTGGAGTGGTCTCTTGTCCTTAGACTGGGTGACAGTGACTTGACTTTCTTTGAAATAATGAAGTGAAACTGAAGATGCCACCTTCCTTTTGAAACCTGTAATTCAGTTTCCTTAGGACTGTGTAAATTCTGGTCATTTCGTTGCGGGGAGGACTGACAACAGAGAACATCAAGTGCTAGAAGTGCAGGTCAGCTTTGATCTAAGCAGTTCATGGGTTTCTCAAATGATTAAGCGATGCGCAATTTCCCGGAGCCACAGAGGTCAGCTGCTTTGAAGCAAGGGCGGGTGATGTATCCACCCGCTGTGTTCCAGAGCAGAGTGGTTTGTATATAGTGTAGTGGCAGAACTTCTTGTGGTGTTATAGGCTGACTCGTGTCTGGTGTGTTTCCATGAAATTTGGGTGACTCCAAGTTAGCTGAAAGTAGTGACTCATTTATAGTATCATCTGTCTGAAGACATAGTATGTATCAGAAGGGGAAACAAAGTAAGATTGTTTTCTACGTTGAAACTGGGGGAAGAGATTAGATGACAAATTTTTTATATGGGGTTTAGTTGCTGTTTTTAAAGAGACACAGTTAACAATATGGGAAATTCTATTTTATAAATGTCTTTCTAGCCAGATATCCTTGATCATGGTAGCAGGTGTTTTGGTTAGTTTTTGATGCCTGCATGTAGTTAGGAGGGGGAAAGAGAAGATGATTTGAGTAACCATACACAGTTCCTTTTCAGTATTGCTTGCCAAGGTTTAGTGTGCTGTTGCCAGGAGCCCTTTTGGTTCTTCTTTTGAGAAGGTGCCTGAGTTTTCAAGTTATAAAATAAGCTACAGGAACATTTTCCTATTCCCCTTCCTCGTTTTGTGGAGCATGATGCATGTAGGGACAATGTGAGGTAAGAAATGTGCATGTTAGCCACTCTAAACCATCTCAGATTCACACCTACGAGTGTGTTATCTGTCCAGGCTAAGAAGAGGTATGGTATCTTACCTTGTCAGGAACTTCCCCTGGGAACCAATCAGAAGTGAAATTATGGGAGCTGAAGTTGTATTGAAAAGAGTAATAGAGTGGTTTGGGTTGGAAGGGACCTTAAAGATCATTTAGTAATCTAGAACCTAGGTCATTACAAATCTAGAAGTGGCTTGGAGGTGCTACCTGTGTCTTTGTTCAGACCATAACTAAGGTTAGGTTTCAGCTGGGGATAACTTGTGCTTTGGCTGTGCCAGACCTAATTTGAGTGTGTTTGCAGTAAGAGCTGCTGCCCTGAGGCTGTTGCAAGATGGAGAGGGATGGAGGTGCCAGTATACATGCTCTTGTGTAGGTAGAGCATGACATGACTTTTTGTAGGTAGTCAGTGGGTGAATGGATGCTGAGGGTGAGCCAGCTTTTATCAAGCAGTAGTAAATTGTAATGCTAAACTCTTAAACTAAGCAAGAGATGAAAGGAATCTCAAATAACCAGAAATCTACAAAGGAGGCTTGTAACTTCTCTTTGGTACACTTCTCCTCTATTGAGTGTCTATTTGCAAACAAGCTCAGATATTTAAAATGGTGGTATTTAAAATAATGAGTGCTGCTGTTCAGAGTCTTGTGATTGTTTATGTCCTGTCAGCTTTCTGTTGCTTTCTGTTTGGTGTCTGAAAGCAGCCTGGCTTTGCATTCTGTTTGTGACGGGTCTGGAGCATTGTCAGGAAAGATGATAAAGGCTTGGCTTTGAACTTCAGATAGTCAAGCAGTTGGGCTACTTGTCTTCTCGTTGAAGAATCCCTTTTTGTACAAGTGAGGAGCCAACTAAAGGCACAACAAGCTAATGGCTTCTGGAGAAAACAAGCTTTTTGTACCCAGTCAGCATGAAAAATCAAGATTTAGTAAGCTAAATGAGGGTAGTAGGTGGAGCTTCATCCTATTTCACAGATACCACAGAATGTTCTGAGTTGGAAGGGACCCACCAAATCCAACTCTTTAAGTGAATGGCCCATACAGGGATTGAATCCCCAACCTCGGCATTATTAGCACCAGGCTCTAACTATATTTCCCACATGTAAAGTGATCTATCTCTTTCTCTGCTTTGTTTCTGGGAGTCCATCTCTGTCAGCATGGATTCCTCAGAACACTTTGAACTGTTCTAGACTTGAGACTTTCAGATCTTGAAAAGCAGGCTGTCTTCTTTTTCTTGCCCTGGATAAGATGAACCTTATGGCTGGTCTCTCCCTCAGTCTGAGATGGTTCGATGGAGTGGGAGACCAAAACAGTTTCTGAAGCTGCATTTTTAGACCCGAGTGAGGAAGGCCATTCCCATGGTGTCTGATCACATCTTAACACCTTCGTATTCAGGTCTAGAAGAGGGTGGTCTGTGTCAATTGGAAAAGTATAATCTTAGTTCAGTCTTTGCTCATGTCTACTTTGTTTTGTTTCCTCACATTAATAAGCACTATTTTCTTGTCATCGTAGAATTTTTTGATAGAACAAGAGTGAGAAGATATTCTTGTCTTAACCACTCATCAAGCAGTTGCTAAATTGGTGACTAAACACTTAGATGAGTAATGCTGCTTCTTCTGGTGTGGGCGTGTACATTGTAATTATATGGGCACACCAGTGTAACCTGTCTTTTTTTTTTTTTTTTGTCTCCGCCTATATCCCTCTTCTCTTTTCTTTCAGAGTACTTGAATCCTGAAAACGGAGGGCAGCAGATGTACTCTATAAGTGACGCTTTTATTAAAGGTAAGGAAAAACTTCAAATGCTGCTGTTGTGTGTTTTTTAATATAATGATGGAAACTCCTTAATACTCCTTTAATAGAGGATTGACCCTTTCAAGATATTTACTTGACAGTAAATCTGAAGCTATTTGTGGCAAAACTGGTGTATAAACTATACTTTGACTTTTTTGAATGCACTTTCAAGCTTAAATTTTTTTCACTTCTCAGATTTCTGCATTCAAAAAGACTCAAAGAAAAGCTTTTACTTTTTTTAAAAAACAAGTGTAAGTGGCAAGTCTGTTCACAGTTTCTGCACCAACAAATTTATGTAACTGATTTTTAACTTCCTGTGCAAGCAAATGAAGATGTGATACAATTAATTGCACTGCTTCTACGGAGTAGCTTAAAGCTTCTTCTCTTAAATCTTTCTGGGTTTCTTGTCATCACCACCATCATCACTACTACTTCTGAAATGAAAGGCCATTACATGCACTTATGAGTTTTTAAACCCATGTGCTTTCCAATACCATGGCAAGATGCACTTGTGGGCTTTTTTTCTTCCCAGTTAATGCTATTGATTTTGGTGAGCTCGTAAGAGGAGGAAGTAAGGGGGAAACCCTAATGTCTGTATAGCCTGAAAAATCAAGTCTTGGGTTAAACTGATGTTTAGATTTTAACTGAGCTTTTACTCAGAAGACAGGTGGAAGTCAATGTAGCTTCTATTAATCTTCTACACAGTAAATTTTGTGTGTGGAGCATCTGGAAAAAGTTAACTGTTGTTTTTTAAAAGGTTGTTTTTCAATAGACCTCCTTGGACTACTATTGTCTGAAGATTTTGCTTAACACTGAGGAGTTTTAACCTTGAACTCTGAAGGCTTACATACTTGCTTGATGAAAATTTACTCACTACTAGTATAAATGACTTATAGTCACCCATTATGTCAATGGGGAAGTTTATAACTTGCCTCTATAATATCATAATAACCATGCAGGAAATAACCTAGTAACTCTTTCAAAGTGTGGAAGACCGTGCTGAAATAACCTCTAATTTTGGTACTGCAAAACAGAGAACAGTTCTAAGGAGTTACTACACAATATAGTGATTGAAAGTGTAATTAGATGGGCACACCCCCTCAAACTGAGGACCATGACATCTACCATAAACTCAGTATTTCAGGAGGCTTAGACTCATGTCTTAGGAAATTCTTTCCTTTTCAAAGTAGCTTTTCAGAAAGACACAAGCAGTCAACTGTGACTTTGTATGAACAAGGTTTGTTTGTCTCTTGCAGAGTCATTATTCAACAGGAGGGTGGAGGAGAAGTCCAAAGAACTCTTATTCACACCCCTAGGCTGGCACCACAGCAATCTGGATCTGCTGAGAGAAGAGAATGGGGAGAAACAAGCCATGGAAAGGCTACTGTAAGAAATGTAGAAAAAGGAATTTGCATATCTTGAGTAACAATTTCTGAAGCCCCTCTATTCCACCAACTTTCAGTGGGACTTGAGCTCCAGTAGGCAGTACAAGGAACTAATTTACATTAAGAACACAGTATTTTTTACAGTATATATTGATTGGTTTTTTTATCTTGTGATGTTTATGTATTGAGTACAGGACCAGAGGTGACTGCAGAACGTTCTAAGCAACTGTTCCTTCAGAGGACTTCTGTATTGTAGATGTTAAGAAATTGTGACTTCAGCTAGTCACTGCACTGTATTTTTTTTTTTTTTTTAATGAGAAATCTATTTATTTTGCCTTCTTTACAGGTCTGCTAATCACAACCACATGATGGCACTGCTTCAGCAGCTTCTATACAATGAGTCCCTGTCACTGTCCTGGAGAGATATTATTGTACCCGTGGTCTGCCAGGTAGTTCAAACGGTACGGCCTGATGTCAAGAAGAGAGACGATGACATGGATATCCGCCAGTTTGTCCACATCAAAAAAGTAAGTTTCAAGCGGTGGATGTACGGAAACAAAAGGGTGCAGCTGTTGGCAGCACCCCTTGTTTGAAGAGAATAGTCCCTTTCCCACTGCCCCCAGCATATTCAGCAGTGTAACTGGCTGACTTGGCCTTTGGATAAGGTGGGGTTCTAGAAAAAGTTGCTCAGAGGGAACTTGGCATTCTCTGAAAGGTGCTTTAATGCCCTGGGGCTGACCTCTTCTTTCAGGCTGTAGGCTGCAGAACGTAGCAAAGAGTAACACCTCTGTAATGACTTGCTTCATTTTTTGGTTTCTGCATGTTTTGCGCTTGAATTGGAGATGTACCAAATGCTGGATAAGTAGCTTGCAGGACATGGTGCAGCAGTCTGTCGCCCTGTACCTATCCATTATGGAGGATTCAACTCCTCCCATGCCGAGTACAATGACTTTCTTCAAGAGGAAAATTTAATTGTAATGGAATGGTGTATCCAGTTCTGCCAGACAGCCCAGTGTTGACATTGTTGAACTGTAAGTCTGGAGTTCTGGCATGCAAACTTTCTTCTGAGAGTCTGATGTGAGAATAACATCCAAGGAGCTAGTGTGACTGAGGACTGGAGATGTGGGCTTAGTTTGCTTTGGCCAAATTCACCTCTTGTTTGAGAGCCGTGTAAGATTTGAGGAGAACCTTACAATTCTGGTGGTAGTTCTGTGGCATCACTTCAGGCAGCATCACTTGTTCCTGCTTCTCCTGAAACTCCAGTTCAAAGAGCAGTTGTTCAGAAGTGAAAGCTCTTCATAGCTGCCTGCTATTTTCACCTGATGGTAATACAAATGTCCTCTGAAACATGTTACTCAGAAACCTGTTTCATGTTGTTTATTACTCCTTGGATTGCCTGTGTCTGCAGGCACACCGGTCAACTGTTTGATGTGCTCGGTTGGTGGGTAGAGGGTTTTTGGTTTTCTTTATTTTATTTTTTTTCTTCCCTTTCCTTACAATTTGTTTGTTGTTAATAGAAATGGCATGTGCAGAGGTATACGCTCCTCATTATCATCATGCATCCTGTCAAAATTAGCTTCTCTTGTCATGTGCTGGAGTATAACAAATATGCATCTCTTGGGAGGGTTTAGAAATCTTAGAACTCAGTATTTGTTTTCATGTTGTCCTAAGTTTGCCAGGCTTTAAAGGGAAAGACTTATGTGTCCAGCGTGACTGTATCTGATCTTTCATCTGATAATTGAGGGTGTAGCTGAAGCTTGCACATCACCTACAATAGGTATTCTATGTATTAGCTTTACTGCACTAGAATATGCGGGAGTGTATGACAGCTCTAAAAATGTTCTTTGCTTTGTTAGATCCCTGGTGGAAAGAAATTTGACTCCATGGTGGTGAATGGATTTGTTTGCACTAAGAATGTTGCACACAAAAAGGTAATGCAGCTTGATTAATCTTAACTGTAAAGCATGCTGTGGAAACAAAGGTGCTCTGACTTGCTTTTTGTGTCAGGAAGCTTCTCTCACCACTTGGGAGGTTTGTGAGCTTTCTCTCCTTTGAGCCCCCAAACAAGAATTGCTTTTAAAGCATTTCTTTTCCAAGCTATTTGTTTTCTGGCCCAGGGATTTTAGGGGAGAAACTCTCCTCATGCATGTATAGAAAAACAACCTTTCCATCCCTACCAGGACATGTGGCATCTAATAATTACCCCAACTTTTAGCCAGAAAAAGGCATTTGTGGTTCTGACTTAGAATAGTATAGTGAAATGAGTCTTTCAGGCAGGAGGGCAGGGTAGAAGTGAACTGCATGAATCAAGTGTATCAAGACTTTGAGGCTCTTAGCAGTGACTGGAAATCCTCTCTAGCATTGCCTGCTTATGGACAGTACCTGAGAAATTTCACAACTGGGTGAAACAACTTCAGAAGAAGGAAGAATGTGTAATTGGGTCTGCAGGGGAGGACAGCTGAGACACTGTAAAGGGAGGTGGGGGCAGCAGGGACCAATCATAGGAATTCTGTCTCTTTTTGTTGTGTCCTTCTTCCTCTCCAGGTATTTCTATTTTTGCTTAAACTATTTTTGTGTCTTTCTTAGATGAACTCTTGCTTAAAAAATCCCAGAATTCTTCTGCTAAAATGCTCAATTGAGTACCTCTATCGAGAAGAAACAAAGTTTACCTGCATAGAGCCTATAGTACTTCAGGTGAGAGTATGCTTTTTTTCTTGGTTAAAATAACCCCAACAAAATCATGATCAGTGCATTTTTTTTCAGTGTGTAAGGTGGAGTTGAATGAGATTGCATAGAAAAGAGAGAACTTTCCTCTTCTAGTAAGCTAGCTAAGAGAGCTGCTGCAGTAAATACAGTACAAACTTGTAGCCTTTCACTGAGGGTTTTTGTCCTCAAGTTCCATGTCCTGAGAACATGTGTGGGAGCTTTTTATCCTTACAATGCAGCATTTTAGAAAACTTGTTTTGTTTCTATTGAGGCTTTCTGAACTGTATGTTCCTTGTACAGTATTAGAGCTAGATAAGGTTTAGGTGTGTGAAGAAATATTTGAAAAGTTAGTGTGGATGAGGGTTAGGTCACACCCATGTTATTTTTTGTCAGGCTTGAGAAAATGGAACAACCACCAACTTAATGGGGTGATGAACTAGAAAATGTCACTTTGGAACGGGTGCCCTGCCCCTCTGAGCAGGAATGTGCCTTAAATATGAAAACACTGAAGTACATAGACCTTTTCTTTAACACACTGCAGTCTTGTCTGAGAATCAGTCTTCAGGTGTTTGTTAGGACACCCATAAAAAAGATATTTGGTGCCCTACAGAGCCTGGGCAGTAATGTTTGTTTCTGTATTTGACTGTTTTTCATAGTGTGCATTTAAGACCACTTCTGTTTAGTGGTTAACAGACAGGATTATGGGTATGAAAGCTTCAGCAATAAAACTTACCTGCCTAGTGAAATGGTCAATGCTTAAACTCAGACCTGTCTATTTTTCTGAATGGGGTAGAAGTACCTGCAATATTTTGTAAATATTGGTCTCTGTCACTGTTTCAGTGTCTGCTTCAGATCAAAATCATAACTAATTGTGTATCTGCATTAAAATCCTGTGGGACAGAAAATACTACAGTAGTCGTAGTTCAACTGAAAAGGTTAGCTTCCAGCAAGGAAGAAAGCTTTCTTACACTTACATGAATGTCTGTGTTCTGAGGAGCTGTCAAACTATTTTTGTGGTACCTTTGTAGTGCGCAGAACTTTTAAAACCTGACTGATGTGAGCTGCAATAATGCAGCAACTGAGAATATCTGGCTTGAGAAGCCGTATCCTCCCTCTGGCAGAGTAGACCTTTAGTTCTGATGAGTTGCAGCCTGATTTCTCTTTTCTATGCATGGTAATACAAGTGTGTGTGGGGGTAATGAGATGAAGATGGCCCTGGATAGAAGAGCAGTTTTGTAGTGCGTAGTATTTGGGTGGGATTTTGGGAGCACTGTTCTCCAGTACAGATTTAGGGACTGGCGATGTGTGTACAGACTTATAGAGGCACAGAGCACTCTCATACTCTTCCTGAATGTAAATGTCTCTGACTGCCAGCACTCATTAGCATGTGTGTGAAGGTGGAGAACGTAATACTGCAAACAGCTTTGGTTTATGATGCTCTGATTCTAGCACCTTTTGAAAATAAAGCTTTTTTATATGTGAGGGTGTAAGGTGCACCCTCCTGTATGTATGTTTGGATTCTGCTGCAAGTCCATTACTTCATGCTGTCATTGGACTGTATTCTCATGTGAAATTAATGGTTGTAAAAAATTACTGATAAACTGAGCCTTGTGCTGTGGGGGTGGGAAAATGGTCACAATGGACTCCTGCTGGTATTTTCTGGATAGCTGTTTTCCCTGTTTTATAGGAAAGGACAGTATGTAAATGAAGTGAAAAGTAATATTAAGCATTAAAGTGGGTTTATTTTCCAGATGGGTTTGCAGTAGTTCACTGCCATACTTTGTTTCTGTCTGTAGGAAAGGGAGTTCTTGAAGAACTATGTACAGCGGATAGTTGATGTCCAGCCTAATTTGGTCCTTGTTGAGAAGACTGTGTCCAGAATTGCCCAGGACATGCTCTTAGAGCATGGTATCACTCTGGTCATCAATGTCAAGCCGGTGAGCATTTCTGATCACAGTTAGACTCTGCCTTGTGGTAAATCTCTAATGTATCCTTGTAGCAGACCCCCTGGAGAAAACCAAGAGTTGTCTTATTTTCTTCTCTAACTAAACATGGGCTCTTTTTTAACGGTACTTCTCTTCCAAGAAGGTAAGACAGGCAAATCTGGAGGGTAACTTTTTCCTCAGCTCTTCACAGTTACTGTGCTATGTCCTTGTTAGATGGGTCCTTGTACCCTGGTTTAGTTCTAGTTGACTTTGACACCCATTTGAGGCAAATCATGCCTGAGTCCTGAGGGACTGCCAGAGAGCCTCCATCCCTGTGGGGCAGAGTACAGACAGCCATACAGAGAGTAGCTGTGGGAGCTGGCTGAGTTCCGGGCAGAGCCAGCATTATGTGACTACACTGCACCTCCTGGAGGTATCTGGATCTAGTCAAGTTCTAGGCAGGGTACAATCTCACCAGAAATGTTTACCCAACTGTGTTTCTAAGATTCTTGTATATTGTGGGTGTGGGTTTGTGGGACTGGGTTTAACTGAGAGTTTGCACCTCACTGAGAGGTTTCCTAGATCACAGTGGTGTTTTTTGATTTGTTAAGAGCAAGATAGGGATGCCAATGTCGACTTTGCCTTGTAGATTCTTACTTTCTTTCCATTTTTACAGCAAGTGTTAGACCGGGTAAGTCGAATGACCCAGGGGGACTTAGTGATGTCAATGGATCAACTGTTGACCAAACCACAATTGGGGACCTGTCACAAATTTTATATGCAAGTTTTTCAGTTGCCCAATGGTGAGTAAAGCTTGATGTGCCGTAGCTTATGTGTGTGAAAGGATAAATGCTTTGCTCCTTTTTAAATAGGTCTTAACTGTTGGCTTCCTTGTCTGATCATGCATTATCCTACTCATTTTATTTTTGTTACTTCTTGGAACTACAGTGAACTGTCTGTGTAGAGAAAAGCACGATCTTACTAAGATGAGACACACTATAGATTTTAATTAGACTGATTTCTTTCTTCCAAACTGTTTTTTCTCTTCCCACATACTGTAGTTTGTCTAGTCCAACTTCCCATTCAAAGCAGGAAGGATTAATTTCAATGCAGCATCAGATTTCTTAGGGTTTTGTCAGCCAACTCTTGAAAATATCACAGAGCGGAGATTTCGTAGCCTGTCTGGGCACTATCCTCACTGTAAAGAATTCTTCAGTCTCTAAGGATTGAAATAGAGAATTATAGGACAGCCTGTGTTGGAAGGGACTTCAAAAGATTATCTGGTCCAACCTTAACAAATCCAATAAAAATTCGCCTTGCTGCAATTTGTGCACGCTTTCCTGTGTCCTTGTGTACCTTTAAGAAATGAGGTTCCTTTTTCTCTGTAACTCCCCTAGGCAGTGGGAGTCTACAAAGGAAGGAAGAAATGCTGCTTAACAGGTTACCGGTGGTGCTGGCACACATAAATGCTGCAGATGCAGATCTTTGTGGAGATGCAGTCTTTTCATCTCTTCATATAATCATAGAAAGGTTTGGGTTGGAAGGGACCCTAAAAATCGTTTAGTTCTAACTTCTCTGCCATAGGCAGGAACTAGACCTTCCACTAGGCCAAGTTGCTCCAAGTTCCACCAAATCTGTCCTTGAACACTTCCTTTTCCACCTCCTCATTGCCCCTTGCAGCCTTTAAATTGCCCTCAAAATGTCATAGGCTTTTGACTTGTAAGGATGAGCAAATGTGCCTGGGAGGGAAGTGGTTCTTTTGCTCACTGCTGCAGAATCTATAGTCATCTTAGAATACGCTGTATAGGTCAGGGTGTTCCGTGTGGCCTTCACTTTGACTTTATGATGGCCTGGTTTACAAAACGGGAGATTTATACCCAATGCTTTTTTTTCTTGGAAAAATAAGTTATTTCAGTACAGTAATGTGCATTTCTGCAGCTACCAATGTTACTTGCTCTTAGTATCTGTTACAGTCTCCTGAGTGTGTGAGATACCTAAAAGCAGGTCAACTGTAGTTGTCATCCTAACTCCCATGTATTACTTTTCTTCTAGATCAGACAAAACCCCTGATGTTCTTTGAAGGGTGTCCCCAGCACTTGGGTTGCACTATCAAATTGTGTGGTGCTGCAGAGTATGAGCTGGCTCGTGTGAAGGAGATCCTGATCTTCATGGTCTGTGTGGCTTATCATTCCCAGCTGGAAATCTCATTTCTTATGGATGAGTTTGCTATGCCCCCTACTCTCACCAAAAACACTTCCTTTCACTCCCTTATTGAGGAGCCAGGAGATGAAAATGAGCAACAGAACCTGTTCAATGGTGAGGACTTCAGCACAGCAGTCAAAGACATTGAACTATCTTCTGAAAAGCTGCCTGTAATCTCTGAATCAGTATCTTCTGATGAAGTTGGTTTGCCTGAACCAAGAGGTATATTTGACAGAGGTGACCAAGAGAACAGTCAGGTGGAAACGGTGTCCTCCAAGCAGCAAGAGCACCACAAAGGGGAGTCACCATTTGCAGTGTTCAGCTCTGCACCTCATGCAATACCTGAAACATCCCCACTGCCCCTCCATGGCATGGACCAGCACTTGGCCACTCTGGATAGCCAGGCACTAGAGCCTCTTCAACAGGCAGATGATTTACAGGAATCCAAGAGTCAGATGAGAGTCTTCAGAGACCCTCTCCAGGATGATACTGGTTTATATGTCACGGAAGAGGTAACTTCGTCTGAAGATCGTCTCAAAACTTACTCTGCAGCATTTAAGCAGGAGCTGAAAGATGTCATTCTCTGTATTTCTCCAGTACTGATGTTCCGTGAACCATTTCTGTTGACTGAAAAAGGCATGAGATGCCCTGCCCGGGAATACTTTCCTGAACAAGTTTACTGGTCTCCTCTGCTCAATAAGGAATACAAGGAGTTGGAGAGCAGAAGGAAGAGGCAATTGTTGCGGGATCTCTCTGGACTACAAGGGAGGAATGGGAGTATCCAAGCCAAGGCTATCCAAATCTTACCTTCTCATGAGTTGGTTAATACTAGAATAGCAGAACATCTACGTGACAGCCAGAGCTTAGCCAGAATGCTGGCTGACTATCGGGCCAGAGGAGGGAGGATACTACAGAAAAGCACAGATCCTTTTGCCCAAAATAAGGATATGTCTAGTGTCCCTACTGGAAAAACTGGGAGCAGAACTGAAGAGGAGGAGAAGGGACTGGCTCAGAGGGAATCCTCATGGTCTCATAAGGTAAGATTGAGTTGCGCTGCTCAAAACTCAAGTTAACATCAGTCTCTCATGGTATACAGAAGGCGTAGGGTCTCATATTAAACCAGAAGGGGTGGCTTTTTGTCTCTTTCTTTCTGTTTGATTATGGTTTTTTGTTTTGTTTTGTTTTTTTGACTGGGTCATAACAGCATTTTAGATTGCATTGCTCTGCAATCATTCAGAACAAGAGACTGCAAAATTTCTCTGAGAAATGCACAAAGCCCAGAAACAGTTTTGCCTGTTTGACTGGGCTGTACCTACCTGATTTCTGAAAATGAGTCCATGAAGAGAGAGCAAACCTTAAGAAGTTTCTTAAACTGAGCTTTCTTGCTTCTTGTATTTGGTGATTTGTAGAAGTGTAGTACTTTCATTTTCAGAGGGCTTAACGTCATGGCAACAGCAGTAGGCTGTAATTACATTAAAGTACTTGATTGTAAAAGTTTGGGTGATCTGAAGAAAAGTGAGAATCACATAACGGAGGGGAAGGAATCTTTGAAATTTCAAAGCAAGGGAGTATGTGCTTGTAATAAAAATATTCAAAGTTTTGGTAAACTGCCATGAAAGTAAGTAACTTGTGTCTGAGGTAAAGGATCTTGGGACTTTCTTGAATTGTGAGTTGTTTAGGAAAAAAGTCTATGAACAAGAGTAGCAGAACTGATCTGTTGAAATAGCCAAACATTTTGGTGCCTGAGCCAATCAGCCCCTATGTTTATAGGCAGAAGTAACTTTTTAATTGGTGCTTAAATATAGATCTCTGTAGCTTCACAGGCCATAGTCTTGCAAACTGTAAGAGTAGCCCTTGCTCTGGATCAGACTGGTTGATGCTGTTTTAAATTTATTCAGTGATCAAAGAAGGGTATTTGGTAACGTCATAGTTTTGTAGGGTGCGGGAGGGAAAACAGCTCCATTCCAGGAGCAGCATGATACATCTCTTCCCAGGCAACAGAAAGATGGAAATCTTTCTATAGTCTGAATGAGTAACTGAGGTATAATATACTGGCAGAGTTGAATCCAAGGTGTCCTAAACCGTACAGTGATTTAGAGACTCTGGGTGTTTGTCATGGGGCTTTTGTTGGTTTGTGTTCCTCTTGGCTTCATTTCCACAGAAAGACATGTGTGTTCATTGGTTTCATTATGCATATGAGCTATGTTGTTCTAAAAATGGCAGTTAGCAATTATACATAGTACAAGTTTGCGTGGAGCTGGGAGATAATGCCAAGTTAATCTGTAAAAAAGGAGAAAGCAGAGATTTGTCTTTGAAAAAAATCACTAGAATAGAATTTTGTCAACAGAAGTTGTGTGTGAATGGAGGTGTCTGTAACCAGTGAATGAGTTGTTTTCTCTCCGCTAGGTGGATTGCCTGAGTCCAGTAAACCATCAGAGGCTCTGTGTTCTCTTCAGCAGCTCCTCTTCTCAGTCCAGCAATGCTCCAAGTGCCTGTGTTAGCCCCTGGTATGAAACCTACTTCTCTACAGCTTGTATAATTGCTATGCTTTCCTTCCCAGAGTCAGAGTCAGTGCCTGCCTCATAGCAGTATTTCTCTAAGGACTCCTCGCTAGGTTGTGCCCATCCCCTAGCAGGAGCTTTTGCCAAAAGACTTCTGTCTTGCGTGGTCAGGTGAATCCACAGCAGTGTTGCACAGCCTCTGTAATACCCAAGGCATGAATGAGAAAGCCCAGCCTGAAATCAAATGCTTTAGTTGGTCTTTCATTGCAGAATAATGTCTCTGTGTGGGGAGCACTGCACGCAGTCTTGTGGGGAGGAGTTAGTGTAAATGAACACAGAACAATGTCCAAGCCCAAAAATGAGCCTTGTGAGAATCTTGAAATACTTGTAGATTGTATTATCCAAGAGTGGTATTGGAATATATTGCTTATGATACACTTTTGATACACTTTTATCTCTACTAAACAGGGCGGGTCTTGGTGTTTAATCATTAGCTTAGGTGAAAGTAAAGAGATGACCCTCTTACAAGGAAAGGTCTACAGTTCCTGTAAAAGCTTAGAAATGAACCAAAGAAGATGGTGATATGCTCACAACCAGCAACAGTGAGAGGATGTAAATTAGTGATGTTAGGGATATCTGAATTATGACGCTTAAACTGATACACATTTTAAATGGCTTGGTCACCTCAGATTCTGAGGAAACTAAAGTGGCTATTAGATATTCTAGAAGAATAAGGATTTCTTGAGGCTTTTTTCATGTTCTGGGTATACCCTTTTTGTAGCTATTTAAACATAAGTGTTTGAAGCTTAAAGCTGTTTAGACTTCTGTGCCTAGATATTTTTGAGCATAATCTTCAGAAGTGCAGTTGAATTGTGTTGGACTTTTAAATGTCAAGTCTAAAGTTGTTCTAGTAGGACTTTGATCTCATTACTAGCAAACCTGACAGCAGGGATCCAGGAAGGGTAGTCAAGAGGAAAAAAAAATAGTCTTTGAAGGTGTACAGGGCTGTAAACAAGCCAGCACTGGCTGTAGATCTGCACCTAAAGGCTATTGCACAGCTAACGGTGATGGGATCCAGTCTCTAAAGCTTTTCTTTCTTTGCTTTAGGATTGTGACCATGGAGTTCTATGGGAAAAATGACCTAACTCTAGGGATTTTTCTGGAGCGCTACTGTTTCAGGTAAGGAGAAACTTATTCTAATTCACTGATGCTCAGTTGTTACAAGCAAATACATCCATTGCTTTCCTATTTTGGCCCTGTCCTTCCTACTTTCATCCATGAGGAAGTGAAACAGATTATGAAACAAGGTTTATAAGTTCATAAGACAAATGTGTTCACTTTTTTGTAGCAATTAGGGCTTCAGGGCTGAGTTAAGAGTCTGAACATGTATTCCAATTGTCTGTTTTTCAAAACAAGCAACTACTGGTCACAGTTTTCTGAGGTTCCTCTTTGAACGTTCATATAGGTGTTGGGTAACACTACTCATTTAGTGTCTCATAGTAAGGCTTTGTCATATGTGCGAGGTGGCCAATGTAAATGGTCCAGAGCACTTTAAGCCCTGGCAAAGTACCGTGTCATTTATTTCACCTCACAGATGTGTAAGTTGTTACATTTCTGTAATAACTGGTGCTGCCACAACCCCACGCAGAGTCTCAGCAGGCTGTGAAGCTGGATAAGTAACTTGCTCAAAAGACATTGGTTCTCTCCATTGGCCACTTGCAGTAGCAGAATGCTCTTGCTGTTCAGCCTTCTGGAGGAACAAGTATTTCTCCTTGTGGTGATCAGTGAGGAGGAGCTTAGCTGCCCACTTTTAAATTCTTGCTTCTCTCTGCTCATTAGGTAGCGTGTGCTAAAGTGAATGCTTCTCAATCTCCATAGTTTCAGTAATTAAAATTCTTTATTTTTTCTCATGAGCAAGAAGAATCTGAGCTTTTTCAGGCTCTTTCTGGTTTTGAAGAATATCTCATCTGACTTTGGTACCTAAACAGTGCAGCTTTTATTTTTCTGGTATTGGTTTTTCTTCCCTGACTTAAAAAAGCCCATCCAAAGAAAGGTCATGGGTTTTACTGTTCAGAGATGTTCTATGGCACTGTTTTTCTTACCTGTTCCTTCAGGAGCTGAAACATTGCCATTTTGAAGGCTCTTTGTTACAGCTTTGTCCTCGGTAGCATTTGCTTGGGTACACTGCCAAAGTGGTCTTTTAATTTGGTGCCGAGTGCTTCCACAGGTGCTTTGATCCTTGTTTCATGGATTATACAGAATATGTTGGTGGAAAGTGATTCATTGTAAAAAGGTGATAGCAACCAGTATCTAGTCACTGCTTTTGGGACCCATACAGCCATTGCTGGCAATGGAACTTGTCCACGTGCTACTTCTAAATCACTCTGCAGAAACAGCCTTCACTACAGGCTTAGAAAACTCTTTTACAGTGAAGATAAATAGTACCATGATATTAAAAGGCATATTAGATCTGTTGAATCAGTTCTTCAGCAGTGCTTAGTATGTGATCATTCATACATGTTTCTGTTTCTCTCTGTAAGGCCTTCCTACCAATGCCCCAGCATGTTCTGTGAAACACCCATGGTGCACCACATTCGTCGCTTTGTTCATGGGCAAGGCTGTGTGCAGATCGTGTTAAAGGAGCTGGACTCTCCCGTCCCTGGGTACCAGCACACCATCCTTACTTACTCCTGGTGCAGGCTGTGCAAACAGGTAAGGATGTGGACTTAAGAATCATTGCTATTCAAATTTAGTATTCTTGTTGTGACTGGCTCTGTATGGAAAGGCAGCATTTTTGAGAAAATGCTCATCCCTGGAGCTATCGCTAAACTGGCAGAAAACCTGTTACTGATACAGATGTTCTCACGTTTCCTACAAATTCCTCTTGTAGCACTGGGGCTGTTGAGGGTGAAAAATCTTGTGGGAGGTAGTCTTGTTAGCAAGCATCAAAACTGACTCTGATAGGATAGATCTAAGCAGAAAAAATGGACTTGCCCACTTAGAGGTGAAGACTATGATCCCATTCGTGCAGTGAATCATGAGCATCCAAAGAATGTATGCATGGGGAAGGGCAGACACCCAGACCTACTGGGTAGTAACTGGCTAAAGCCACTTGGTAGTCTTTGATCTGCTGTGGACTGAACAGCCTGCATTGCGTCAATGTGATGTCTGGAGTTCCTTTAGTAGTCATTAGAAAGTAACTCTTCATTAGAGAAATACTAAATTGCTTTAAAAAGCCCACAAGATAGTAAGATTCTGTATTATCTGAAACTTGTTCTGTAATTTAGCTAAGAAAACATTGCTAACTGGATACTCATCTCTAGCTAAACATTAAGAGCCTTCAAAGAGATGAGAATAAAACTTAATGAAAAAAGATTCATGCAGTACCTGAAATGCAAAACATCTCAGTTACCCATATGGATGACTCAGTTCACCTACTTGCGCTGCCTCAAACAGCGTGATGGATTTACAGGTTCCTGGAGGAGATTGACGCAGTTGCTGACAGCAAGCCCTGTGCTGCTGTGTATACAGCTGCTCTATAACCTTTTATTTCTGTGTGCTCATGTCAACACATACGTGTTTGAGGCTTTTGAGTGTGTGTAAAGCACTGTCTGCTCTAAGCTTGAAAGCACTTCTGAAGTTGAATTACACTGCAAAGCAGTACCAATGCATTTGTAGCTGAAGAATCATCAGGGAAAAAGTATATGATATGGCCACTGCTGCTGGCTGGGTTGCTGGAAATTGACTCCATATAGAGAAATAGCATCCCAGAAATAAGCTTCCATCAAGGGTATGTTTGGACACCCCCAGCTTAGCACCTGTCATCATCAGCTAGCAGTTGTGGTTCATCAGATTTATTTTAACTATCTGTTGGCCTTAGCTTTGCATAAATGCTATCTTTGTTGTTTAGTATGTTTCAGGGTCATGGGTGCTTCTGGTGCTAGAAATACTAGATTGCTGTCTGGGTTATCCTATCCTTAGTCTTGTTTGAAGGATGAAATTGAGACACATGCCTTTCAATTTTTCAGGTGACACCAGTTGTTCCCCTTTCCAATGACTCTTGGTCTATGTCTTTTGCAAAATACCTTGAGCTGAGGTTCTATGGGTACCAGTACACTCGAAGGGCCAACGCAGAGCCTTGTGGGCATTCCATTCACCATGACTATCACCAGTATTTTTCCTATAATCAGATGGTGGCATCTTTCAGGTGAGTTCCACTGCTAAAACCTTCCTTCTCTCTGTAGTACTATATGAAGCATATGGCTCTAGTAAGGATTCATTAGTTCTGTCCTTCATTATGAGTCCAGCGTGGGATAGAATAACTGTACCGTAACCACAAGTACGGGATTGTGTGCTGGCTTGCAGAGGGCATTGTGGGTGGCATCACTGTCCTAGCTGTGGTGGGCAGTGTTCTAAGAGTGGATGGTTCCTGTTCATGATGCAGAAGGGAAATGCTTTTCCCTATCTAATTCCAAAAGCTTTCAAAATTTTGGTTTTGCAACATGATTTGTGGTTTCACTTTTTGCATGGGAGATACATGAACAGTGTGTTATTGCTGCTAAAAGTAACTAAAGCCCTGGACATATTGACAGTGCCCCTTTTCATATAAGGGCCTCAGACCTCAGTGTGGTGTAGAACTAGTACTGTGTGATGTGAGTCTTGTTACAAACTGTTGTATTGCTTTCTCAGCTACTCTCCAATCCGGCTGCTGGAAGTGTGTGTCCCACTCCCCAAGATCTACATCAAACGACAGGCTCCATTAAAAGTTACTATTTTGCAGGATCTCAAGGATTTCTCACAAAAGTAAGCTTTGTTTTTAGTGTCTTCCTCATCTTACTTGTATTTTCTGCTTTTACTAGCAGAACACATAACTGTTTTTGCTAGTATGATGAGATTTGGCTAAATATTTGTTATTCGATAGAAAAGTAATAGTTTAAAACATGTATGCATATATACTTCCAAGGGAGAGTGGTATTGAAATCTTCATTACTTTTGCCTGCTCTGTCTGTACTAATCTCTCAACTCTGTCTGGTGGCAATTCAGGTTAAACATAGCCAGTAGAAACTAAGATTCTTTTCTTCTCTGTCTCTGAATGTTGCACTGATGTCTGAGTGATACAGCATGTTTATAGCATTCTGTGATTTAGAATGATGCTGCCAAGCTACTGAAAGGTTGACCATCAGCAGGTGTCTGAAATGTTACCTTATGAAATGCCTTCTCAAGCATGGTTTTAAAGTATTCTTAATTCCTCCCTCCAATGCTAAAAATGAAACGGAGGAGATGGTCCTAGAAGGCCTACTCTGAAAACTGCAGGTTATGCTTTGTACGCTTACCCTAACGTTCCTTTATAGAATATCTGACCGAGTTTCAATTTTGTCTTCAGCCCCAAAAAACTGCAAAGACCTTGCTCAAATCTCTTGTCTGAACAGAACTGTTGTCATTATATTGGTCCTGTGGCAACAGAACTCTCTGGTAGATAAAAATCATTGCCTTTGTTAGCTACTGAATATGGTGACAGCAGGCAGACCATACCTCCTTGTAGTCTAAGGTAAACTACCATGAGCCTAGACACTTTCTAAGTGTAGGAACAAAAAGGTGGAAGACAGGCCTGGTGAAAACTCTCTTAAATCCAGCCAGACTGCTGTTCTGCCTGGTCACAGCGTTCCTGTATGGCTGATGTCTCTGTGACTATCTGACTTCAAAACCTGTGGAGCTTTGTTTAGAACTGAAATAGAGGTACTCATTATTTCTGAGCCCTGCTGGTGGAGGTGTAGCTTGCAGACCCAGATTCTTCCTAATCACAGATTATTCAACAGTTCCCCTTTGTTAGTAATGTGTTTGAGACATTTATATTGCTCTCTGACAGCTTCCACTGCTAAGAATAAATTGTGGAGACAAATGCCTGTGTGTGTAACTTTTAGGTTTCTCCTATTACTAATGAAGTTTCCCCAACTTTCTCTGTAAATACAGTTGGATAGCTCACTGTGCAGGAAGGCTGTCATATATTGTCTTTTGTACTCTTAAATGCTAACCTTAAACACTTTCAGACTTCTATTAAAGAATGTTGAAGAAGCTCCAAGTAGTCACAGGCTAACTCTTTGCATCGCTGTTGACAGGGTGTCACAAGTGTATCTTGCTGTGGATGATCGCCTTGCTTCTCTGAAAACAGATACTTTCAGCAAAACAAGGGAAGAGAAGATGGAAGACCTCTTTGCCCAAAAGGAGGTAATAGACTATTTTTGCATCAGCAGACCATAGGCTGAGTGTGTGGAGGAGCTACTCAGATCCTGTGTTATCTTGGGTGACAGGCAGAACACTGACAGCTTTTCTTTTGGCAGATGGAAGAAGGGGAGTTTCAAAACTGGACTGAGAAAATCCAGGCAAGGCTGCTTTCATCATCACTGGACACACCTCAACAGCTGCAATCTGTTTTTGAGTCTCTGATAGCTAAAAAGCAAGGACTTTGTGAGATGCTACAAGCTTGGAATAATAGGTAAGAGGACATATGTTGGAATCATGAGCAACGCTGATACTGTGCTGGTTCTAGGAGGGAAGAGGGTCCTCTGTACAGTTGCTCTATAGGGCTTGTGCTGAATGTCCTCTGCTGGTTAAGACCACACAGCTGATTGATTGGAACAGAAAATCATTTGAGACCATATGATAAAAGTATTGTGTTGTAGAGCACAGCTTGCATCTGGAGGAGAAATTTTCATTTGATTAAAGGTAGAAGAGATGGGAAGAGGGGAGTGTGGGACCAGCTGATTGGGTGAAATTATCTCAGAGGTGAAGAAAATGTGCTGTCTTTGGCCGTTTGATACATCTTTGGCACATGTTAGCAGCAATCTGAGTTTACAGTAAAGACTTGTGAAGTCATGCTTGGCTGTATTCTGGTATGGAGAAACTTCATAACTTGTGTCATTCAGAGATAAGACCAGCAACCTATCTTTTGATGAATTTTTCTTCGGTCGTGGTGGTTTTATGTGGGTTGGTTTTGTTTGTTTTATTTTTGTTTTTTATTAAAGATTGCAGGATCTCTTCCAACAAGAGAAAGGGAGAAAACGTCCATCAGTACCACCCAGCCCTGGGAGACTGAGGCAAGGTGAAGAAAGCAAGGTATGGGTAACAGGCTATAAACATCTTAAACTTCCTTTTTTTTCTGGGGCAATACAATAGTCTTAAGACTGGCTTCAGTTCTCTTTAATAATTAGTAAACTGGTTTTACTGCATCCTGTAGTTTTCAACTGTAAAAGCTTAATTGCATGTTAGTATATGTATGTTTTCCTAAAAGATGTGAACTAAGAGCCATATTGTAGAGAGAAAGACTAAGTATGAATAGGAGTTGA
This sequence comes from Edolisoma coerulescens, assembly GCA_013397115.1. Classification (NCBI taxonomy): domain Eukaryota; kingdom Metazoa; phylum Chordata; class Aves; order Passeriformes; family Campephagidae; genus Edolisoma; species Edolisoma coerulescens. The sequence goes on from VWZW01001243.1 coordinate 470,539, forward strand.
TGATTTTCTGTAATGTTTGTGTAGTGTTGATGTGAGCACTGCCAGCAGAGGGCTGCTGTCGTTGTCAGGTGTGTGCCTAGATAGGACCTGGGCCATTGCCTTTGACCCTAGGTTGTTGCCCATCAGGTGCATCCCTTGTGAAAAAGAAAAGACAAATAATGAGAGATAGAGCACATGACATGGGAAGGAATGATAATGGATTTTCAGTATCATCCCTGTTTTGTGATGTATCCTGTGGGAACTGACTGAAGGGATGTATAAATGATTTTGGACTGCTGCCTCAAGAGCTCTGTCCAAGGATACACATGGCAGCATGCTGAACTTCCACCCTTTGGGGAGCTAGAACTCTGAGGGAATGTGTGGGCTGCAAGGCAGTACAATATAAGCATTGTATGGAGAGGCTGAACTCCCAATAGTTCCACTATAGCAGGATGTGCTAAAAACCCCTAGAGACCCTGGATTTGCTCTGCTGCATGCACACATGCCCTTTCCACTTAACAAATTATTTGTGAGTTGCTAAAACAAACTTAATCTTGATCTAGCAGGAAGTAGGTTCATTGAGAGGGAGAGTGTAGTGTTTAAAGCACCATACAGAGATAACAGCCATCATAAGCATCTTGTGAACTTGAGTTGCTCTTGCCTTGTCTTTTTCCTGTGGTAACAGATACAGTGACAGTACAGAGGCTGAGAAGTGGGTGGGAGTGCTCTGTTGTACTAAATCTGCATTTGTAAGTGTTCCACACAGGAGGGAATACAGCTGTAAAGAGCTTGGCATCAACATTGGTGTTTTGTTATTCTGCCTAGATCAGTAGCATGGATGCTTCCCCACGCAATGCTTCTCCAGCACTGCAAAATGGAGAGAAAGGTCTGTTACTTATTTTTCATAAGCTGCCAATAGAAGTGTGCTATAGCCCTTTTCCTGACATAACAGGGGAGCTTTTGTCAAATTTGATAAATCAGAGAAACAGAAAATCCCCATCATGTCACATTTGTTCTTTCTAATGGTAAGATAGAAGTTGGCCATCTGCTTCTAATATGAAGCTGAATTACTAGTGGTTAGTAAATTGGCCAACAAGGGTTTTTCTTTGAACATGAGTTTAAAAACTTTGAGAGGCTTTCTAAATAACTGAATAACTACATGGAATTTGGGAAATGCTTTTTGCCTCTTCCGTGATCTGGTTATGGGTGCTGAGACCTCTTACCTGTGAGGCATACTGAGAGTTTGTGGGAGCTGAAGGTAGTAGTTACAGGGATATGCATTTTCTGGAGGTTACGTGCTACATTGATAAGCTCGTCCAGTCCTTTGGTCTGCGTGGCCTTACCTGCTTTCTAAGTAAAAACTTCCTGAAAGTAGAACCTGGTTGTAGCTTGGGCTGGGAGCAAACAGTGTGACTTCTGACAGCCATGTAAAATAAATGCTTTCTTCTGTCCTTAACTGTTCTTGGACTCTCAGAGGATCGTTTCCTGACAACTTTATCAAGTCAGAGCTCCACAGGCTCCACCCATCTTCAGCTGCCCACTTCTCCAGAGGTTGCATCGGAGCATATGAGTACCAACACACTCTCTGAACAGGACACAACAAGCAGCTCAGAAGGTATAGTTCAGTTGTGATCTTGTATTCTTTCTCTTGCTTTTCTGTGCCAAGTGCACAAGATCCATTTAGGAAATGACAAATCTGGTAACTCTGTGGTTTGTAGTCATCCTTCTGAATTTACAGCTTAAACTTTGATATTGTGGTGCAGACCTAACATGTGTCTGTTCCAGATGTGTTTGATGGACACTCACTGGGATCTACAGACAGCCAAGTGAAGGAGAAGTCTACTATGAAAGCTATTTTGGCTAACTTTTTGCCTGGCAACAACTATAACCCCATTCCCTTCCCCTTGTAAGTACTGCATAATATATATGATGCACAAAATTAGCAACCTTGACAGACTGCAGGCAGGCCATGCATGCTTCCTTTGCTCAGTGTATAATTAAAGTCATTAGTTAAGTTTGCCTCTGAGTAAGCTAGAGAACTTTGTCAAGGTAGGAAGTTTTCTGTGTCCTTTCTAGGTGATTGTAGGTTACCCACCTTTCTTATGAATGATCTGCCCTTATGTAAATCCAGTATCAATTTCTCCTTCTCCTAGCAGGCATGCTTCCGTAGAGCTCTTGTGGGAGATAAAGGGCTGGGGGAAGAAGGGAGGAAAGTGCCTTCTAACTTCATTGCTGCAGGGAGGGAGTGAAAATGCCCTTCCTTAGCAAAGACTTAACTAAAGCTACATGCCTGCATCTTGTTTTTGCTTCCAGACCTCTTCCAAGGGTTGGACTCAAATTGGCATTGTCTGGGTGTAGGTCAGGTTCAATGGCTACTGCATGTGCCCTCAAGTCTCCCTCTCATGTGAAGATGGGCAGGCTGGAAAGTCTTGCAGCTACTTGGTCTGCGTGCTTTATAGTGTTTCTTGTTTGACATGAGCCTAACGTTTGGCAGCCTGAGTTTAACTTGTGAATCCCACCCCCAGCATAGAAGCGGAGGCCTTGGGCTGGTGAGGTAAAAGCTAAATGACTGGACCCTACAGATAAGTAAAAGAAAATCATACAGGAATCCATGAGGCCTTGGGGAATTTTCTGTGCTTGTTCAGAAAAGAGTCCAGGTTTGTCCTCTAATTTCACTCTGCAGGCTATGCTGCTGAACAGTCAAACCAAACTCAGGCAGGTTTTGGTGCCGTTAGAAACAGTGGCTGCTAAACAGAAATAGACTCTTACTCTAACTTGGAGCTAGTCTTCTGATCTAAGCAGCTTGCTTGAAATGCTGATTGCCCTAACACTCTACCATTTAGAATTAACCACATAGTTATGAATATGTCTGTTGGGAGAAGCTGATCTGGGGAGCTTTGGTTCCATGCTGAGACTTGCAGCTTGTGCCTGGGAGTGCAGTGATGAGATCTGGGTTTTGACCAAAACTTCTTTTCTTTCCACAAATTTTTATGATCTACTAACAGTCTGTTGTTTCCATTTAGTGACCCAGATAAGCACTACCTAATGTATGAGCATGAACGTGTTCCTATTGCAGTCTGTGAGAAAGAACCAAGCTCCATCATAGCTTTTGCTCTCAGGTACTGGTGTGATTTTACTGTTCATCTGACATATTCTATACTTTTGCAGCTTTTGTGTTTGAGGAATATTTAAATTTTAATGATAGGGAAGAAGCATGACAGAATTTCTGCATAAAGCTGTGTTAGAGTTTCTGCCAGAGCTGGGGTTCTTTCCTTTTTCTGCTGAGATATAGAAAGTGCAACTGGATTTTGGACTTTCTTAGTGGAACTCTGATGTGCAAAAATGACTTAGTTGTGTGGTGTTTCTTTTAATGAGATATTACTAGAGAAAGAAGTACAACTAAGGTTTGCTCAGCCTCTCCCACTGGAGGAAGTGCAACTGAGTTGGGGAACAGCTGTTGATATTGATATTGCAGTCTGTCCCTTGCCTACTTTGCTACCTTGCATAGCAGCTCTTGCTACTGCTCAGCTCTCCACACCAGCTGCTTCAGTAAACCTTTGGGTTTGCATGTCACAAGGCAGCAGATTTTTGAAGAAGTGCATTCTTAAATTGTGGGAAGGGGAAAAATAAGAGGATATTTTTCCTGCAGTATTGTCTAGAGCAGCTTCTGTTCTAAGCAAACTAAGTTCTAATTATAAGAAGAAATGAAGCAGAGGTTTTTCTGCAGTGGTATTTTGTTTCCTGTGGTTGTCTCTGAACTGAATCTTTGGGCTGGTATTGCAGTTTCCCAGAGAACACTTAATTATTTTGGGGTTTTTTCTGTCTTTTCTTTTTTTAAATTTTTTTAAAATTTTTTTTTCCTTTCTCCATCAGTTGCAAGGAGTACAGAAATGCCCTGGATGAGTTGTCCAAAGCATCTCTGAAGAACAGTTCTGAAGAAGGACTACAACCAAACAGGTTACATGCAGGAACTACAGTACATAGAGTGAAGACACAGTGATGGTAGTGAATAAGCCAAAATGGGATGGGGAAGGATGGGAAGAACCTTCAAAATATGCCCCTGTTAGGATCTCTGCTTTCTGATGGAATCTGACTCATTCCATGTAACCAACACATACTTCAGTATGTAAGTTTTCATTTCATGTTAGGGACCATGCTGGCTCCATCACCTAATCCCTTGACTGTGTGCATGATAGGAACACTGGGCCTGCTGACCTTTGCTGTGCTCATGGATGGAACTGTTGCTATGGACCCTGAGAGGTATTTTTTAGGAAGGCAGAGGAGAGTCCCACACTGTTACACCTTTAAACAGTGTCTTCTTCCCTTAGTGTTTAGGCAGGGGGGAGAAATAAATGTCCAAGCATAAAGCAGTAGGTGTCCTGGGTGGCAGTATGTGTTGGCTCCTGACTGCTTGTTCTTTCTCCTTTCAGCATGTCAGACAGCAAACCCAAGAGCAGCAGCCCTGTCCGCCTGCCTGAGGCTAACATGTGTCCGCTTCGCAATGCAGAGCCAGAACAGCGTAAGACCGTTCTGCCAAAATCATATCCATGATGCTAATCTCAGCTCAGAATTGAGTCTACTTAACCTGGATTCTAGTTCTTGTGGGGGAAAAAAGAGCAGCATTCTGAGTTGAAATTGTGACTAGTCTTAGTGTTGGCTTAATGTAACACATGAGAAGGGTAGGAGTGTGTGGATTTTTTTTGGTTTTTGAAGTCTGTGGCTTTCTCTGATTCTTATGAGATCAAACTGTCATTCCCTGATTTAATGTTATTATGTAGTGGACCTAGGGTTGTTCTTGAATCTAGCCTGTTCAGTAGGATATGATGTCTTCTTTAAAGAGATGCAGTTAAAGTATTTTGAACTGGAGACATGAAGTTCTTACTATGTTAAAGACACTCATGCTTGGTCTGTGTTTTCAAATGTCTCTGCATTCTAGGATACTACTCAGAACACCAGATCTACCCGCATGGACCTTGGTTGCCTGAAGAATAGCAAATGAGTTGTAGTTGAATGGCATCATTCCTCCAGTTAGAACAATGAGTGGGGAATGTTCATAGGAGTCATGCTTTTATGAAACTGCCAGTGGAAATGCCAACACCATCTTTTCTATTCCTTTTCACTGTAGCAAAGAAACCATCTGGTGTTTTGTCTTTCTTCCGTGGCACGGGAGGGAAGAGCCCAGACCTGTCTTCCCAGAAGAAAGAGACCTTACGTGGTGCTGACAGTGCTTACTACCAGGTTGGACAGATGGGCAAAGAGGGAGCAGAAAACCAAGGAGCAGAGACTCAAGGTACAAGACTGCAGAGTCCATCTTCTCTCTTGTATTGTTACTTCCCCCAAAGCTCATTCATACGTGCAAGGCCCTGAATGCACTCCTGCTCATACTTTTTCAACAGTCCAAGGTTCCTCAGCATGCATTGGAAATGAATCATTTGAACATCAAATATGATTTTTTCCTATATACATTGCTTTTCTTTGTGATAAGGGAAACAGGATCTTTCAAACCCAAACTATAGGGACAGGGAGTAGTCTGGTCTTGAATGCCTTTGGATTGAGTTGACTCTAGTTAAGCAGCCCAGTCTCTCTTTCTCACTTGCTGTTTAGTTCTCATTGTTTCAGCTCATGGAAAATGAATGAAGAGAAAGACTGGACTTGTGTCCATAAACAGCAGTGCCCTTCTAGCATATGTATTACATAATTATAGCTATATTTCTAATTCCCTGTGTATAGTTTTCTCTGTATTCTTGAAGAAAAAAGAAAATATTTTTCTTGTAATGCGAGTTTACAAGTATTACCTAATGTGGCTTTCTCAGTAATAATAGTGAACAGCCCTGACAGAATGGTCCTTTTATTCCTTCAGATGATGGAGATGGAGGAGATGGACAGAAGAAACAGGTGGTGAATCCCCATGTGGAACTCCGTGAGTAGTTGTAAATAACAACTTAGTCTTAGCTGACAAACTCATTTCTTCTTGCACATGCAGTGGAAGTCTTGAACTTAGTAATTGTTTTTTCTTTGTATTTGTCATGAAGGAAAATCAAATCAAGAAAAAAGAAATGCACTTTTAACTTACTGCCATCAATCTCTCTTGCAAAAACTTTTTTTGAATTGGTCTTTTGTCCAAACACTTTCCTGTGACACATACTGTGAGCTAATCTAGAGGGAGTTGACTTTCCTGTAAATTTTCCATTTAAATCCTGTTGGTTGAAACTTCTGAATTACAATAAGCATGAGTGGGATGTTTAGCACAATAATACTCCTCTAGACATCAGTAAAATCTCAGTGTTCTCTTGGGTAGTCAGCGCATATTGCATGCTGTTACTGAGGAAAACCATTTTTTGCAGAGTTCTCGGATGCGAATGCCAAGTTCTACTGTCGGATTTATTATGCTGGGGAGTTTCACAAGATGCGTGAAGTGATCCTGGGGAGCAGTGAAGAGGATTTCATCCGATCCCTCTCTCACTCGATGCCCTGGCAGGCACGAGGTGGCAAATCTGGAGCTGCGTTCTATGTGACTGAGGGTAAATGCAGCTTTTTCCCCCCTTTGGATTAGAGGGTATTATTTGTGGATGGCAGTGGTTAGTGTGTTGTTTAATCCCTGATAACCTCTGTCCAGAGGGTTGCTGATGGTGAAGTGGCCACTCAGGAGGGAAAATGAAGTGGATTGTTCTGGGGTCTTCAATATCAAATTATTTGTCTCTTTCTACATGCAGGAGAACAAAATGTAGTTCTGTTTTTCAGCAGTAGCAGCTAGGAAGCCCAGTTTAACAGAAGGGTTATACTCTTAGGCAGGGTTCAGAAAACAAGAACTTGAGTATAATTCAAGGAAAGCTTGTTACTAAAGACACAATGTTTCTTATAATCTCACTATAGTCAATGTAATCTTTTTTTAACTGTGGCTGTTTCTAGGCTTCTACGTAAAACAAGTATTCAACAGAATGGTCTGTAGGCTGTTTCTGTTGTTTGTATAGGAAGCCCATGTAGCTGAAGTAGATCTAGTGTAGGCAGTCTCTTGTCCGTGATTTACCGGAAGGTAGAAATCCAGGGAGGCTGAAATTCAAAATATGTGAAGTAAAAAGAATCTAGATATGACCTTTTGTAGATAAGGATTTAAGAGAATTGTAGTGCTTTAATTTTTCAAACCATTTCAGCTATGCGACAGTCCTTAAAAAATTTCAGATAGTACATCACTTACTGTATGTAACCCTGTTGCCTCTGTCTGATGTTAAAACAGATGATAGATTCATCTTGAAGCAAATGCCTCGTCTGGAAGTCCAGTCATTCCTTGACTTTGCTCCACACTACTTCACTTACATCACTAATGCAGTTCAGCAGAAGGTATTAAAAAAAAGTGCCTTTTATTTTAGGCAGTGTTCTGTATTTTACAGACTAGTAGAAGTTTCTATTAACCTTTTTCATTTAAATAAAAGAAAATGTTGGTGGTTATGAGTTACACTAATAATGTGTTTTTAAGATGTAAAGTGGAAATTGTGCTTGGGCTTCTAAGCTGTAATACAGAGTCAGACAGAACAGTAGTGCTTCTAGGACTGCTGATTGTCTCTACACAGAGATCTTAACCCATGTCTTGTCTTCATTAGAAGCCCACAGCACTGGCTAAAATCCTTGGGGTATATCGAATTGGTTACAAGAACTCTCAAAACAACACTGAAAAGAAGCTGGATCTGCTTGTCATGGAAAACCTTTTCTATGGCAGGAAAATGGCTCAGGTAAGAACGAAGTGTTCTGTAGCCTTGCAGTGCAGTTGTGACTGGGAGAAAGAGCAGGGTCATTTGTAGCCATGTAGGTAACTTTTAACTTTGTGTGTGCTGTCTGCATATAGTGCTGCTCAAAGGTGACAGTTTGGGCCTCTTTCCTTGTTATGGGATCCTCAGGAGCTTGTTGCCTGTATTGGCTAGTTCAGGTAGCTGTTGTGTAGGATTCAGTCTTTAGAAGTCTTGTTTGTCCCTGTATCTCTGGTGTCTGAGAGAAAGCATTACTAACCTGATTAGGAAAATGTAAAATCTTTTTACAAAGCTTTCGGAAGAACTGGCTGGAATTACAGACTAATTTGTTTAGAATGAGAGCCTCACTCAGATGGTGAGTTACTCTGTAGTGGGGGGAGTTCATAAGTTTTTCAACGCACTCTTCTTGCTTGGAACCACTTCAGGTGTGGGACAAGATTTTGAGTTGAGTCTTGCTCTTAGTCAAGGAAAAGCAATCTTTATCAGGTAGTAGAATGAAGATCTTAAAATGACTAGGGGCAAATTCTCTTTAAATAGAGATTTGAAACTGAAAAGGAAGTTCAAACAAACATCACTCCTAAAAGTAGATAGCATCAGTTCTTTCCACCTTACCTCTCAGTGCCTGACCTCAAACAGGGAATGTTTGTGGGAGGAAGTGGGTGGAGGGAATTCTAGATAGATGTAAAGGATATTGTGGGTTTTCTTTTTGTTTGTCTGTTGTTTAAATCGTGAGGAGGGCTCAGGCACTACAAAACAGAAACCCAAACAGACCGTGGACTCTATTCCACAGAAGTTAGTGAAATTTTGACTGGACAGAACTTGAACAACCTTCTCTAACAGGTCCTGCTTGAAGCAAAACTTTGGACTGGAGAACTTCAGAGATCATTTCCAGCTTAACTGGTGCTTCATGCACCACCCACCTCCCTCTTCAGTGGCTTTGCTTTTGTCAGCAATTAACTCTGTAGAAAGTGGCTGGAAAACTGAGTTTACCTAAACAGTATAAAAAGTAGGGACAACCTTTTTCTCATAATTTAGACTAAATATTAATGAAATAACGTGCCTAAAACTTGTGAATTGAGGTGGCAGGACTTTCACCCAGGCTTACATGCTATTCTCCCCAAAATACTTATTGTTAACTCTTCCTTCTAAAGAGAAGGAAAGAGTTACCCTGCTGTGCTGCCTTCTCAAATGTTAGGTACTGAAGTCTTTAGCACAGAAAAATGCAACAAAGTAGTGCTGTTCTCCATTTGCAGGTGTTTGACCTGAAGGGCTCCCTCCGGAACAGAAATGTTAAAACAGACACAGGCAAGGAAACTTGTGATGTAGTCCTGCTGGATGAAAACCTTCTGAAGATGGTTCGGGACAATCCTTTGTACATCCGTTCCCATTGCAAAGCCGTGCTGAAAGCTTCCATACACAGTGATTCCCAGTTCCTCTCCAGCCATCTCATCATTGACTATTCCCTGCTGGTGGGTCGTGATGATACGAACAATGAGCTGGTTGTTGGGATCATTGGTAGGTTGTCTTTTATATTTTCTTGCTCTCAGATGATGAAACAGTTTTCTTCTGGTTTAGGTGTTCATAGTACTCTTAGAACTGTGCCGCCACCAGAGAGATGTGTGTCAGGAAATCTTGTCTTCTCCCTGGTGGAATACCACCCTCACCTCTTGCAAAGTGGAGGCAGGAAGTCATCTCTCCAGGTCTTGTATAGGCTTAGATTAGCATTTGCATTGCTATGAGTATATGTAGGAGGCCTCAGAGGTAGTTTAACCTACGCTTTGACTGCAGTTGAAGCAGGGAAGGTTATTTGTATGCTTTTATGTGTTTAATCTGTAAACTTTAGTTTAGTCATGTTTACATAGTCTTTTAAATCTTGTGTGGAGGGGCTCTAAGGAGAAACAGTATGGGTAGTATTGGAAGAGAGAAGTTAAACATCATGGGATCTCTCATGACCGTATGGTCTGACCTGGATAATATGGGTGGCAATGCAGTAATTACCTTGCTGCATCCTCTGACTTGTGACTGGAAAGTAGAGCCTCTTCTTTAGACAGGCAAACTTCTGTAGTATAAAAGACTTAGAGATGAGGCAATATTGCAGGATGTAGAATTGACTCATGGAAATGGTCTTGAAACCCAACTCAGAAATGCTTCCAGATGAGATCTCAGGACAGGAGGTCTGGATTACTCTTATTCTGATAAAGCTTGAAAGCCATTTCAGTAACATTTCTAGTTGAGAATTAAAGTCCCAGCTACAAAGAAAGCTGTTGTTTGTTGCAAGTTGTTATTACTTTCTAGATTTGTAGTCTCTTGAATATTGGAGTAAACAGGATGGGACTACACTGACCATGTGCTTCTCCTGTGTGTGTGGCTTTTTGTTGTCCTATGTCAAGTCTTATCTGATTAAAGAGTACATTTTATATGATATTTAAAGCTACCAGTTCCTTCAGCGTTTAACACAAATATCTGAAGGAACTTGGTGAAAACAAATATCTTCAAGAAGAGAGAACATGCCTCCTGTATCAGGCTATCAGAATGTTCTCTAGATGATACCCTGAGAACTTGAAAAGTAGTCAAGCTAAATTTTTGTCAGACAGGAACTAAAAATTCTTAGCTTGGATTGTGTTTGAATCTGAGGTCAGTACCTGTACCTGTTTTAGGTCCTTACGTGATACAGGAAACAAGTAAGTTAGGTCTGTGAAAAGCTTTGAAAACTTTATTCGTAGGCTCTGTTGTGTGGGACTCTGGGCCTTGGGGCGTGAAGTTGTTAGTAAACAAATTGTTCACTGATATCTGTCCCAAAACACTCTAAGGAGTGTTTTCAAAGAGTATTCAGATAAATGGATAAGTCTTAAGATTGTCAGGTCTGGATGAGTTTTGTGTTAAGCACAGGTGAGATGAAATATGAATACTGACGGTGGCCTTTTGTAAATCTAGAAACAGTAAATTCAAAATTGTATAATTACAGTTGTAGTCAAATGTTAGGAGATAATGATATCCAGTGATGAAAAACTGATCTTACTGCAGCTTTAGCTTTGCAGACCAAAATGTTCATGTGCTTGTATTGACTGAGCATGCTTTCTCTGGAAGGAGCTTGGAAACAATTCAGAAGTTGTCTTCTTGCTGCCCCTCTCTTCCAGTCAGGGTCACTGGTGATGTTTCCAGTCCTCCCTATCATAAACTGGCAATCACTTCTGTTCTGTTATCAAACATGTAGGTGGCTGCAATGATGAGAAATACTGGTTTAAGTGGAGAGGTGTCCAAGCCTCAGTGCTTCTAGTGGGGTTTCTGGGATGAGGGTGAGCAAAGTGACCCTTGTAAATGAGCCCTTGACACTTTAATGTGGATAAAGACAGACATGCTTGGGCATCCTGTTCTTGTAGGGACAGGAAGAGTTGATTGTAATCTTGCTGGGCTTTTGAGATACTGTATTCACCCTACCCAAACATAATCAATACTACAGAAAGTGAGGCAACTGGTAGGGAAAACACTGAAGCTCTGACTATGAAAGCCTACTGCTTTCCCGCTCATTTTGGGGGGAAATAGATACATTTTAAAACAGTGTTACTTGGATTAAAACAAATAAAACATATTTGTATGTGGATTTTTTTTTTTTATTGTGACAGACTATATTCGTACTTTTACCTGGGACAAAAAGCTTGAAATGGTGGTAAAGTCAACTGGCATCTTGGGAGGCCAAGGTAAGTCCGGAATGAAAGCAAAGATTTTGATTGTGTTTCCTTGTTACAGGGAAGTTTTTTATAACACTGCTAATAAGGTCATAACTTCCCCACCATGCAAATTTGTGACAGATTAAGTTGTCCAGAACAGAGGAAGGAATCATAGAATACCAGGTTGGAAGGGACCTCAAGGATTATCTGGTCCAACCTTTCTTGGCAAAAGCACAGTCTAGACAAGATGGCTCAGCACCCTGTGCAGCTGAATCTTAAAACTATGCAGTGTTGGGGAATCCATCACTTCCCTGGCGAGACTATTCCAATGGCTGATTGTTCTCATTGTGAAAAATTTTCCTCATATCCAGTTGGAATCTCTCCAGGATAAACTTGTAACCATTACCACTTGTCTTTTCCATGAGGGCCCTTGTAAAAGGAGAATTTCCATCTTCTTTATACCCATCCTTTAAATATGGGAACATGGTGATAAGGTTCTCACAGCATTTCCTCATATGGCAGGCTTCCCAGTCCTTGGATCATCTTTATGGCCCTTCTCTGGACCCTCTGAAGCCTGTCAATTTTTTTTTTTTTTCTGTAATGTAGCAGGGACCAAAACTGAGTCCAGTATTCCAAGTGTGACCAGGAAGTAGCACCTTCAGGTGAAAGATAATGCTGGGATACTGAGTGGGATAATGACTTCTTTCTCTCTGCTGGCAATGCCCTTGTTGATGCAGCTCAGTGTCCTTCCTGCTGGCTTTCTTTGCCACAGCAGCAGCACTGTTCACTCCCACTGAGCTGCTTGTCCACCAGGATCTGCAGGTCCCTTTCACAGAGCTGCTCCCCAGGGAGATCCCAGCCTGTGCTGTGTTCCTGCATTGTGTTTTCCCAGGTGTAAAACCTTATGCTTGTTGTTGAGCTTCTTAAGGTTCTATCTTGTTGCCTTCAAGTTTGTGCTGTGTGCTGGTGTAATCTCATGTGACATCTGTTTGTACTGCAGTATCTTTAGCCCATTTCTAACTGCTCTTGACTCTTACACGTTAGGTAAGATGCCCACTGTGGTCTCGCCAGAACTGTACCGGACCAGGTTCTGTGAAGCTATGGACAAGTATTTCCTGATGGTGCCAGACCATTGGACAGGACTGGGCCTGAATTGCTGAGCTAAAGCCCATATTGGGAAAGCACAAGAGGACAATGACGTTATAGGCCACTCTCTTCCAGCGGTCTGTCCAGCAGCAAGCAAGAGGATTGCAGTTCCATGTCTACACTGACCATGTGCATCATGCAAAAGTTGCAAAGTGTGAAATCTGCTTGCACTTTAATCCCCTCTTGGAGGATAATAAGCAAACCTGCCTCAGTAAGGATCTAAGCTGTAAGGTACCACTGAACAGCATTGATAAGAGACATCCCTCCTGTCAGTAGGGAAGGTGATGCTATCTCCTTGTAAGTACTGAACTGAGATTCTATCCAGATCCTGATGGTGTAGAAGTACATGATCTCTGGAAGTCCTGCAGTGCCGAAATGGTGTTGAATATGTGCAGCTCATGTTTCTGTAGTGGATACTTGGTACTGAAAATGTGAAAAAAGCCCCCCAAGTGTGGATGGGGGAGAGAAGAATGAAGTTAATTCATGAGTTCTACTGTTGTTGCAGTGGTCTGTAATTGACCTATTTAGGATCCGTTAATAACTTGTCCTGTTTATGCTCCGTAGTTTTAATTTTTGCTGGGTTCTGTAAACAGTATTTTTTTTAAGGCAGCTCCATGTCAATAATGCCCTATGACTCCATCTTTTAAGTTATATTACTGCAGTACAGCTCTGGTTTTATCTGTCATAACTTTATTTTAGCTGAATCCCATAAAAATGGGTTGTCAGTCATCAGTTTACTGCAACACTCAAAACATATCCCTTCAGTCCTAAACAGTACTTTGATCTGAATGTTGCTCAAATTCCTGGGAACAGGTAACCGATATACCCTTTAATTTAACAAGATTTGATTATTTATAGTTATGAAGCAGATTAACTCTTTCCTTAGTAAAGGCAGTAAGTTGCTGGACAAAGTGAAGCATGCTGCTTTAGTGACAACTTTCTCCTTAATGCAACCATCATTCCTGGCAGATCACTTCAAATCCATTTCAGTTCCCCTTTACTTTCAAGCAATGCATTTACCTCATGGTGAAATTTTGCCGGGAGAATGTTTTTCTTGCATTCATGACATGATTTCTTTTTTGTCACTGAGATGAATGTAGTTTTTTTCTGTAAAAGGAAAACCTGAGTTAACAGATATCTTGTATGATGGGTAAGATGTGCAGAGATCTGTGAGTCTCTTTGTTATGACAATAAGCACTTCTTTCCATTTTTTTAGAATTTTTACTCAGTTTTGTAGGTGATGAATTTACTTTTTAGTTTCAGTATACTGTAGGCCAGTAAAGAAGAGGAGTTTTAATGAGTTTGAAAGGCAAGAATACTGTCCTTTGACTTCCAGTCTCTGATGGAAGAGCATCAAATGAACATGGAATCTGGGACAAGTAGCTCTTAGTGATCACTTGCTTATTCTAACCAGTTGCCTGATAATGCCCTCATCACTGTAACTATGGATTGAAATGTGCATTCTGTTCACTCCTCCTGTGTTCAGTATTTTCTTCTGCAGCAGATGGTGGTGGCTGTTGAGGAGTGACCAACGGTGGGCAACACTGAGAAAGGAAAAGGCCAGCAGTGAGAATTGAGCTGTTTGCTCCAAAACCAACCAGTGCAGCTCTTGTCTAAGCTGCCAGGAAGCAACAGTCATTTATGTTGGAAGGAGTCTTCCCCACCCTATTGCAAAACTGTACTAGAGGATGAGCAAAGATGCTGGCTTTGAAGCAGCACAAAAAAAAAATGTAGTCATTTCCTTAGTACAATGTAATAATTGCTTCTGGGGGTGCAGTGTTGAAGGCTGCAGTGATGTGTGCTGTGGAAAGATGACACAGTACTCCTTGCTTCCTCTAACCAGAATTCCTTCAGTCCAACACAGCGCATGAGGTACAGCTGATCACCTCTGGGATACATCTTGCCTCTTTTGTTGAAATCCCAAGATGCCTAGCTGCGTGTGTGACCTTGTCTGATGAGGTCAACCAGTGCATCAGCTCAGTGCTACTCTCACTTCTGTGGCCTCTACCTGCTGTCTTGGTTCATTGATGTGAAAGAACCTGCTGTGCAGCCTGTGTTCCAGTCTCAGCTGAAGTTTACATGTGTTCTCCTCCTTCCTTTCTTAATGTTTACAGGGAAAAAAGTTGACTTTCCTGGCCAGCTAAGGTGACCCAACAGCAGCTAATTATGTTGTCTTACACCATTGTCAGTATGTGGATTGGTGGACAGAGCACAAGTGTGGGCATGTGTGTCATGGCAGCTGCACTAGGCTGATGGGACGTGCCAGCCCAGTCTGTCACCAGTAACCCTTATCCTGGGATGTGTGGCTCTCTGTACTGCTTGTCTGCCAGAGCCCCGAGCAGATGGCTGAAAGCAGCTTGATCATCTGACAGTTGCTAATACTCTTCTGAACATGACAGCATGAGGCCCTCAGCACTGTAGAAGTGAGAGAACCTTCCACTGTTTTGCAGCCTATGAACACAGAGCCAGAGACATGTGAATTGTGACCTTCTTGGGCTGAAGTTAGAGCAGTTGGAGAGATTTGCAGGAGTGATCTTGAGCTGGCATCAACAGCTAATGTTTGTCCAGGATGTGGCTGATAGACTAGTCCTGACTAGACTGGAGTAAAGAGTAAACTACTGGTCATGAGTGTCACAGTAGTTGCTGTATCAGCTGGAGTTGGGTCATCTTTGGTGTCCTGTGATAAAAAGCTGTAAGCATTTCTAGTTCAAATTTCAGCAGTTGAATGGGTCTCCTCAAATGTTCCCTTTTCAGAATAAGAGTTGTCCTGACATTTCAATTACTACAAAGCTTAATTTTCTCAGGAGGAGAGCAGTACTTCATGCAGAACAAATCTTTGAGAGCTGCTTGGGAGGATGTGTTATGTATGTGTCCCTGTAGAATTCCTAAGAATGAACCCTTTGGTCAGAGCTTATTTCTTTCTTTATAACACAGGTTTAGCATATGTGTGTGTAAGTAAATCCCAGTTGCAAACATGAAGAGTGAATTTCTTCAGAGCTACACTGGCTCTTCTGTTGTTTTGATCTGAGGCCTTGAGACAACTGTCTAAATCTTGTCCAAGTCAGAAGCAATGACTTTGAGTCATCAATGTGGACAGCAGAATGCCTTGTAGTGGCCCAGGGATGCATTCTGTCCCCAAAAAGCACATGTGGGACTCTTGCTGGTAGAGGAGTTCTGCTAGGCTCAGGGGAGTTACCTGTGGAGTCTCCTCTGTGAGAATGACCAAAACCAAATGAATTGCTCACTAGCTGGTGGCCAGACTAGTCATTATTCAAAGCACTTAATGTACTATATGCATTTCTATTCTACCTTGGTTCAGCTGTATTTTATAAAATTGATGTACTAAACTATTTGAGAATAACCGCCTTGACTATTTGGAGAATCAAAATGTAATATATATATATATACAAATAAAGTGACTAAAATACACTTGAGTCTGTTCCATGTGTGGAGCAGTTAGGTCTCACAGCATGCCAGCACAGTGCAGTGATTGCTGTGCCAGAGAGTGGCAGCTTTCTGTGCAGGGTAAGCTGCCTGTCCTGTCTCTGTACCTCGCAGCTCATCTTTGATGGAGCAGCACCTCTGGGCAGCTCCCCAGGGCAGTGGCAGTAGAATGTGCAAATAGCCTTCCACACAGTTCTGTCTTCTCTGCAGCTGCTTTTCACCACAGTGCTATGTGAGACAGGGATCCAGTTTTGTCCAGCAGATGGTGGTGTGCCTTTGCCCGGTTCTGCCAAGAGGTGGAACACATTCCAGGTATTTCCATAGTCTTCTTTTAAGTGGACTAGATAAAGAAAAAATCCAAGGAGGTCTTAAAATAAATGTCTTATCTTTGTTTCACATTAACTTGGTATATAGTAACTTCCTTGCTAAGGCTCGGAATCATTTGTGATTAGTGCTGGGAAGGGGACTTGCTCGTTCTTAGAATATAAAACTCTATCTAAAACTTGAGGATTTTACCTGTATTACATGCCGTCACCATTTTTTGCCAGGTGAGTTTGAGTTCTTTTATGTGGTGCAGTATGAAACTGCATCAGAACCTGTCCTCCCGTGGGGGTATGAGCAAGGAAAAGATGGGATACTCAATTCAGGGGCAGTGCTGCCCTCTGCTGCTGTAAAGATGAGTGGTGGGACTTGAGGGGCTTTTGGCGTGAAGCTGAAAAGCACAAGCGCAGGGTTATCAGGACAGTGTTCCTGTATCCCAGGTGGAACTGCCAGCACCCGGTAAAGGACTGCTGCCCCTGCTTCAGCTCATCTGTGCGAGGGCTGGCTACATGTCTGCTGAAATTGCCTCACAGGATATAAAAAATGTGAGAGAAAATATGATCTTAGTGACAGTTCTGTATTGTTTTCCCAGTCTCTAAATGTGCTGTGAATCTGCCTCTGGAGAGGTGGGGGACTGAAGTCCCATAATAGCTGAATATGTACTTTTTCATTAAAAATTTGGACTCCTGATTTCAGAATCAAATCTGCATCTTTTACTTGTCAAAAATTTTAAAGGCATTTTGTTAAATACTTACATGTACATTGCAATGCTTATTTATTTTTAGCCTGTTAGATCCCTGTGCTCTGCTGATGATTCTGCAACAGGATAACACAGAACCTTACATTAGTACAGCTGTAATTCCCCATGAGCCTTTTTCTGACAGCAGTGACTGGACCAGGGGTACCCCACAGCTCCATGGGAGTGTGCTCATGCTGAAGAAGAATGAAGCACAGTAGGTGGTACTGCCAGAACATCAACTGGCTCTTCTTGGCTCTATGGCTGGCCAGGTACACAGGTACTTCCTGCAAGCTGTTCCAGCCTCGAGCCTGAACAAAACAATGGTGCACTGCAACCAAAGTTCATTCACTGAAGAATGTAACTGAAATAAAAGTCGTTCAAGAAATAATGATCCAGTGACCAAAGGCAGGATAATAAAGTAAGTGAACATAATTACCAAAAAGAGCATTGAATTACAGTTGAAGAGACAGGATGGGAATATAGTAACTTTTCTATTGTTTACATAGGATATTTTTCTAATATAGTTTCTGCAAACATGAAACACCCTGGGTATGAAAAAATGAAGTATCCTGGGTATAGGCTTCTGTTACTGGACTAGCTGAGATCTTGTTGTAACTAAACTAAACTACCTACCTTGTGAAAAAGTTACTTATGTAGGACAGCACAACTAGGATTGCCTAATGTACACATGTGCACATAACAAGAGAAAGAAAATGTTTTCATTTTCTAATAGGATTATAAATATTCTTTAAAATACATACTATAGGGAGAAAACTATTTTCTGGAAACAGGTCAGGTCAGCCATATGAATTTCTAGTGGTTGATCTGTAATCAATTCTGACTGAAGTGTATTCGTGTTCATGTGTCTGTTAGAAAGATGGAAAAAAAGAGAATAATGTAACTTTATATGACTCCATAGCAGCCTATAACATGTAGAAATTATATCTTCTTCATGTTAGTTTGAGCTGCTGTCCTGGGGTGGAAAAACAATATCCTGCTTTCTGTCTCTTAAGCCCTAAAAAGCAGAACATCTTCAGGCTGTATTTTCCATGCCAGCTCAGTTGTACAGTAAGAATTTACCAGACCTAACATGTTTTTACAACAACCCAACTCCTACTTAATTCAGCTCTTGAATGTTTTTTTTGAAACTCTGACATTTAAGTAAAGTAGCCATTTTCTTACAGGAAGTGTTGGCTTGTGCATAATACACACCAAATTTTAACCAATGGCTCTTGTGGTCTTAGTCAAGAAATAGTCTGCAGAATACGGTGGTCGTACACATTAATTGGAGAAACATTCTTCTTTTTTTGCTCAACTAACTGTAATTAATATCTGTTGGCAGCTAGAGAAGTCTATTAGATCCTAGAAAGTTGGCAGTACAAGGATGAGTCTGTTCAATGTTGGGGATAAGTACTTAATATCATGTTGATGATTTACCTTTAGCTGTTTATTATCATAAGTGTGGTGGCTTTACATATATGTGGATACAAAATTAATACTGAATTCTAGCATAGAGAGAAGACCAAGGTTGAAAGTGTTCAGGATTGGAACATCACTGTGTTCAGATGCCAAGTTTCAGTAAATTGAGTAAGTTCTTGTGCATTCCTGTTGAAAACTTTAAATAATAGAATTTTAAGTCTTTTTATAAACTGATAAAAATATATTGAACATCCACAACTAATTAAATGCAAAGTACGCCCATGACTGGAAAAAATAAAACTTGCCAAGTTTGGTCAAAGCATAATTTTTCCAACTGCAGACCATATAAACCCAGGATGTTGCTTGAAACTTTTGCTATATTCTCTCTATTCTATTTTTATGCCTTTTAGCAGCAGTAGAAACTAAATGAGCAAAATGTCTTTTGAGAAATTGGTTGTTTTAGGATAAGGCACAATAGTTTATCAGTTCAGTGACACTGAACAGCCACAGAAGTCCTTCTTTTAATTAAAACAGGATAGGATGCCAGAGATAAATTTAAAAGCCAATAGAATTCCAATGACCAACAGCAGAGCATGAGGCTGGTCTTTACCTTGTCCTTCTCGTGTAACTACACATGCATAAAGAAAGGGCAACGTGTAATAGAACACAAAATACATGTATGCTGCACAATAGGTGGAGGAGTAGATCTGGAGTTCTAATGGCAATGCTCACACCTCCATGGTCCTACAGGAGAAAACTGAGGGACTTGGTTATTTCAAGATGTTTTTATTCTAGAATAGTGCTGCTCTACTGGTCTTGAATAACCAGTTTAAACCCTTCATTAGTAGAAATTAGATCATGTAACTGTGAATTTGGCCTTAGGGAAAGCTGGAGATAGAGCTATTTATAAAAGGTTGTATTTATTTATTCCTAGCCATACAAATAAAGGCAAGGTTTTATTACCCATTCCATTTTTCTCCCAGGCTGCTTATTGAAAACTCTAAGAAAGGGTAGCATGCAAAAAATCCATGAAAACTTGGAAAAATCTTAGAAACCTCCATCATCTAGTTTTCTTTCTGTTTGGAAGATTATTTTCCCCCACCCATATACATCCATTTGATCTCCATATTAGAAATTTTAAAATCTGGATGCAAAGAATATCTTGATACAGAATTAGATCTTCAAAATGAACTTTATTGATACTTAAACTAAATCCTCTTCCCCACTAACCTAAATGTTTCACAACTTTTCCTAGACCTCATTCTCCAAGAAGAGGGTAGAAGGTGGGATCTGCAGTTACCGTGACGTGCAAAAACTGACCAAAACAGTTTGTTTTAAAATTTTAATTTTTGACTGTGATTGAAGTTAAATTTGGATGTAGGAAGGTCTACTTTTTTAATAAAGAGATGCAATACAGACTCTTCTTAGAATAATATGCTGCAAAAATGACAAATCAATGGAGTCAACCCTGAAAATAGGGGAAAAAAGTTGAATGTCTCAGGTACTTCTACCTCTTCACTTCTTGCTGCCTGCTTTATGAAATAAATTACTTGTCAATAACAAAGTATTTAAATTTGTAATACTTGTACTGCACTGATCAGTTGTGCCAGTTCTAAATACATAGAGAGCAGGGAGGAAATTCCATCTGTCAAGTTCTCAGCAGCATTTTATTGAAATCATGAGACAGTTGTTTGCAGACATTTTGTCATCTTCTGTAATTTTTCTTGTCTATGGAGAAGCTCTGAAAAATATTATTCTTTAGTAAGAAGTAAGAGGAGACATTGCAAGGTACAGTGTTCATTATTAAATTAAAGAAGGCACTTGCTCTCCTGCTTGCCTGAAGACTATATAAAAACAAAAAAATAAAACACCTGAAAACATGTCTGCAGGGAAAGGGAAAGTGGTAATGCCAAAAGAGGTTAAATATGTCCACAGAATACATTCATATTTAAAGGGACAATGATAAAAAAGTGATGATCTAATGACTTAACCACATGCTTCTATTGCATAATTTTGAACTTTGAAAGTCAACACCACGTTTTAATTACTTTATTTTTTTTTCTTACTTAAAAAAAAGTATAAACACAATCCCAAAACCAAACCAAGCAACTAAGGAAGCTCTTCAATGTTCTGTTCATCCAGGCAGCACCACCACTGCCACAATACAGTAATCCACTCAAGGGCAAGAGCAATTTAATTCAATAAACATATCCTGCCAGTTCTTGATTTTATTTCTTAACCATTGACTAGACAATAATGCAACCCCAAAGCAGAATAGTCATCAGGTACAACTGTTTGTCTTTCAAATAGACAATCCGTCATTATGTTCTGCATTGCAGAGTGGTTTGAGTGCATATTCAGCCACAGGCTGAGTGCCACATTCAAAAAGCATTTGAGAAGAGACAGAAAAAAAATATAAGGAACTATAGTAAATGGGTAGGCAAAAGTGACAAGAGTCCACATTTCTGGTCAACTCCAGTGTTTGGCCAGGAAGAAGGTAGCTGGTATATCAGAAGAGGGACATGCAGAAACATTGCCTCCACCAAAACCGAAATGTTTTCATCTCCCACAGTTTAAGAGAACTCATACAGTCATGTATGCCTGTGAACTCAAACTTGATTTCGTGTGTCTTGTCCTGTCATCAATGTAACTATCCTTATATTTTCCTTGTGGTGTCTTCTATCTTCACAGCTTCAGAATATTTTGAATTGCATCTACCTTCAGTACCAGTTAGAGTTCATCCTAGGGACAAGAAAATAAACAATGGAGTTTCTCTGAAAGTACAAACAAAAATATTTTTTTCACGTGATTTTGAAGTTTTCTGTAGCACTAATTTTTCAATTGGACAAATGTTTCTTAAGTAGAATTCAGGATATTTAATAGCTGTGTGTTAATATCTTCTTAAGTTTACCCAGTCTTGCACTGATGAGTCTCTGTAATTTGCATTTAATACTACAGATAAAGAACAAATACTAACATCGTTTTAAACAGCTATTCTTTACAGCAAGTGTTTTGCAGAAGGCCCCACAGTAAGTGTTCTTACCTTATTCCTAGATTTTTTTCTTTTTCCTTTGTTTTCCATTGCTTCTAATTTTTCATTCAGAAGGTCAGCAATACCTTTTGCATCTCTGCTGTCTATATATTCCCCAAGAACACTTTTCTTAAAAGAAATTTTAAAAAAATTGAGCATGGGTAATATGTTACACAATTTTCAGACAAAATTCAAGAGGAATGCGGGGCAGAATACAATGGCCCTGCTTGCTTGGTTCATGATTCATGGGTATGTTTTTGTCTCTGTTTAAACAATGCTGATTTGCATTGTCCTAAGAACCACTCTTAGCTGCTAGTTTTGAGAACTACACTAATTTTGTCCTGATCCTTAAAGAAACCTGAAATAGTTAGCATTTTCTCACATTTATTGAGGTAGGTATTCAAGCTAGGCAGCTATTATGAAGTCTGCCACTTTGTAATCTGTGTTTGTGAAATCTGTCCCTGTGGGTCGCTACTTCGGAGACCTAAAAAGTCTTTATTCTTTACCACAGAAAATCTCATTGAATTTGGTGGGGTTGTGTGAGGAAAGATTTCTAAAACTTCCCATTAAAAATTCAGTTAAAAAAAAGAAAAGGAAAGTAAGTCAAACCAATTCTCTATCAGAAACCATTGAATACTTTCTCTTCAGCCTTTATACATTTAAAAAGATGACTACAATATTCCTGAAATTTAATAGTTCTAGGAAATTGCCTTTATTCTTGTAACACTATCTGGACACTCTGTATTTTTAATTTATACTATTACTCTATTAAGTAGGACATGGTGATCTGAAAGAGTCCCACTGCTAATCGCAATGGTTTGATAAGGTTTGTTTTTGAGACAACACAACCATATCTTTTTTATTACTTATCTATCTTAAAATACATTATATAAGTCAAAATTGGTCTTTCAATATAATAACAACATTTAATTACATTTCTCGTTAGCCAAAATGAAGTTGTCCACATTTCATTTAGAGAGAGACTGTCTACTTTTGGGTAGCTGGTGACGGAATTGGTAAAGGTTGAAAAACATTTTGTCACCTAAGACCCTGCAAATTAAACCCTAGTTCTGGTTAAGCCTACATTTTAATTAGAATTCTATTTCTATTTAGTTACTATTTAGTTCTATTAATTTGCAATTTATCATTATTGTATCACTATTTTAAATATTACTGAAACTGATTATTTGGAGATACAGTAATATGTAAATAATTCACTTTAATATGCCATAGAAGTATTCTGTTTAGTTTTAATGTAAAATGAAATACATTTACTAACAGCAGCTGCTCACCAGTAACACTTTACCTTTGTTCCTTGGTAGGGGTAAAACTTAACAGTAGGATAGGCTCTGATATCAGCAGTCTGACAGGTGTGACCATATGCCTGACAGTCTACTTTTCCAGCTTTTACTTTTCCTTTAATGGCCTGAAAAGAAACGTTTATTAGAAACAAACTACAAGTTTCCATGGGTGAGTATAAGCAAATAAGTGGAATAAGCCAGCAGTGCAGCTAAAAATAAACAGAAAGTGTTGCTCAAATCTTTGAAATATCTCAGAGTAGTTGCTCGCTTGCTTCCCAGACTATCAGCCTTGTGTCAGGTGTTTCTATGTGTTCAGAGAGCACTGGTACTTGAATTCAGGGCAAAGCACAAAAGCACACCACAGCTCCAAAGGCCACTCCATTAAATTTGAAATCTGTCTCAAAAGAGGGTCTGTGTGTCTGTCTGTGGAAGAGACAACACCCACTGTCAAGTGGGACCTAGAAGTGTGCATCATTCCATGAGTAGGAGGCTCATGGAAGTATTGTGGTTTTTGGATGACTGCTAAGAAATAAAGTGCTGATGAATAAGATTTTAACCATTACAAGTATAACAAGCTGCCAATACACTTAAAAACATACCCTTGCAAGGATCTCAAATTCAGGAGCAAAATTTTGGCAAGGTCCACACCAAGGAGCATAAAAATCAATGACCCAATGATCTTTCCCATTCAGAACTTTTTCTGTGAAACTCTGAGGGGTGAGGTCTACAGCCACCTGTGGTAAATATCTGTGTAAAGGAAGAGTAACAGTCATAACACATTCAAAACTTTAAACAATATCCAAATTCCATTTAAGAAAAGCTTCTGAAATTAAGAATATGAGTAGTGTGGAAATCCCAATTTCACGCTTTGTACTACAAAATAACTTTTAAAAAGTGGTAAACAAAATAATATGGTCTTCAGGAAGTGGGTGGACAGCAAGGAGTATACTATTTCTCCAAATTTTAAAAGCAGTAAGTTAAAAGATGTAGAAACGTGAGCATCTTAAATTAAGCAATACATATACCCAAGTGTTTCTAGTTCTTGATTTATATAGTATTTAAATATTTATTTATCCTAGCAAGCAACTACATAAGCAGCTCGCAAACAAAGTTTAATGCAGTAACTTACCCCAAGGCCCAGCCTCTCAGTGAATAGGCATCTCTGTGCCATCCATTGTAGCTACTATAAAAACATTAAAGAGAAAACAAAAAGGCAGTTGCACGGTAGTTTGAGTTATTTTGGAAAAAAAGCTCTAGACAACCCACTCTGAAGAGTAGTGATAATCACAAATAAAGAATGTAAATGCATATGTTAGAGGATCTATTTCTACCCTGCTTTCAAATCTGAATAAATGAAAGTCTTGTAAATGCAATTCAAACCTACAAAATTAAGGACTAGAAGATAAAGAGAAGAAGCAAATATTAAGATTCCTGTGTCTGTTCAACTTTCTGAAATGAAATGGCGAAATAAAATCACTAGTTTGAAGTAACAAAGCCAATGGCATCCAGTACAGTAATATCCTAACAGCGTATTTTAATAGCTGTGATGAATCTCTTCTACACAACAGAGGAGGTGTATTTGTCTTGTTTCACATCATGGAATGGTTCCCAAACTGAAGCAATGTACTTACTAATATTGATGAGCCATGTTTGATTTTTGAGGAAAGAGTCTGATTTCAGGATAGCCTCGAACACTTTCTTGGTGACAGAAAGAATAATATTTTTGACAATCCACACTGCCTACGCTGATTAATCCATTTAACATCTGAAAAAGAAGGAAGAAAACCTACCATCAAATATGTTAACCAATACTACTACAATTTCACTAATACTTCAGAATTTAAGTCTTAATAACTTAGTGGGAGAAAAAAAATCTCAACAAAACAGACCAAAATAATCCCAAAGCTTTCCTCTTCCCTGTAAGTGGATCACTGGTATCAGAGCCAGCCATGCAGGTGCATTCCCATAATGCACGTATTTAGTGGAAGCTGCATGCACATGGCTCACAAGGCACCTACCTTACCTCAAAGGTATGCACGAGTGGGATTATTTAGCATAAGGATTGCCCTGTTACTGTGTTCCCCATCACAGCTCAGTAACTGTGCCAGATGCTGGTGCAGGGCAGATGTGCCATCAGTGGCACAGCGGGCCTGTGTCCTGAACACACTGTATTTGTTGCAAAGACCCAAACTCCCTGGCATGGGCTGATGATTACTGAACATGTCCTGTAGAGCTACTAACACTTCACAGACATTCCAACAGAATAGCAAATCCTGGCTACAACTCCTAGTTGAGCTCTAAATGCCTCAAAGTCATGGGCTTGTTTCCAAAGCCCTTCCCCCCTGCCCCCACCAAACTGTTTAGTTCAAATTCCTGTAAACACCTCCAGGAATTGCTGTCAGCAAAGTAATACTACTTTTTAAATGAGAGAGCACTGTGATGACCTTACACACTTGTAACCAACAGGAAGAACTGGACTACAGTATCAATGTATTGAATATTTTTAAAAGCCAAATAAAAACTTGGTATTTGAAACAACACAAAACTGTCAGGTAGGAACTGCCTGTTTTGGTGGCAGTATTAGACTATAAGTTTTCTCAGCTGACAGTTCTCTTAAGAAAGCAGTGGTGCCATCTCAGCAATTTCACAGAAGAGGAACAAAAGCAGAAAAGTGTTTGAATGTCATTTACCCTGGCCATTTTCTTCCATTCTGGCATTAAAGCCTGACAAGGTCCACACCATGGAGCATAGAAGTCCACCATCCAGATTTCCTCCTGTTTTCTTCTCTGAACTAATTCAGCAAATGTCTCTGGTGTTAGGGAGACCACCGATGGATTCCTAAGATCCTAAATAAAGACAGCTTATGGACATAATTTATAGTTGCCCAACGTATCCCCTATCCAGGGCCATCATGTACAAACAGACTGAGCCAAATTCCGAGAATATTCTGTGAAATTTGCTTGCTGCTCTGGTAGGGAAGACTCCACACCACTGAAAGGCAGGGAAGCATCAAAAGACATTCCTTCAACCCAAAAATCATATGCCTAATTTGTTGGGAAAAACTATCCAAAAAGTACACCCAGGCTCCAAAAGGGAGGTTTTCTACCTTTTCTCAATAAAAGGAGGTAAAAGGAATGAAATTCAGCTTACCCGGCAAGAACTGGCATTATGAAATTCAGCCATGCTATTTAAGCTAGAATGCAGAAGAACACATATAGTGCACTATGGGCCTCTGAATGTCCACTAAAAGACTAATCTCCACCTGTTTCTGCATGTGTGTTCTTTAGCTGCCTTTTCTGAGCTACCTGGAAAGAACAGTCTCTTCAAAGAGTGAAAAACAGCCTGTGGATATAGCAGTGAACCTGAATGCTGGAGCCATGATGGGTGCCAGAACTCTAGCATCAACAATGACCAACACCAGTAATTTGCAGTTCTGTGAGTTAAGAAAGTTCAAGGACAGCTGAGAAATGTGGACAGCAACAATCTAATTGACAAAAATGGGAACTCCCTCCTATATCAAGGCGTGTGCGTGAAGCATTTTCACCTTTAAAGTAGGAAGTGATGTAATATTAATTCCTTTATCCTCTATGAGACAGAAATCATTACTATTATTTTGCAGATTGGAAGGGATCTTTTATTTATTTGCTAATGATCTCAAAGTAATTACATAACAGAGTAGGGAAATGAATCCATTAGTTGTCAAGGCTCTGACAGTTGCTGGATCACTTTTCTTGCCCAAGTTTTTTTCACCTTTAATTTTCCTCGACTAATTAAAAATTAAAAATCTTAGAAACTTCCAACTAAAGAACATATTTGTGTATGAACTGCATAGAACAAGACTGCAACAAGCATTATCATTTACATACCTCTATAAACTCTAGTATCTGCTCAGCAGAGTGATGTCCTTCATACTCGTGAACGTCAGACTGATTGAACACAACTGTTGTTGGGTAAGCTCGAATGTTGTGCTGACAAAACAGACAATAACAAATTGCACTGAGTGATTAAGGCTCTTGGACTTGCCTCTAACTGTCATTGGTATTGGTGGCTCACAGCTGCTCATCTGTTCAGTCTGTACAGTACAAGTGCTCAGACTTACATGCAGGTGAGAATCTGACACCATTACAAATCAGTACAGAGAAGACGCCAATTGTATTCAGAGATGGCGTAGTGTGTTCTCAATTTAAAAACCAGCCAGTAATTCTTTTGCCATGCTCCACAAATACAGGAATTAATCCATGGGCCTCCTAAGCTGTAAAACCATTCCCAGTCCTCAGATGGAATGTTTGTACTGTATGAATAACTATTGTTCACCACTGAACACAGACCGTTTCCGTCATTTGAAGTCCTCAGTGGGTAAACACATCTAAATAAAACTTGAAAAAGCTTGTCCTTTTTTGCTCCTTTTCCATGCATTTTCAGACATTAAATCCACCCCCCGGAATTATTAAATTCTGAGACTTCTAAAGTCTTCCATGAACACTATGAAATTAGAATAAAATCTGACTTGTATTTTGCATTAATACCTTATCTGTTGTGGTTACATAGTTTGCTCCTTTGAAAGAAATTATGATACAAGTGCCTGTTCAATTTACTGCCCTTTAAGAAAGTAACATTAAAAGACAAGCATTGTCTGCCCATATCCTCTTAACCCCAACTCAAAGAAAATAATATTGTTTGAAAGGATTATATTTGTATTTCTTTATTTTTACTTCCTGCAGCTTACCATATTGCAAAGGCCTTCATGGACAGTACAGTCTAGTGTTCCAAATTTAAGCTGACCATAAAGATGTTTAGATGCTTTTCTCAGCTCTGGTAACAAAGCTCGACAAGGAGGACACCACTACAAAACAAAATGCAAGTAAGTGCAATTGCTTTTCCCACAGGTAGCTGTTGGGAGAATGTCTGAGATTAATTATCAGCTGCCTTGACAACAGAGTCCACTAAATACAAAACCCAGTCTAGGAACCAGAGCTGCCAGGGAATGACGAATTAGAACAGCCTCTCACGGTGCTGAAGGGCACTTTCAAGACATGCCTTGTTACATAGTTACAGAACAGATTTTGCGAGAGGGAAAATGTAGATACTAAATATTTACCGGTGCAAAGAAATCCACAAGCCATGGTTCCTTATCTTTGTCAGGAAAATTCTGAGGTCCCAGTGTGATGACATGGGAGTTCACACTTTCTTTGGCAAATGCAACAATATCATATAAAATCTTCTTTCCTTCAAAATACAGTGTAGAAAGGAAATTTTATTTTTACCTATGAGAGGTGTCTTTAAAAAACTATATGAAAGAAACAAGAGTCTTTCAGATCCCTTGTCTAATCTTTAAACACAGCCTACTTAAATTTAGCAGGGACTGACTTGCTTTTTCTCAGGAGGACAATATTAAACTGTCCAAACCTATACAGGCAGGACATACTGTAGTTGATAGTTGATATGTGGCTAAATATTAAACTGGACAGTTACCCAATATTAGCCAAACAAATGCTTTATCCAAGACAAAACATGTTTTTGTCAAACAAAATGATGAAATTTTTTGTGACAGGATAATTGGTCATTTTACCATCTTACTTGTGTTGGAATTAAAAAGCACCATTCTAGATACACTTCACTTGGCAAAGGGATCAACAAGGTAAAAACTTCAAGCAAAATAAATTATATTCATAAATCACAGCTATTTAGGTGTAACTGAAGTTCCTGCTCACACAGCTCCAGTGGGCAAAGATCCAGTCTCTTCATACCCTTTGTATACATATTTGTCAGCAGAAATGAGAGTTTGTCTGAGAATAAGAACTTCAGGTTAATCAAATCTGAAGTCACTGCACAATGACTTACCAAGATTTATTACTCTTCTTAGATTTTAAACCGTTGAAGCCCTTCAACATAGCATATAAAAAAGCCTGATTCTCTTGAGGATTATTTTCTCATAAAGACTAGAGTGAGATGGCTATTGGTAAATGTTCTACTATTTTCTAAATAGTAAACCAAACCATTCAGAAAAAACCCCTGTATGCACTGTAGTCCAATGTACTTCTCTTCCACTGTAATCCATACCATTATAAAAATGCTGTATGGATATGGCCTCTTCTTGCCTTCTCTGCAGCAATGTAAATTGCAGAAAGTATATAAGGCTTTTCTTTACCTACCAATCATTAGATCTAAGGGATCATCTCTCTCCCTTAGATAAGCCTAATCTTTTCTAAACAGTAAAAAACTTTTCTCTTTTCCTGTTTATTACAGTATTGAGGTTCTGACTTAATCCTATCAGGCTGTTTCTAATACCTCAGAGGCTGAAAAATGAGAACTTCATCTTGCATAACTGCCTTATGCCATATTCTGGATGAAGCTACACCTGTTCCTGCAAGCTAGTTTGGCTTCAGGCTCCCTTCTTCTTCAACCAGCATTTTTGAATCCTTTTAGCAGTAAATAGTAACATGGTTCCAGCCTTTCCTGAAAGGAAACTGCGATATTGGAAATGAAAGTAAGTGGTAAAAGTCTCAATATATATTTTTTCTTGGACACAAGTTATCCAAGCATGGAATTAGTTTTAGTGCAATGATACATGAAACTAAATCCAAGTTTGTCAAACTGGCTGCACTGTGTGACCAGCATGCTAAGCCTCACTGAAGGGCATGTCTTAACAGCATTCTCTGGTTTTCCTATCCAAAGCAGAAGCTGTCCTGATCAGCTACAGAGATTTCATTTGTATGTAATTATGTAAATGATGTTGAAACAGACTGCAAAGACAAAATACATCCCTCGGCATCTGATGATTGCTTACCCAGGAAAAATAGAAAAAAGAAAACCAAAGGAAATTATAAATACTTTGTGCAAGGCTACATTAGGGCCAGAAGAAAGATAGCAAATATTAAAGCTACAAAACTGTTCTTTGAGAAAACAAATGCAGTTTGCCAAAGATATTGTCATCTCCAAGGGATTAGGTCACGATTTAAACTTGCCAAAGTTTTCCTTACCATGATGAATTTCATAATCTCCAGTTCCTTTTCCTTTGAAGACTGCTAAACAAGGCTGATAAACATAAAGTTTGTTGCAGATGGCTGGTGAGGAAAGACAGTCAAACTTCCCAACCTATATTTAACAGACAGTGTCATTTTAATTAAAGCAGCCTAATTTATATCAATTAACATATTTTGAAAGGCAGTAAGAGTTAGAAATTAAAGGGGAAATTATGGAAAATTAATAGCCTTTTTTATAAACAACAGAGATCTTAAGACAAACTGATGTTCAAGAAAACTACTAGCACAACTGTATGAGGTTGCTTGCTAATTTTTAATTTAAAGGCCAAAATGGGGAATAAAAAAATTCCCTTCCCCCCCCAAAGATAAAAGCAAGGAAACAAGAAGACACCTAAAATAAATGTGACATTAAAATTCTTTGAGTCAAAGCAACAACTTTTAAAAAATAAATACTTTATAGAATAATACAATCCATAGGCCTTTACTACAAAGTTTGAACTTGGTTTCTTTTCAATAAGAAAATATTCAACATTATCACACGGTTTTCTGAAAAATTGAAATATAGTTCCACATACATAAATTTGATGTTGGAACGTTAACTTGTAATTGTTAACTGAATGGGATCTGCAGCAACATTTCCAATTAGAGAGCAGATTTAAAAGATCATCTCTCTCTAATTTTAAATTATTCAAAACCTACAGGAAACGGAAGTGATTGCTTTAAATAAAAAACTTTACTAAAGATAGATACTATATAACAGTATATCTCTTTCAGTACCAGAGGTGGCACGTGGTGGTAACAGCTAATAACAATGAAAACCATGACTTGTCTGGAATGTAAATGGCATTTAACACTAGATGAGTGAGCACTCTTACCTGAATATGCTCATCTTTAAGTAAAAACTTAAGTTTCTTAAATTCCTGCACATTTGGTTTATTGCCCTCCCCAAACTGGAAGAAAAGCAGCCACCGGTGATGAGCCAGACGGTCCTTTAAACCACAGGAAAAAGCAACAAACAACAACAAATGAATCCCAACTATACCAACATGTGAAATTCTTCTGTGTTTTATAAACACAGATATCCAGTTATTCATCTCCAAGAGACCTCCACTCAACAAATTCTTTCATTTAGTCCTTCTACTAAACTTCCTTTTACTGCATCATAATCAAGGAAGTGGAAAAAATTTGAGAGCAAGCTGACTACAAGCTGTGCTCTAATATTTGTTGTTTCTGTGTGCATTTCCTGTTGTAAATTACACTGCTATGTGCAACTACAAGTGTGGAAAGAGGTTTCCTTTTTTTTTTTCCATCCAAGACATAAGTTACTTTTAAGACTCTTAATTTCAGTTCATACATAACTTCTCATGGATTAACAAGTATTTTATTTTTCTTTCTTACATTACTGAACAAAATACACTTAAAACTAAAATTGTCTACAATGTAGTTGATTCCAAAAATAACTACAAAGCTACAGTTGCAGAGTGAATTGCAATGGCAATTTCTGTGATTTCCTATATTCCTATAATATCTCCTCTCCTTACTTTTGTTATTTTGCTAAACAACTTCATTTACAGAAGTAAATGTAGACAAACAATGTTGAATAATTTCGGGTACACATAAAAAGAAGTAATATTCAGTTAAATACTAGGCTGTTGTGTCAACAGTATTTGAAAAATGTAGAAAATAACAATAAAAATACATTATTTGAAGAAATCTTAGCATATTTTTAAAAAATTACCTCTAATGATGCTGCAGAGATGATTTCAAAGTCTGGTAGATGCTGCATTACTTCCTGATATATTTCTCTTGCATCCAAGGAGTTAAGAAACTAGGATGGAAAGTTAACTGTCTTTATTACAAGGAATTACGAACATCAACCTGATTAGTACTCAAAGTGTCAGGGAAATTATTCTGGTTTGTTCCCTTCAATCAAATGGAGAAGGCAGTTAATAATATTTTATTTGATCAACTTTTTCATACATGTAATTTCACACACACCACTCTCAGAATACTGCTTTTTAGCTCACTTGCCTACAATATTAAACTCAAGAAATCGTATTTTGTCAAGACAAGGATCAAAGAGTGTGAAATTCAAATTTCACACCAAACCCAACAATCAAGTTTACAAGATTTCCAGTCTAGCTCTACAGCCTTCCTTAACTGCACTGTAGAGATATTTAGGTTTCCTTAACTCGTGAAATTTCGGAAGTAATATGAATCAGTAACTGCGTTGGTAAGTTAAAAGGTTCAAAGTAGGTAGGCTGCAGTTTAATTTCCTCCTTTTAAAAGTATAGGTAACAGTAGTGACAATAAAGGAACAAGTCATGCTTCAAACAGAAATGTCTTCCACCAATTAGGGAAGTTAAAACTACCACACAAATGTAGGTTGCAATATTAGAATAGAACTGAACAGTAAAATTTGTACTGACAGACACCGTAGGAGTACTTCTATCACACATGTCAGGGTAGCATTTCTCAAACTTGTGATACCTGGGGCATATTATTTCTGGAACAAAAAATGAGGGGCACATCAAAGATCACAGAATCCTTTAGGCTGGAAAAGACCTTTAAGACCATTGAGTCCAAGCCTTAACCAACTGCCAAGTTCACTACCCTAAACCATGTCCCCAAGTGCAACATCTACACACATCTTTTAAATACCCCATGGGATACTGACTCAACCACATCCCTGAGCAGTTCCAATGCCTCACAACCCTTTTACTGAAGAATTGCTAATATTCAGTCCAAACCTCCCTTGCTTGAGAGCATTTCCTCTTATCAATTTTTACCTGGGAGAAGAGACTCCCAAGCTGGCCCAGGACAGCTGGGCAGCAGCGTTAGAATCAGCTCTTGGGCCAGTCACAGAGCACTTCCTAGCCCTGGCCTCCCAGAGCTGCTCAGGGAGGCTCCTGGGGAGGTGGCCAGGCAGAGTTACAGGCTGCTGCTGTTCCCTCTCCCAGCAAACTGGAACCACCTCCAGGATCACTGCCTGAGCAGACAGAGGGACAGAAACTCACAGCAGTGCATACAAGCTTAGAAGAAAAAAACAAAAAGCATCTTTTCAGTTGTGTATCATCAGTCTGGGAATGATTTATACATTCCCTTAGCATGGTTATCGCTTTGCTTTATCTAAATAGATAATGAAGAACAAGGCATACCAAAACACCTCCTTTCTCTTTGTTGTTTATGGTGGCTCCAGGTGGAAAGTATGCAGTAGTACTAGATGAGACATCTAAATTATCACAAAGCTCACCCTGGGTGCCACAGTCCATCCAGCCCACATTAACAAGACCTTCCTGTAATCAGGAAAGAAACAACACAAAACAAATCCAAAGAAAAGTATTTATTAATTTCAGCTTCAGAAATGCTTTTGAAAATCCCAACACAGGCAATTAAATATAACACTTAGAAAATGAAAGGAAACAACACTGTAATTTATTAGTTTATATTCATTCTCATTTTATAAAATTCTGAAAATAATTAATGTTATTTCAAAAGCTACTCAGTCAACGTATTTAAGTCTTCTAAAAGTTAATGGGTGAAATCTTGGTTCTACTAAACTCAGTGAGAGTTTTAGTTACAATTTGACACTTTCACTTCTGTTATTTTGTTTTAACTATAACAGGTAATGCTTTCAAAATGAAACACTGCTTACCAACATGCCAGCTAGCTTAAGGCGGGTTTGGTAACTCAAGCAATCTGCAAAACATAAGTTATTTATTTACAAACATAAAACTTCACCTTATTAATGCCCTAAATCTACTCTTGCTTAGAATTGCCCCTTTCCTCCCAAAAAACGTGACCATTTCTAATGGCATGCTTCCTGGCTGTTCATCCAATATTCCAGTGACCTGGAGTGGTCACATCTAGTAATCAGCACTTAATGACTGTCTCCTCTAAGTTAAAAAACCCTCACAAAGAACATTCTCTTGCTTCATCAACACAGAATTCTCATGTTAAAAATTTAACTATTTTTACTGCATTAAGACTGACCTTTAAAATTTGTTAATGTTTAAAAAAAACTAATCCAAGTATCTACTTAGTGTCTTGGAATGATATTTCAATGGAAATAGCCATTTCCTGTGATACCAATAATAATTCACTACAATAAATACATCATATGCTTTAATTATCCATTCAGACTTTGAATAGTTGCTTTTGGATACAGATTTTTTTTATAAATTAAGATGCATCAACCTTTCTTTAACTGAAACAAGTTGAAAACTTATTAACAAAAGGGCTGCAACTTGAAATCAAGCTATTTACAAATGTAAATCCAAGACTGCAGCTCTGGTTATTCAGTTCTCAGAACAAAGGTCTCTTCATCAGGCTGAGAAATCTTTATTTGTCAAAGGTGTAGTGCATTTACTTAGCTCGACCAGCTAACCAAGGTAACTTTCTCATATACTGTATCCAGCACTGATCCCAAGAAAGCCAGGGACAAACAGCTACAAGAAACTTCTCCAACGTGAAACCAATGGTAAGACCCAATTACTGTGTGCAAATCTACCTTAAGAGAAATTATTCAGCTAAATTTTAATATTGGTGGTTTAAGGGGGAGATACAGCCTTTCTTCTACTCAGCTACCATGAGAAGCTGGATGCACCTAAGCAGTATCTGTCACCTGAGCTGGAAACTGCAGGTAGAAGCCCTTTCTGCCACTTCCCCTCCTGATGAGTTACACTGGAGTGCTGCTTTAATGACTCACAGGACATTACAGAAGCACAGTAACATAACTTTTCCATTAATGTCCCTTTTGTCAAACTGACCCTAACACAGAGGGGCAATGACCCACAGGTCAAATACCGTGGTCACCTAAGATGTTTTTAACATTTTTTTAGTAGCAAAAGGGATTGTGCCACTATCAACAGAAGTCTTTTTTTTTGTCACCTTATTTGGAAAGTATTTAATATACCTACCCCCACGTTCAGCACAGAAGGTGATCAGCCAACCAACACCAGAAGCAAATGAAGTTTCAATAGCACTTACAAAATTTCCTAAGAGTGAAACAATTTGCATCAGTTTGCGACTATTTAAATGTGACCACAAAACTAGGTTTTATACTTGTATTAGCAAATTACATAAACTATTTTTATTCTCAAAAAGAAGACTTAGCAACAGTTGACAGATTCAGTCATATGCATAGTTTCTGCCGTATTTTATATAGTAAAAACAATTTCAACAACAGCCCCCCAAGCAAAACGTGAACATTACCTGCCCATAACTCAGTGACAGTGCTTGTAACATACTGCATGGCAAAGTTCTTTAAGCTCTCTTTTGACCTGTCTCCATAATATTTCACTGGTTGCTATAGAAGACAAAGAGTAAAGTTTTTAAAATTAAGAAAAAAAAAAAAGGCAAAAAACCCCATCCCAAAACCTATTGTGTTCTTCTAACAGTACTTACACAACTGCAGCACCAACCCCCACTACCATCCTAACTGTTCTCTCCCTCCCGTATTGGAATGTTTGAAATTTAACCTTAATTTAAATTTTGTACTGTGATTTCTTTCCAAATACTGCAACACAAGGATAATTTAGTCTTAGAAACACCAACTCTCAGTGATTGTATTTCTATTTAAATAAAAATTGCTTACATCACTCCATTTAGCATTCATCCTCTCAGAACTTATCACTGTCAAAATGTACCCATCTATTCAAGTGCACTTTGTACACCACCCCAGCACCGTGACTTAACAGGCAGCTATAAAGAGTGACGTACATCATGCAGGTAGCATGGAGGGGATCTTGTGGGAGGAATTTCCAGGTTTCTTTAGGCACATGATCATATTCTTTAGACTCAAAATCACAGACTATGCTTTGTACTTGAAAAGTCCATTACAACACTACAAGAGAAACTGCTCAAGGAGACTTGTTGCTTTGCTACAGTACCTCTGCTGACAGTATCTTCCCAAATCAGAAGTGATATGTTGCACAGAAAAATGATTCAGAAAAACCATTGTAAAAATATATTAGCATTTATTTTGAATTGTATATATATAACATATATTCTATACACTAAGAAATATATATTTTTGAACTTAACTTTGTAAATTAATTTGACCAAGGTAAAGAAAGAGAAAAAGGTATGTTTATTAAAGGATGTAACATACTAAAACAGAAGATCTTTATATAAATC
Source organism: Edolisoma coerulescens (assembly GCA_013397115.1). Classification (NCBI taxonomy): domain Eukaryota; kingdom Metazoa; phylum Chordata; class Aves; order Passeriformes; family Campephagidae; genus Edolisoma; species Edolisoma coerulescens. The sequence goes on from VWZW01001243.1 coordinate 506,450, forward strand.
TCTATAATTGAACACGTATTAAAGAAATACTTCTCCAGATTTCATCCTAAAAACACTTGAAGTCTTTTCACTCACCATTCCAGTTTTGAAAACATACAGACTGGGGTAACTGTTAATCCCTTTAATTCGACAAAGCATTCTGTTATCCCCACAGTTCACAGCTCCAATCCGTATTACTCCATCCAGCTCCTTAGCAAATTCTCTCCACTAAAAAAAAAAGTCAAAAAAGAGGCTATTTTCCTATACAGATATAATGAAAAATGAGCACATGTCTCATTTCTGGCATTTTGAATTGTTGTCTTTGGTTTCAGCTTCAGTGTAAAAATCCACTTCATTAAGTTTTATGCTATTAAAACCAATGAATTTTCAGAGTTAATTTACTTGTTGTACATACCGTAGGTGCTAAATCATGGCAGTGGGAGCATCGAGGAGAATAAAAATTCACAAACCACAGTTCTCCTGAGTTTACAGCAGCATCTAGATGGAGATATAAGTAAATAATGCATACCTGCAATGTAGTTATAGAATGTACATTTTTGCTATACTGTATTCCCCAAAAGCTGTATTAAGTATTTAATGTCAGGCACAGTAACAGTAACTCAGATGAGACAAAGATGGTATCTCACTTGCACATACTCACTGTTGTAGACAGGTGCACAAAAATCATATTTCAGAAGCTATCAGCACCCTGACTTTCAGCATCTGTTCTATTAATTAAGAAAAAATGTACTGTCTGCAGATTATTCTAGCTGAAATGTGTGATAGTGTAAGTCTGGTTACAAAACACATGTTCTAAAAGATTTTTACCCGCTACAATTTTCCATTTCCTTGTATTACTTTATGTATTTAGTGGGTTCCACCTGGCAATCTTTTTATGAAGATTTCATGTCTAATGCAATTTAAAAATCCAAGTTGGTATAATTACTAGAAAAGTCAAGGGAAACATAAATACCTAATCTTGCTTATGAAAGAAAACAACAGCAACAAAATAGACACAAAGAGCAGTTACCCGCTTGAATTAGTTGGCTTTCAGCCTGTCCAATTTTCTTATAGTGGATTTTGTAACTTATATCTATCTATATTAAAATATCCTCACAAGAAAGACAACTAAGAAATGTGTAGACCCTGCAAACAGATTAACCAAAGCAAGACTCTGTTCTCTGGGAGAGCATCATGAGGGTCTGCTATTAGAACAGTTTACAAAATTATTTCAGTATGTAGGTCCAATCTTGTACACAGGAAACTGTATTCAAAATGCAGATTAAAAAATCCAGTATTTTTTCTCTCTAGTCTCTCTTAGTTATAAACAACTTAGCTGTAATTTTAAAAGAAAAAAAAAACGGGACAATATTCTCATTGAAACTGTTATCTTTCCACACCCTGTTCTCCTTAGCTGTGTTTTTAGTCTCTGGTATCACCTTCTGGTTTTGAACCACACACAATTGACTGGATTTCACAGAAAAAATACATTAGAAAAGTTCTATCAAGCACATTTTTATCCAAGAGAAACAGCAATGATTTATAAATTAGGAGAAACAAAATCTTAATTAAAATAATTTCCTTTCACAGATCTCACAAAATAACTTTAAAACTTAATGCAAACTGTTTATTGATATTGATCTATTTGCTAACTAGTGTTTAACAGGAAGCATTACGGGGTATTTTTTTTTTGTTGCTGTTTCCTCATATGAAGATGATTTTCCAACACGTGTTTGTAAAGATAGGTAAGAAAAGCCTACAGAGACACAGCTCAGCATGTAAAAATTGTACTTTGGGTTGTCATGTTGTCAAACGGTCATTTATTTTAAAAACTTACCAAATTCTCCTCTATCCAATGTTATAATTTCAGGATCATCGTCATAAATACCTATTAAAAAAACCCAACAATTGCTTTTTATTTTTCCATCTTTAAGATGAAGAAACAAACTATCATCTTATGCACAAGGGAAGACAGTAGATTTAAGTTGATATACTAAGATGGCAAAGAGGTTGTACAAAAATGCTATCCTTGTTTAATAATGTGGAACCTGAGTTTAACCTCTTGCTAGCTCACTCTCATGCTACAAAAGCTGCTGTCAGAACAGTTCTTTTGATAATTTAGTAACCAACCACAGAGAGAGCAGATAATTAGAAAACTACTGCTGTTATGGCAAGAGCATTAGAAATAACATCATCCAGTTGTCAGACTAAAATTCAAGAAGCCTCAGCTCTCAGTAAGAGATTTATGTAATGTCCAGAAGCTTCCACACTTTCTCTCAGCCTCTGATTATCTACACATTTAGATCACAAAGGTGTTTCCAGCCACAAGCTTTTCCACTATCAGAATGTATGAATGCAGTTGAATGATGTGGACAGAATAAAGGTAGGGAAGAAAAAGCTAACCAGTCCTACCTAGGGCATCACTACAAAACACTTTACTACTTCAACTACACAAGAAAGGCAGTGCAGAGTTACCAAAAATACTATTAAAGAGCATTGTATTATGCTACTATGGTTGCAGATCTTTTACAGTACCTAACACGGTGAGATGTCATTTCACCTGAAGTATACAAGGATTAAATGCAAATAAATAATGAGAGAAATTAATATCTACAGGTGACAAGGTACTTTTTATATTACTATCCACTTATATCTCACGTAATATAATACATACTCTCACCCATACATATAAGTATATATCTGTATTTTTATATACACACTCACATATGAAACATAAAACCAGATGCTCTCCAAATGATTGATTATTAGACATTTAAGGATACTGTTTCTCAACCAAGCAGTGAAATTTCAGGCAAATAATTTATCTGAAGAAGTTTTAGGATAATTTCCATATTTTCCTGTGGTAGTTGCACGACTGGTTTATTCAATTTCAACCTGCACAGACATTAATTTCTTAGATATTGGGGCATATTAAATCAAAGAACACCAGAAAAAAATTGTTGCCAAGGTGGAGGTTCCTTTCAGGTCTTCCTTTCATTCCAATCAAACTATGTTTCTCAGTTCCCTGTTTTAGTTTACTCCTGTTACGCCAGCTCTGAGAACCATTTATTGCAGCCTTTCCCTACAACTACCTAAAATCTGTTGAGACAAACCTTACCTAACTTGTCTCAGGATCATTTTAGGTATGAGTCTGTTATTTTTTTCAGTTTCTACTACCTCTTTACTGATCTCTAATTGCATAACTGCGTATCAAATAGGCTTGACAGTGCAAAAATTTCCTCTCAAAATCCTCCTGAAGAATACTAAACAAAAAAGGTCTTCCTGCACTAATAAGTTAAAAAGAATCCTGGTGAAACAATAACACTGACATTAAAGGGAAAAAAAAGCTTTGCACTTTAAAAAAAATAAACAAGAAGTTAGATGACCTATAAAAAGGCAAGCAGCAGGAACAGAAGGCTGGGTAAATAGATTGCATCTTTGGGTAGCCATTAACAGGGTAAATAAAATATTGGGCCAGCAGAGAGAAAGTGACAGCTACAGAGCAGACAGAATCTGGAGAGGGTACATCAGAAACACGTGAAAAGCTCTGATATAGATCTGTTTATTGCATTTCCTTGTGACTGTTTTAAGCAAATCACAAACACACATCATAGCTTACCAAAATCATAGCGATAAAAGTGCCAGCTTTCGTAACGGCCTCCTTGCTGCTGATCTTCGAGACCCTTCTCTCCATATTTATCATACTTCTTCCGAAGATCTTCATCTTTAAGTACTTCATATGCTCTATTTATTTTCAAAAAATTGTCATGTGCATTTGGATCATTCTATGTAAGGAAAACTATAATTAGTAATTAACTAATAAAACATATTGTGCATATAATGCTGAGAAAATTATCTTTGGAAGTATTTTTATATCCCTGCTAAGGATGCCAGTTGTGATGGAAGCAGACATTGCACACTGATCTCAAAACAAACTACAGTAAAGTTTTCCTTTCCTGAAGCCAGATGTGTCCTCTTATTTCTTCATCCTCACTTAAGTACCAACTGAAATACAAAGTGAACTGGTAGGAGGCTGTAGCATTCTCCAGTGATCCCTCTTCTTTCAATTCTCTCTCTTCAGTGGAATTTAAAAAGTACTCAAGAATGAAGACATACCATTTCCTCTATAGTCTTTTCCACTACCCTAGAATCCCTACTCAACCAGTTCAAAATCTCTGCTACAGAGACAGATTCATCCCTTCTGGTCTTACAGTGTAGACAGATCCCCCTCCTTTTATTTAAAAGGCATTCTTGTTCTAGGCAGCTTGGGAATTAGAGTGGTGAAAAATCTGCAGACATATTTTGAACCCCAGTTTGGGATCTGCACTGGTGCGATGTAACAGTGGTGTGCAAAATGTGCCACACAGCCCTGCTCTTTTAACTCCTACTTACATGTTTCATTCAAAAGACACTTTTTCCTTAAACATTTTTGATTTTTTTTACCTATATACACAGGGATTAATTACCATTATGGAATTTGTCTAATAGGTTCATCTTCTATATATAATCCCTAAGGTTGAAAATAACCTGTTGAAAAACCTTTAGTAGTACCTGCATGCTTGGAAACTACAGAATGTGACCCAAATTGCCATTATTTTGAAAGCATCAACAAAGGGAAAATAAGACTTTCATTTAACAGCTACAAGTTGGCATTCCCAACTTTGCTGACATTTGGCTTTCTCTCTGAGCTGTCAGAGGTTCCAATGGAGTCAGTGAAGGCAGGCCCTGAGCTCATATGAAATACTGCTGTCTTTTGGGACTCCATGCAGTTGTACATACAAAGATCTAAACACTTCTATTTCCTGTGAATTTCTGCTTATTTCAAGTCATTTCAAGGAAAAACTGATGATGTTTAAAAGTGATTTCTTTGTTTTTCAGAAATATGGTAGCACAGACTGAGCCATTCCCAATCTTCTCTCTCCAGTTGGTCCAGAGCTCTTTATAACCTTCACCTTCTACCTTGGCAGTCCCAAAATGTCTTTTTTGTCCTATCTGATACTTGGAGACTGATGTCTCAGAACAGGCTATTCTTATTTGATATTTAGAGGAGACTTCATGGTCGGGAAACAGCAAGTCCCTCTAAGCTAAATGGAAAGAGGAAAACTCATCAGCTTACAACAAAGTATGGTACACATGTAAGTTTTCCTCTAGTTACAAAAATGTAAGTGAGAATTAAAGAATCTTTACTCTTTTTACTACAGCAATTTAATGCAGCCCACATTCAACACAACCATGTATGACCACTCTATCACTTTTTGTAAATTTTCTCTGCAGAAAATCTGAATTGAACTATATTATCAGCTGGTTACTTCACAATAAAAGAGAAACATTCTTGATAAATTAAAACTGCCTTTTGTTTAAACAATAAGATCCATTAAGTCAACAACTTTGACTTGTTAAAAAGGTAACTCACCTGATTTTTATCAGGGTGCAACTTTAATGCTAGCTTTTTGAATGCTTGTCGTATTTCTCTACTACTTGCTTCTTTGGATACTCCGAGTAAACTATAGTAGTCCTGATCAGTGCACACAAGAACTATTACACACACTAAAACTAGCAATAAATGCCTTTTGAAATATCTAATATGATCTCCTTTGGATACTAAAAACTCCATTATGAAGCTTTTGGAAATTTCACAGGTTCTGATTCAAAGGGACTTTGAGAAGAGTCTCCAGTAAATGCGCCAACATTCAGAGATACAGCTGTATTTATGGCAGAGCTCTCCAAAATGCCTGTTGTTCTACTTCATGTCACGAATCTTGGTAAAGAGAAACCCTGTAAGATGACAGAGGAAAAAAAAACAATTAAACACTACTTATTTAATAAACACAGGTGAGTAACGAGCCCCACCGCCAGCTTGTGCGGACTGCACGTGTGCATTTAAGTTTCCGGATGGGTAATTACCTTCCTTCTGAAGCCCACACAAGTGATAGACCATCTCTTAACTGTGACTGCGGTAATCATGCACAGCTTCACTGAATGACACTAAAAGCCACACACCGGCACGGCATTTAAAAAGCCGGGTTTAGGAGGGCTCCTTCTAACCTACCTTCAGTAGCGCCGGAGGTCATTCCTCCGCAAGGGCCGGGTGGCTTTGAGCCGGCCGCCGCCCCGGGGAGGGGGCTGCCCGCCAAGGAGGCGGCGGGCGCCCCTCGCAGACAAAGCCGGGCA